>OX438811.1:23880555-24480555 GCA_949316475.1 Hypomecis punctinalis | reverse complement strand
AAATAATGAAACTGGATGTTATGGACATGATTCTAATTATTAGAAGTGAAAAAGAATTTAAAAGTAATAGTACAAATAAAACGACTTAACTGTAGCGT
Organism: Hypomecis punctinalis; assembly: GCA_949316475.1. NCBI lineage: Eukaryota > Metazoa > Arthropoda > Insecta > Lepidoptera > Geometridae > Hypomecis > Hypomecis punctinalis. The sequence continues at coordinate 24,480,457 of OX438811.1, read as the reverse complement.
TAACGCAACGGCATCTCTCTCATTTAGTGAACATGCACCTATTATTTTTTTTTACTGACTGATTTAGCTACCTACTGATACATATTTGCATACTGGATTTTGGGAGACTTGAGAATGTCATGGCAGCACTTATGGGGAATTTATTTAGATCGATTAGAGAGGAAGGTATTGCAGCGAGTTTTCTTTTGAAAAATTAATTGATTCCTCCCTCATTTTCCCAGGGTTTTTGACCCGTTTTAGCGGTTATTTGAGTCAGTGAAATAAATTGATAAGCCAAAATGGTAAGTGAATCTCAGAATTATGTTTGCATTGCAAAAATGGTAATTGGTGCTTCTGGTCTTTGGCAATTTTGGCATGATTTTTAGGGAGCAGCCTGGTCCAAACGGAGGATTGGCACCGGTTCCCTTTACAATTTAAGTAATTTGTCATTCGAAACCGTCTCGATATAGTACTATTTTACTATGCACGTATCCCTTTGTTGTAATGAAATTGTCGTCTGTCGTGATTATGACCAAATCAATTGTAGAATCGTAAACCTAATTTATACGTCGTATTTTATGTTTCTTGCTTTTATTATTTCGAGTAAAATACGTAGAGATACTGCAATATCATGGTCGTTCTTCAAAACTGAGGTCAGAACCCAGAGTTGTACAAAAAATATTATACCTTATTTACTAGGTCATTCCACTGTAGGTACTGATGCTATTTTACAATGCATGATATCATTTGAAACTAATTTGGCTTGTAAGTAGGTTTACATAAAACTAACTGAAATAAGTAACTAAAATAAAGTCTTAAGGTCTTTGCCCTTTAATGAGATAACTGTGAACTATTTTTGAATCCTGCCTACATGAAAGTAAAATGATATTTATTTAGAATTATGTTTTGATTGTAGTATTATTTTGCAGGGTAACGAGAATTCAATTCCAATGGAACTGTGTTCCAACTGTAAGTATTGCTATTCTCACGGACTCCAATTCAGTCTTTCCTCGTCCTTTCATTTAACTTCAATATACTAATTGCTTACTTGCCTAATCAATATTAGTATAACTAATTGGCTTTATCAAGTAAAGCTGTATCAATGTTTCTAAAATACTAACTTTCATGACTAACAATGCTTTTATTGTAACTTATATGATATTATATGTATGTATAAGTCTGTTTTGAGTATCTCAGTGCCGTCTGTATGTAAGAGTTGTGTAGGGTGTGCATAATGAGGGTAACGGAAGGTTTGTTTTCAGCGCGTGTTAACTGCATTGATTTTAAGGTGGAGAACTGTGAGTGTCGTAGTGCCACTCGCGCCCGATTGTCATCTCCATGTTAGACCGCACGAACACAGTAGCGTCCAGAACAATTTTTCTGTTCATGTCAAAAATATTGTCTATTACGGGTGATCTAAATATTAACTCCGAGCCTGGTACTGAAAGACAATCCAACCAAGAGTTTCTCAAGCGCTGTCTCACTTCTTTCTTCTTTCAATCGAGCTTGCTATTCTGCTTTCTCAATATATATTGGCTTGCGCTGAGTTGTTTTTTTATAAAATGACCATGCATAATTCCTCAACCTGATGTTAATATAAAAATTGTTCTGGATCGAGTCAACATTTGTTCATAACTGTTTGTTAGTGCATCCCGCGTAACGTTGGCTGCTAGTTCTAGTGGAGCTAATGCGATGAATGTTCTAGAACGCTGCTATCACTCAGGTGCGAGGAATCTATGCCGGTGGGAGAGGTCTGTCCTTGTCACACATGCACTTATTGATTGTTTGACCGAGGGTGGACATACTGTGTCAACTCTATTTTCAGTTTAGTCATGAATATTAAATGAAATGTTCTACATTCTCTGCTTGCTAAGACAATCTCACTAAATATAAAACTTCAAGTAGGTTTGTATTGTGTTGGCTAGACTAATTGGCTATCTTTGTAGTTGAACATTTATTTCAAGTATATAAGGCTATTATGGCTTATCAGTCCAGAGAACTAGTTCTTATTCCAGGCATTCAATGTCATATCATCAGATTAAATAACTGATGTAATTTTTTTTATCATACAGTTGTATAATAGGAAGCCATGTTGCTATTGAACACTACTAATAATTCATTGAACTTAAATTTCAGTTAATTATACAATCATTTCTTAACTTAATTTCCTAGTTGCTATGAGGATAATGTAAATACACAAAGTTATCACATATTTACGGGCCGACCCCTCCCACAGCTCTATGACTGTTAGATGTTGGACAGCAGACTGGTCAGCAGGGTGTGCTCATGTCTCTTGTGGACCGATTCCAAGTTTATATGAGACTAGTCTCTGCTATTGAGCTATATGAACTTGACAAATAAAGTTTAATCATAGGCGTTTTGAAATAAATTCTATGTTTTTACCCATAGTAATATGGCAATTACAAATGCGATATATGGAGTGTTTTTTTTAATTATCTATAATGTAGACGAGTGTTTGTCATTTGAAATTCTGCCATAATTACAATATAAGTATATTGTAATTATGGCAGAATATATAAATAATAAAATAAGACAAAGTTCAATACGAAATAATACGAATCAAGCTTGGAAGTGTTTCAATGTAGTTTGAAATGATTAAAAGTTAATTACTTCCGACAAACCTTTGTGTTTTTATTTTCAATTTAATTTGCTTTGAACTCTTCTATGTAATTTTTCTTTTGACTGTTCTCATATAAACTGCTACATTGGTTCGGTAAAAGAGTCACCGCGGCCCGACAAAGCTGAACGACGGCTGCTTTCTGCATTGGATATAATAGATTATCGCTTTGTATGTTATTCAAAGAGTACAATCGCCAACGAAGGTCAATTAAAAATGATGTAAACGGTTAAAATAGTCGCTTAAATCTGGTCCCTATGGCGTCATTATTAAAGCTGAATATGATTACGTGCAACTGTTTGCATCTGAGTAGGTATGTTCGTGAGATAAGCTCCGGAGTGCAAACATCCTCCGTCGCCGGTTGTACTCATTCTATGTAAATGTTAGCGATAATGACGCGTGACGACTTGCAAATATATTAATGAGGCCATTTATAACTTGACCCTAAAACCGACGTGTTAAAGATGTTTGTTTGAGTATTGTTTTCACATGACTTCTTTTGAGTCTAAAAATCAGAACATCAGCGTCTTTGGTGATGCGCGAACTGTGATGTAAAAAGTTGTAAGCATTCTGTAGTGTTCACGTTTGTTAAGTACATTAGGATAGCTGTACAACGGCACGACACAAGCACAAGTTTGCTGTAGGCCTCCAAACGCGTGAACCGGTAGTCAGGTCTTAAGATAGTCAACCTTTAGGCTGAATCATGCAAGTCAGCGGATGTGAAGTTAGCTACAAGCTGCGCAATAACCAATCAACGCGTAGCTGTGTGTGAGCTTCAGTCAAGATTGGATATTGCGCAGATTGCTCACTTCACATCCGCCGACTTCTATGATTGGGCCTGTCTAGTCAAGCTAGAATATCCTTAGGTAATGTTCTGAGTGGCGTGTTTAGTTGTTGTGTAGCACAGATCGATTATTAAAAGCTGGCGTCAGGTCTGGTATAGATTTTATGAATAGACGGTGATACAGATCGACATAAAAACTGGTTATGAGAAGCAATTGTATTTTGAAGGTCGACGTCGACGCCAAAATATCAAAAAATATCGCGGTTTTCTTAGATCTTCCAACCTGTGTTTATGAGCTTTTAGCGTCCTAATGGATTGGATCGCGTTGGCTATTCTGCCTACATAACGAAGGCTGCAGTAATTGCAAAGAAATACTGGTTAGATAAAATCATTGGAGTAAAATTGCGAATACTGCAGTCAATCTGTTTGATTGAAATTGCTGAAGTTTTCATGAGAACAGTAGGCATTGTTTCGTTTTTTCCAAAAGAGAGTGAGACGATAATCATATCTAATTCAGGCTTGACCTAGGATTTTGTAGTATTCTGAACAACTTGTCTCAATCTATAAATTTGTGGTCCATGTTAGAGACACTATTACGACTGTATTTCTGAAAATTGGCCGGTTTCGGTATTCGTAGAGTCCACAGGTGTAATGTAGCTCCGGACCTACCAATTGCAATTTATGATTCACTTCAAATATTAGAGCACGATTTACATTCACTTGAAAGTGCGAAATTGTCTTGTCTACGCTATTTTGGATTGACAAACTTTGTTCTACTCGAACTTTGAGGTAAAGCAAATATCGCGATTTTGTGTTTTAGAACTAGGATCGCACTCATGAACTTTACGACTGTTCGGTACGTTACATTTCCAAACATCTCATTTTACAGCGTTCTAAAACAAAGACAATATGGACATGGACTGTCATGGACATTCTTGACCAGCTCGCACATCCCGACTAGCAGGAAACCAAATCACATATTAGTTACTAGCATTGATTTAGTTACTTTAAAATTACCAGCAAATTATCAGTCGCGAAGGCAAAGGGTTTTATTCTCACGAGCTTTATTGGACATAGGTAAAATTGTACCAGTTTTCTGCAATACGTTTCGATGATTATGATTACTTATTTCATACAAAAATACAGAACGGTTTTCTATAGCATTTTACAGTAGGTACTTACTTAACACAAAAGTCAGCAAAACATTTGATAATACATCGGGCCCCAAACTAGACGAAGCCTCTATTTTGAGCACCCTATAAATTAAATTTCTTTCATTTATTTCCGTCCATGTCCACAGTCCATAAAATACGATTTAACCAATTCAATTCTAAATGAATTCAAAAATGGCTCAGCAATACAGTCCTATGAGCCCTATTTCTAGTTTAAAATCACCTGTTGTACGCTGCTATGAGAGGTGTATAGTTGTACAAAGCTCAATGAAAAAAAAAAACAAACTAACACTAGATATAATTGATAACGAAAGGCGCCAGCTTTGAATGTTCGATCTGCCGTGTTCGAGTGGTCGTGTGGGGCGGCGCGGTGTAGTGCTCTCTGTATTGTAGTCGACGCGGACGAGATCCGGCGGCTGGGCAAGCGGTTCCGCAAGCTGGACCTGGACAACTCGGGCGCGCTCTCCATCGACGAGTTCATGTCGCTGCCCGAGCTGCAGCAGAACCCGCTCGTGCAGCGCGTCATCGACATCTTCGACGCCGACGGCAATGGAGAGGTAATCCTCGTCTCCAGTATAGGCTGGTAATCCAGCGGCTGGGCAAGCGACTCGCGCGCGCTCTTCATCGACGAGTTCATGTCGCTGCCCGAGCTGCAGCAGAACCCGCTCGTGCAGCGCGTCATCGACATCTTCGACGCTGACGGCAATGGAGAGGTAAACCTCGTCTGCACTGTAGGCCGAAGATCCGGCGGCTTGGTTAGCGAAAGCAGCTTGCATCCAGCGCGATCCTGCTGTCTTAATGAGGTCATCTTTATGGGTGGATGTCCTACGCTGTGCTTGAGGTCAATCCCATAATGGTCAAAATAATTTAATTCGATTGAAAATAGAATAATAGAAGCTGGCTTTTGATTTGTAATAAGTAAGTTCGTATAGACTGGTGTCCGAATTTTTAAGCCGCCTGAAGACCTCTGACATAGCTACATAGTTATAACAACCGGGCGGGGCCTATAATTTAACGTGTCATCCGAGCCACGGTATCGCTCAGTTGTAAATGCCTCCCGCGATCACCCATCCGAAGACTGAACCTTGCTTAACTTCGATGATCGCTAACGAACACCTAGTCAAACTAAGCTATAATCGCTACATTTTGTAGATGCGAAGATAGATGAAGCTTATCTTCAATGGTTGTTAGGTTGTAATCATGTTTGTAACGGTACGATCGGCCGTAGCGTCCTGTTATCTCTTGTTGATAAACAAATGTCTGCATTACTACAGATTTTATCTTTGCACGATAATTGTAATGCGGCTTACGTATCAATAACTGTTGTTGCTTTGATTGATAACTTTACTAGATAAGTACCTAGACGTATATTTATACCTACAGCTTCTATAATACAAGGTTTGCAACTGATCATATTTGTGGAGGACATGGAGGTGTATATACAAGATGTTGCTTTGCAAATTGCATTGTCTACGCTTGCCCTGTACTAAGGCAAAAGGAGTTGATGAAGACCATCATTATAAACAACTATTGCTATGGGGCCAATCCGGGATTCGGGAAAAATAGCTGTTCATTACATAATTGCAACTCTGAATCGACAAATGTGTGAAACAGCGGATTTTTACTCAAATTCGGACTTGTCTCCATAGTAAAAGTTGTTTGTAATGATGGACTCAATCACCCTCTTTCGATTTAGTCATTAAGTATTAGTATACTCTATGCGAATAACCCTGTGCAGTGTACACCTCTGAAAGTCCATGCACTTTGTATAGCAACACTGTATGTTTCCAACAACCGGCACTAGGCCAGTGTAGTGGATATGGCTCAATCATCCTTCGTGGGTAGGCCTACGTCCTGCAGCGGACTATTAAAAAAGCAGGTACAGTACATTACTGTATGTTTTGTCCAAAGTCAAACAAACTTTCTGTCTGGAACAGCTAATTTCAATGTTATTTTTTTTTTAAATTTAAGTTAATGATCTACGGACTCCAAGTTCTGTGCCCTTTGTTGACTAGGTTACAATTATAAGAATGCGACTTTAATAGAAATGGGTAGTTTTAGTCTTAGTCTAAGTTAGTAGCTAATTTCAATGTTCATGACGACGAGTATATAATATAGGTATGGCTAGTATGTACGAGTATAAGTACGCCGTAAATATAGTGCAAAAGCAGCAAAACAGCTTGATTTTATTTTACAAAGATATTCGATTATGCCGTTAGTAGGTAGTAGCCGGGCCCTGCTTCTGTTTGTTTGTTCAGCTTGATTCGCCAACACACCATTATCGCTAGATGGCTCGGCCGTGGCTTCGCGACGCCCGCATGGGGAAGCCACACCTTGCTTATTTATTCAATCGCTGCTGGTTATTCGTGGACCGAGGGTTAAGTATGTTTTTTAAAATACGTATCTATCGAGCCTCTGATAACTGATTCAAACATAAAAATTGTAGAACAAAATGTTCATTTGGGAGTCTCGATACAGACATACACTTGCGCAGAAATACAGCGCAATTGAGGCTTATTAAGTATATTGCAAAGTTTCATCTCAATCCTTTCAGTAGTTTTTGCGTGAAAGAGTAACAAACATCCATGCATACTCAGAAATTTTCGCGTTTATGATATTAGTAGTATTTGCCGGAGACGTAAGTTTGAAGATGTCAGTCGTTGCGATCCGCAGCGCGGTGCAATACTACTTTCTTTCGAATAATAGAATATAATAGAAACGCTTTATTGTTCACACAATTGACAATATAACAATAAAAGAGTACAATATAATTAAAAAAGTGCGACAACCGGCGGCCTTATCGCTTAGAGCAATTTCTTCCAGGAGAGAGAAAAGGATTGTAGAGGAAAGTAAGGGTCGGGGTGTACAATAATGGCGAATTAATTAAAACAAAATGAAATAGCAAGAGTTCTTTTCGTTCCCTTAGTAGGAGTCTATTCGTAAACAAATACTACAGTAGGTATCTACTTGTCGTATGGTTCTATATATTTTGGTGAAAGCGGGAACGCAAAAAAATATTATAATAATTTTCATGTAACTAAACGAAAAACTAGTTCTTAGCCTATTTTTGGTCTATTTCAACACCAATCGGCAGCCTCCAGCAGACAGCTGCGGCCTAGCCAACAACCAATTGCAAATGTCGACTGCTTCGGTGGTTCAGTGGTTAGTGAACCTGACTTTTGGATCAAAGAAGCGTAGGTTCGATCCCCACCCAGGGCAAGCATTTATGTGATGAACATAGGTGTTTGCTCTGTGTCTGGGTGTTATTTAGGTACTATCTATATCATAATCATGCTGCCCTTATCCCACTAGGTGGGGTGGGCATAGCACGTTTCTTTTCGCCACTTCACTCTATCATACGACATCTCATCAACTCCTTTCTCTCGCATATCATCTTTCAAATAATTCATGCATACTTTATTTGGTCGTGCCCTTCCATTTCTGCCGCTTACCATCATGTTCAGGGTTCTTTTCGTGACATGACTCTCTTCCCGTCTCATGATATGCCCATACCAACTATCTATACAGGGTTATTTCTCATCAATTAGTATCCTTTAAGGGACTTATTCTGTGCATCAAAACTAACAACTTTTGTTCTGCGACTTTTGTTAAATTTAAAAAAAAATTGTTGTTCCATATAAAAATATTGTTCACCCGCGACAAAATGTATGGAACAGCTGATTTTTTTTCGCGTTCTGACAAAAGTCGCAGAACAAAAGTTGTTAGTTTTGATGTACAGAACAAGCCCCTAAGAAAAATTTTGAAATAACCCTGTATAAGTATGTATTCGAAACATGTATGTATATGTTATAATGTCAGCCACTGTCATTGGACAAACAGTAAGAGCTGTGGGATTCAAGAGCGGGTGAATGTATTCCAGGTGGACTTCAAAGAGTTCATCCAGGGCGTGTCCCAGTTCAGCGTGAAGGGCGACAAGCTATCCAAGCTGCGGTTCGCGTTCCGCATCTACGACATGGACAACGATGGCTTCATTTCCAACGGAGAGCTGTTCCAGGTGAGCCCCTGTTCTGTGACGATAGGGCGCTTTGTCTAATTCGCAACGCCACTTGGTGTAGCGTCTTTGAATCCATGGTGGTCTTGAGGTAGGTGACACCTGTCTTACAATCGTGAGCTCGTGGGTTCAAATCCCGGTCTCCCGGTCGGAAAATATAGCAACCTGCATACGCCCGTAGAAGAAATTTGATGGGGTATGTGAATCTACCAACCCGCACTGGGCCAGTGTGGTGGATATGGCCCAATTATCCTTCGTGGGCAGGCTTCCGATAACTTTTTTACTATACAGGGTTATTCTTAATCAATTAGCATCCTATATTTTTGTTATTTTGTACCATCTAAGTTTACAGATATACGCAGTAAATAAATGAATTTGACTCCTTTTAGGGGCTTATTCTGGACATCAAAACTAACAACTTTTGTTCTGCGACTTTAGTCAAAACTCAAAAAAATATTGTTAGAGTCTGGCCAACGAAAGGTGTCCACGTATTATTTTCAGAAGTTTTGAAATGGCAATTCTGAAAATAATACGTGGACACCTTTCGTTGACAGTCTTAAATTATTAAGACTGTCAAAATTGAACCTTTAACTATGACTCATAGCTCCTATATTTGTACGGCTCCTCGGGGTCCTCGACTGTACATAAATAATCAATTATTTGAAAATAATAAGAAGACAGAATTAAAAGCAATCTTTTATTTGATATTCTTCATAATACATTCGAAAATTTCAACAACAGTTGCTAACAAAACAAAATTTTTACAACTCGAAAAAAATGTACCTACTTGCTGAAAAATAAATAGTATCAACTCCGTTTATGCAGTGTATAGACAGGGTTAACAGCTCTTGATTTTTTAAAATTCCCGCTTTTTTTCTTGGACAGCTTTCGTTGGCCAGACTCTATCAATATTTTTTTAAAGTTTTTTTAAAGGTCGCAGAACAAAAGTTGTTAGTTTTGATGTCCAGAATAAGCCCCTAAAAGGATGCTAATTGATGAGGAATAACCCTGTATACTATGGGACTAATCGTGCACTAAAATTACGAGATAAATGAATACCTCATCATCCCGAAGCAACTAACTAACAATATAACATTGTAGTAAATAATAATGTGTTCAAATCGCAAAAGTGTAAAAACAACCATCTGATAACTTTTTAACCAGCCAAAGACTCTTGGTACTTAACATAATATTGCATGAAAATGTTTCCGGTGTGATAACTACCTACTTGTGTTCATTTATTTAAATACATGTTTGCGTATTGTACTTTGTAATGTTTTCACGATGAGTACGCAAATATCTACATTCTACAATCTCTGGCGTCGATAATATAATGCAAAACAAGACATTCCTCCATTTACATGATAAAGGCCTACGCTACAGCTTCGTTAGCTCGTTCAATGCCACGACATGTGTAATTTTCTTTGTATTGGCGATTAAAGTAACTGTCTCACTTAGCTCTTTATAATATAATCGGTGGATTGTGCGGGGAGTGTTAAGCTGGAAACATACTATCGGACGCGGCTTACGGATGCGACTGACAGGCGCGACTGATAGGTATCTAGACTAAAGAATGTACACTGAGCCGTGCACACTATCGGACATAAGTCGCGGACGTCACCTTGGGTTGACCTTGAGCGATCTGGCGCGCCGGATGTTTTAAGACTGTGCACATTGCTAATGAAAATTGTTTATTCACCAGACAATGTCCCCAATAAATTCCACAGATTAAGTTAAATTTACAATAAAATTAAAATATTAAAATGTCCATAAAAAGAATAAAATTACAAAATTAATATTTAAATGTCAACTAAAAGCTAAATAACGGGAGCGTGGTACGCTCTCCACGTTCGATGAGGGAGTTACAGCGCCGCGCGGGCGCTAAGTCGCGGTTGTCAGTCGCGTCCGTCAGCCGCGTCCGATAGTATGTTTCCAGCTTTACTGGTTGCCTTATCTATTGAATGAGTTGAAGTGGCTCTGTCCATAGTACCTACCTACATATTTAAACTCGGTAAAATGTGTTATGTTATTATGTAACCAAAAATTTGCTTCAAATAATATGTTAGATTATTTTGTTCTTAGACTTCAGAATTATTTAAAATATTTGGAACAATTGATAAAGTCAAAATAATAGTTTTAAAAATTACCCACCTTACCACAAAAGATTTAAACAAGCTTTGAACACTGTTTAACTGTGCAATTAGTACTGTTAAACATTGTCTAATAAAGCGTGAGTAAAGCTTTTGTGGTAAAGACGGTTCAAATTTAAACACAGAAATGTTTTCAAAATCCAAAACCGATAGGTACTTGGCTACGCCCCTAAATAAGATCAAATATTCCATCACCATACAAAAAGCCGTCGAACTTTGACAAAATGTATGCAACTGCTGACTTTTTCTTTTTCTTAGTTTTGGAGTTGGCCCCATAGTTTGGAATAAATGGAGTTGTTTATAGTGACGATCATGAGACATCCTAGAGTATTACTAATAATTTCGTAGTACTCCATGTAGTACCCCATTTAGTTAAACCAGCTTTTGCCCGCGGCATGGCCCGCGTGATTTTAGATGTTTTTTTTATCGAAATTTTCCTAACCACAGACTCCAGGGTCTGTGCTTGTTAACTAAAGATAATTTTTGATTTTGCTGTACAAAGAGAGTTGATACATGGTTAAATCTTAGTCTAAGCTATTCAGTCGATGCATTGCGTGAAAGCCACAATAGCAGCACCCGATCACGAGTATGGCACATGTGCCCGCCATCGCTCTCCTCGACCATATTTGAGGGAAGAGAGCGACCCGACACATAATGCCACCGCAAGAAGTAGCCTTCGATGGCGAGCATGAATGCTTGGGGCATGCACGCAATACTTACACTTTTTCAGGTCCTAGTGCAATTCTCCTTCTCCTGGCCCAGAGCCTCCATCACCGCTTCGTTCCGATCCCTGACGGACGTAGGTTGTATTCCTTGATGGTCTCCGATGATGCAGACGATGCTCGCCGCACGAATCGACTAATGGCATCATTTTCGATGTCGTCGGCGTAGTAGATGAGTTAGTAGAGAGTAGAATGATTTTAGATGTTTGTGCTATTATCATATAAGATCCTTTTATTTTTCCGGTCTAAAAAGTAACCTATGTCACTCTCCAACCTTTGAACAATGAATTAATTATTCACGGAAAAAAATGAAGCCTGTCTGTTGCTCTGTAGTTGCGTGAAATAGTGACAAACCAATAGACACACTTTCGGATTTATAATATTTGTAAGAATGTCTATTTATCTTTTTCCAGGTTTTAAAAATGATGGTGGGCAATAATCTGAAAGACACCCAGCTACAGCAGATCGTCGATAAGACGATCCTGTTCGCCGATCGCGACGAGGACGGCAAGATCTCCTTCGAGGAGTTCTGCCAGGTCGTCGGCAACACCGACATACACAAGAAAATGGTCGTCGACGTCTAGACGACGAGACGACCAGGCGTCGACGTTTAGACGACGACACGATCAGGCGTCTAGATGATCTCGACGACGATGTCGTCAACGTCTAGACAGTATCGACGATGACGTCGCCGTTTAGACTATCTCGACCACGTCGCCGTATAGACGACCTCGACCACGACGACGTCTAGATGATCTCGACGACGACGGCGTCAATGTTTAGACGATCTCGACGGAAGCGTCGACGTCTAGATGATCTCGACGACGACTGCGTCGACGTTTAGACTACTTCGACGATGTCGACGGCTGCAAATACGCTCACTTGTGTTACACGAGATCTTTCACGCAGTCGATCGCGTTGATGTAAACTGCAATTTGTATGGAAATCGTTTTGTGACAATAGCACTTTTAGTATAAGGTTATTCATATACGAAAAATGGTTGTTAGTAGATTGATATTTATGTTTGTATAATTCCACAATGTTTTCTACAGGGCCTCACTATCATGAAATTAAATACTTTGACTTTTTACGAACTTACAAAATGTGTATGGAATCGCACAACTATCGTTATCATTTTATGAATATTTTTATACCAAGCGCTTCAGATGACGCTAATCGAATTCCATACTCGTTGTAGTTTACGTTAACTCTATCGAATAAGTAGAAGAACTCGTGCTTTACCCTCTGTCGAATACACGAGATTTTAGGCGTCGTCTAAATTTCGAATACGCGTACATATTTCGTCGACGATTAGACGACGTCTAAATGTCGTCGATGAGGCGTGTTTGCGCCGCGGAGGCGTGTACTGTCACATACGCCAGTGAGGCGCTGAGTTATACCTACATTGCGTGTGTTCACTTATTTTATACGAATTTTAGTTTGGTACGGAATGTTGATTCATGTTTAACTTAATTTTTCCTCGTTTGACTGCGTCATCTTGCAAAAACTTGCCGTTTAAGAATGTCAAGTCATGGAATGATTGATTTGTGTAAGTTACGAGTTACGGTTTCTACTTTGCAAAGCGATTCAATCTCAGAGTTAAATGGTATCGAATTTAATTTTAGCGTTAAAAATCACTATAAAAATACGATTACTAAGATTACTCTCAAAAAAATTAAATAACTGCCTACTACTAAAATTGCACTCAGTTCGTTTTCTGAGAATTTTTATATTTGCTCACGCATCAATGTACTCGTTTGTATTAAAATATGAAACAAGATCGTCCGAAAGGTGTTTAAGCCAAAAAAAAGTATTTATAAATCCACTATAAGGCGTAAACGCCTGATTGATGTATACGCCTCAAACGCCTCGACCGAAAGACACAGAAATCTCAAATATGTATCCTACAACTGTCGTATGTTCCAGTACAAGCCCTCGTCGACTCGATCCTTCGCTTTAGCTAGAACTATTCAATTCGCGGCGGCGCGACGCGGCGTGCTACAAGGGGACCCACTCGCTCCACGTATAGTCATTATTTTATCGATTTAAAAATACGTAATAAAAATTATGAAGATTGGAATAACTGTGAAATGAAACATGATAGAATGCAAGACCAAAAATATAAATAAAAAAACACATAAAATCTATTTAGCAATAAAGTAATTTATTTCAAGGTTCGCTATTTATAAAAATAGTTTCAAAAAACGTTAGTATGTTTGCAGCATTGCCAAGATCTTACCTGGTTCTTCATGATTTCTATAAATATTTGGTCCAAAACAGATAATTATGTACTTTAAAAATATTTCCCCCGCGCCCCGCCGCCGCTGGCTCCTTCATATAAGTAAATCTTATATAAGTCTAAGTATACCTATACATTTATTACTAGTTATACAATATTTAGAACTTTATCGTAGACGAATCAAATAGTTTTTTTTTGTATTTTCTATTAATTTTGTTGCGATAATTTTAGTTTGTTATTTAGTATTTTATTTATTCAGATCAATGCAACGTCACACGATAGATGCAAAATCTTGTAGGGAATCTAAAATCGCACAAGAAACTTAAAATTTGAAAGAATCACCCTGACTGTGTACTTATCTCTTTCGTTTTTAATTCAATATCACCAAGAGTAAAAGAGACAAATACAGACCATATTAGTCCGTGAGAATAATATCAGTTATCAAAGAGCAATATTATTGGCCTTGTAGCGTATTTTCGCCTCTGTCATGAATATATAAAGTTGAAATTAGCCCCAACATGTTCTTTTTAAGGTTTTGTTGTTCGTAGCTATCGTGTGTGCTATCATATCATGTGGATTGTAGCGTGTCGTAGCCTTCTCTATGCAGCCTTATAGTACTACTGTAGTATCGATGTATTTCTAACGGCACAAGGGAATGCAGTCACGAGAAACATCAAAGTACTGTTCACGTACGATTTTCATTTCGGCTGATTCAGTAAAGAGCTATTTAATTTTTGTCCAATTTAAATATACTTAAAAATTGAGATTTTGGCTCTAAAACAAAATTGAATTGGATTTAGTGAATGTAAATGCGAAAATACGAATGGCTGCGAAATTTTTTGTTGTACTGTGGTCATAGCGCATTACATCAGCTCAACACCAACACATGTATAGTTCCTCAATTTAAATATCAAAAGGCAACGTAATCAATTGTTGTTTATTGAGTTTTTACGCGTATCAATCAGTGCTACCTTATAACTGTTTTAAGAAAATGAATTTTGATCCTAAAATTAATATTTCTCGTGACTGTAGTACATCTGATATTGAGGGTCACACTATTACAAAACCGTCTACGGCCGGTAAACCTGGCTAAGCGCTACTTGTAGTTGCCAAGCAAATATCACCTACCGTCTCAATGAAATAAAGCCTGAAATCATAATCAGCATCCTTACCATTCGAATTAGGAATAATGAAATTAAGACTTTATTTCATTGTTCGAATTGTTGATATTTGAACAACATCGCTTACGCCAGGTTTTTCAGTCTTTCTTATTATACAGATCTTATCGCCTTATCCGAATTTTTATACAACTTTATGAGGTTAGCTTGTTCTAATAGGTCTCTCTTTTAACTATTGTAAAGTGTACGTGTTGTAATGTCTAGCTTTACTTCCCTAACCAAGTTTTAACCCTAAAATATAAAGGTGGAAAAGGAGCATTTTTCTCATGAGTTAGAAATCGTGTTAGTGTAGCGAAAAATGATTCTTTTCCCCTAATGTATTCGTACGGCGACATGCTTCGTAAAGTATTCCTGCTGTCCTTTCTATTTGCCCGATCGTGCTAAAAGCGGGTAATATGTATTCTATTAAGATTACGTATTGGCACGGGATCGTTGCCAAGTGATCGATTAGTCTAATCTCGTACCGGATATAGCCGGATTAAAAAAACCAGTGTCCCAACCGCCTGTATCACAGTTTTAATAATACTTCCAACGCTGACTTCACTCACCTCCTAATGCCTCGGCTTCCCTTCCCTCCACAGATCCTGCTCACTCCCAAATAACCCGCTCCATCCTGAAAATCCTTCGCCAGTGTCTTACTTGTTAGTCCATTTTCGTGGAGTTTGCACATCATACCAGCTCGCATCAACACGTTAATCCCGGAATCATGAACTACGGTTACAAACATACGTTCATGTTCATTTGAAAAGAATTTCAAGTAATAAACTCCCAGTGTAACGCGGTCGGGTGGGTGTCGAATTGGTGTGGTGCGCGAAGACCTTTAGATCTTACGTCGACGATTGTACAAATTAAATAAAAACATATTTGTGTTATACTTTAATTAACAGTTGTAGGTGTCTAGTGGTGCGACGGAGCGAACCGCGGGTTGGTTGGTTACTGCTCATCAGGGAATTGCTAATGAAAGCAATCAACGAGGATGGACTACATGTCCATCCTCGTTGATTGCTTTGTAAATTTAAAAAAAAATCAATAAGAGCATGATTAAAAAAATTCAACCAAAAATTGAGAACTTCCTCGTTTTTGAAGTCTGTTTAAACTACGCTTCGTTTCGTCGCCCCACATTATTATTTTAAGGAATGTTCTAAGAGTACGTTCTTAATCGGAAGATTTATTTCATATTGAGAATTGTTAAATCTTCCGAGTAAGAGGCATAGATTTTTTTCTATTATTAAAAGATTTTTATTATGAATTATTTAGTATAGTGATTTTAGTCGTGTGTTTAAAGTTTAGCAGCATGTTACCGACGCGACGCGACGCGACGACGGCACAGCGCGTCTTCAGAAAAGCGGACATTACGCTATGAGTGAGATATTTAGTGCTTTAATATGATTCACAGCGTTTTGAGTTAAATTTAAGCTCACCAGAGTTGATACACGAATTGAATGAACTGTCGTATGCAGACTAATCTTTTACTTTTATTATTTCTATTGATTACTGGTACTTTTCATCATGAAATGGCGTTGTATGGGTTAATTTTTGATCTTAGCTAAATCGCAGCGCTAAATATCCAGCACTTAGTATAATGGCCGCTTGCGGTGAGCGCCCGTGAATCTTGGAATCTAGTCACAGCTGTTGTGCATTAATATACTTACGGAAAATCATTTATTTTTAACTCATAAGTGGGATTGGTCTTGGGGAACGTGTGGCGCTGAATCAATACCAGACACTAATAGCAGTGAAATACGATTCTATATGATTTAAAAGCGTCTCTCACGCCGAAAAATATTGTGTGCAATGATTAATATCAATCAAGTCTCTTATTTTTTTTATTATATCATGCGATGTCAAGTTTTTGTCATGTATGATCACTATATCTTTTTTTCCTTTTGTTTTATTATAAAAAAAATATCTAAAAATGTATATAACCAAGCCTCTAGTAGAGAGAAAATACTATGTTGAAGGTTATAAGACTATTATTGTTACATTCTAATGAAATTGCATTGTAAGCAGTGCAGAAAAATCGCCGATCGCAGCGACAGTGTGCTATGGTCATTAATGGATTTGCCGTATGTCTGCTGTTGGTTCAGTGGCGCAGGGTCATGTTGCATTGTTGATAGTGTTAATGTGAATATCTTGTAGGAGGAGTATATCGTAGGTATCGTTCACAGCTTTAACAAACTGAATGTTTAAAATTAGCAATAGGTTATATTCTAAAGCCTTATTCTTAAGGGATTGTGGTTAACTGCGTTCTTGAAGACTGTTACATGTCTCGCCCTGGCTTATTCTCTATTTATGGGAAAATTTGGTTGAGAAAAAAGGTTGCAAATTATTGTAACAATGACAATTTTTTGTATGGTTTTAGACCTGTAATAAAATTCTCAATACAAATAAGTTCATACTTACTTGGTTAAGGAATTGTTAAAGTAACTGTTTTTTTGGGTTATCATTTGTAATCGATATGAAAACCTGTCGACTTGCCTTGTCTTGTATCGAGCTGTTTTATAGAGAATACAGTCGGGGTCAGCGTGCACTGTAGCGGCCCCGATCCCGCCTCTATGTGAACTATACTATGGCTAGGTACTAACCTAGATGATAAATCGCGGTCGCAACCGCCGCTGCTCTAAGAAAACCTTAATATTGTCCTGAAATGAAATTCATATCTCGATTATACCTTGAAATGCGCTTTGCCGTGCATTTATTACGAAGAATTAGTTCCGCCGTTGCGGGCGCGACGCGTGCTTGTAAATAAATTCGAAATGTGAAAGATAGAATCAACCAGAGTTGTATAAAATGCTTCTCATTTTTCTCTTTAATGTTAACGAAACACATTTATCAATTCTATAGCATCTTTCTCTATAAACACCTTAACCGCTGAGGTACTTTTTGCGGATAAGCCACACACGCATGTTTTCTCGCTCCTAGGATAGATGCATCAGTTAAATCAAAGTCAAATAACATAGCAACGTTTAGTTTTTGTCAGTTGTGGCCATATAAGTCATTTTTGGCCAATTTGAATAATGATTGTGTTGACAAAAATGTTAAAATTAAAAAAAAAAATTGCATACTGCAATAGTACCTACATACTGCAGCTTTTTTAATTAAAGTATAGTACAGGTGTTACTCACGCTTTGATTTAGACGAGCCTGCGAGCTAGTACTCCAATCTTGAAAAAGATCGCCAAATGCGAACAAAACTATGGTAGCAGTTATCTACTAAAATCAATCAAAAAACAATCAATCAAAAAGTTTTGACGTAAATAAGGTACATGAAAAATATTGAAGCCACTGATTCCCGATTTAAACTAGACCTATTTTAGTAAAAATAAAATTTAGATAAGTAACATAAGTAAGTAAATTGACATAATTTGTTGTTATAGGAGAAGACGCTGGTTCCCGTAGTACAGCCCCTGGTTAGTTCGGGAATCAGAGGCTTCAATATTTTTCATGTACCTTATTTATGTCAATAAAACTTTTTGATTGATTGATTGATAAAATAAAGCGTGAGTATTACCTGTGCTATACTTTAGTTAAAATGTGCAAAAACCACGCTAGTTTCCATAATCAGTTCTCAGCTTCCATAAAATCAGTAAATGAATACTTGCTAGTTTCTGTGGGCAGCGGCAGTTGCTGTGGCAATGAATGGTGATATTCAGTGTAACGTTGGTGTCGTGTCGTCTGCTCATCTCCATCGGTAGGTAGCGTGTCTAATTAAGTAAATCTCTACTGTAAAGTGGAACTGAAGTTTTATTAAATTTTCAAATTTCAATCAAATTTGTATTTTTATTTTTTGTAAGTACCTTTTTATGGTGGTTTCAAGCCGTGGTGGTCTAGTGGTAGTAACACCCGACCTGCAATCGTGAGGTCGTGGGTTAAATCCCGATGAGTTTCTTTGGAACTTATGTACGGAATTTCACACCTTGGCTTTTCGGCGAAAGAAAACATTGTGAGGCAACCTGCGCACGTCCATAGAAAAAATTCGATGGCGTATGTGAATCCACCAACCCGCACTGGGCCAGCGTGGTGGGTATGGCCCAATAACCCTTCGTGTGTAGGCCTACGTCTTGCAGTGGACTATTAAAAAGGCTGGTAGATACCTACCTTTTCATATCATGAAAGAATATTATACCTTCGACCAAATATCTATAGAGTCACAATCGAGCAAAAAAGTGTCCGAGCCCAAACCTTGCCCAAGCTAAATAGTGGGCAGGCTTTTTAGTTGTAAGGCGATTGCAAGCCGACTATAACGCCGCGCGATGCCAAAGTGCTCGGTTACAAGCACTAATAAGGTGACGATTAACGAGATAACGTCTAGATTCGAGAAAACGGGTTGAAGTGGATTATTTCAAATATCTAAATCGGTACCTATGTATGACGGAGGTCGGACATTTTTTTACTACTTTCACTTAAGGACTGGCTCTGTAGATATTTGCTCGAAGATATATAATACACCTATTAGGTACCCTATTAGTATAATACAATACTACCTATTTGTAACATTTTGGCAGGGTGCAAAAAACCTGTTAAGATTTAGGTACTAGAGAAAACTTCGTTTAAGGGTTGGGAAGCTTAATGATGACTAATTTGTTGCATAACTCATTTAGTTCTAGGTTAAACATTATAATTATTGTTAACAGAATGATGTTACATAGAGGTAAGCACTTATATAAATATGTTCAATTGAAGTCAGTTCCTAGAAGGGATGATAAATGCAACTGTCTTTGTGATGCGTTTAGAACAGCACTGCAAAATGCAAATTAGGTATATCAAAACACCTACTTTTGTAGTATTGGTCTACAATTGGCCACCAACTCACCTTATGGAAAGTGTAGTTAAAGAAGTTGTTATAGTATAGTAGGCCCAATTTTAGAGGCACCATCACAATTATAATAGCAATTTAGAGTACCTACCCCTGTTTCTTTTTCACTATATGCATTTGATTGAGAACAGAGCACTATTTTACGATGCTATTAAATTTACGATGGCTCGCAACGCATAGTAACTAGCTAATAGTCAGTTTATGCATTTTATTGCACAAAATCACAATACGCACGACACAACTGGTTCTCACAAACACTTCACACTGGCACTGATATTCACACAAACTATATAGTCGCTTCACAATCACTGGTACTGCACTTGAACACGAGATGCTTTAGCTTCAAGGGTAATCGCGGAAATAACTCACAAAGGATTTTGTTTAATGGCTTAAAGCTGTTGACCTCTTTGGGCCTCGGAATAACTCACGAAGGGTTTTTTTAATGACTTAGGTAAAGCTGTTGACCTCTGAGGCCTCTACAACTTATCGGACTAGGGCGAACGCAGAAGGCGGAGAAGGCTGAGCCCTAAGATGGGTGCTTTTGAAATTTGGATGGAGCTGCGAAGAAGTGAAATCTACGCTACGAAAATATGTGACTGTTTCCACCAATACTACGCTAGGTAGCTGTGCGAGGAAGATTCGCTACGAAGATGCGCCGCCGCAAAGTAGCTGTGCGAGAAAGATGCGCATCTCGAGCTATGCTTTGTATCGATAGTAGGGAAACGGCGGGGCTCGCGATGGCCCATAGCAGGCATCTATAGCACGCATCCATAGCACACATCTACAGCACGCATCCTCCATATAAAAAACATATTTTAGTTGAATCCGTTTCCACCAGTGCTAAGCTATGTGCACCAATGAATATGATTGGTGGAAATCAAACACATCTACAGCAATCAGCATCGTAGCATAGCACATCTCCGGTGGAAAAGCACCCTAAGGGTGACTAGCGATCTTGAGCGACTAGAGATCCTGAGGGTCCTCGACCTCACCGGCGGGGTCGGTGTGCCTTTGGTAACTGGCGCCTATACCAAATACTGAATACTTCCTGTTGCAGGGAGCTCGGATCGAGTGACCCCAACGCCGCAGAAGTGACTACGGCGATGGGGTCATCCGGGTCGCCCCAGGATGCGTCTAGGACGGCGACGGAGTGGAGGTAACTCACGAACGACAGAGCATGCTCTATTTATACCTAAGTTAAAGCCGCCTCGAGTTTTCTAGAATTTACGGCGCTATTGTGTACGTCAAAGAAAACAAGTGAAATTTCTAGAAAAGGTTATTGTTCTACAATACAAAAAAAACTACACAACAGACTGCGTAAACAAAGACCGTGACCCGTGCAGGTCGTAAAACCCCAGCTTTAGTTATAAAAGACACGCCGCGAATACCGCGCGCGCCTTTCGCGTGACAACAACTGCAATAAATAGAATGTTAGAAACTTTGCGAAGTTTCTAACATTTTGGAACATTGAACGCATAAAATAACTAGATATATAATAAAAGAATTATTTTGATTAAATGTGAATGTTACTGAATTGTTCTAAAACATTTTAATAATTCCAATATTAACTTACAAACTAAGATCCAATTTTTCTCATAAACTCTTTGGGATAAATAGAAATCACAAAAAATATTACAGAAATTTGGCAATAGGTATGTGTCGTAGCCGCTGTGTCTCTACTGAATCATTAAGCGCTACTCGTATCACTATAATGGATATTGAATCGTTATGCGCTATCACTATAATGGTATAATATATTGAATCGTTGATCGCTATATATATCACTATTATAATAATGGTATATTGAATCGGTTGTAACAATGCATACTAGAGTTACACGAGACTATTGATACCTGCCCCCACACATGTAGCACAGTGCGATGGGTTGTGAGCGTTCAAAGCTCAACACAGCGGTTCCAAGGCATGTACAGTTACAGATTGGCGCAGCGCCTCATGAAGCGCCTGTCAACCCTATGCTATTCGTCGCACTTGCGCAAGCGTCGGGAATGTCGAAGTCGAGGACGAGGAGTTTGGTTTCCTCGGCGCCATTGCGGGAGCCGGCGGCGCAGATGAGCTTGGTGGCGGAGGCTCGGATGGGCCACACGACGCCGCCGGACCCGCCCGAGCTCAGCTCCACCAGGTTGCGGATGAACTCACCCGTGCGCACGTCCCACAGCTTCACGGTGCCGTCCTCGGACGACGTGATCACGAAACGGTTGCTCGACTGCAGGCACGTCACCGCCGACTTGTGTTTGTTCAGACCCGCCAAAGTATGAAGACAGCGCCCCGTAGTGATGTCCCACACCTTGACCGTGGAGTCAGTGCTGCCTGAGACCAGGATATTGGAGCGCAGTTCCATGGTAAAAGTCAGCGACTTGTGGCCCGTGAGCGTGTGCTTCAGACGGCCAGTCTCCACGTCCCAGACACGGATGGATGCGTCCACTGAGCCCGATACTACGTACACTCCGTCGAACTGCAGACTGTAAATCCGTTTGGTGTGTCCGGACAGCGTATGCAGACATTCCCCGGAGTCCGGATTCCATATCTTGACGAGGTAGTCGTAGGCGCCAGAGACAACGTATTTGCCGTCGAACTGCACGCAGCGCACGGCGGCGGTGTGGCCGACGAGCACTCGCATACAACGCTTGAGGGGAATCGACCAGACGCGGAGAGTCGCGTCGCGGGACCCGGACACCACTCTGTTGTCATGT
This sequence comes from Hypomecis punctinalis, assembly GCA_949316475.1. NCBI lineage: Eukaryota > Metazoa > Arthropoda > Insecta > Lepidoptera > Geometridae > Hypomecis > Hypomecis punctinalis. Next base: position 24,458,057 of record OX438811.1, on the reverse strand, counting down.
AGTTGCAAGCATCTAACGGTAGAGATATGTCCAGCCAGCACTGTGATGCACCTTCCGGAGTTAGCGTTCCAAACGCGGAGCGTGCGGTCCGTGGATCCGCTGATCACCAAGTGACCGACCATTAGAGACGACCAAACACCGCCAGAGTGACCCACCAGAGTACGGAGGCACTGTCCAGTGATAGCCGACCAGACTTTGAGCGTGGTATCATTACTGCCGCTCAGAATCATATCGCCATAGAACTGGAGGCAGGTGATGGCGTGGTTGTCGTGGCCTCGCAGCACTATAGGGTTATTGACAGACTTGTGGAGCCAGTTGTCCTCGATCAGATACTGACGCATGTAGGCCGCTTTCCAAGGACTGGCGCAGCGGGGCAGCGATTGCGGCATTTTCTTTATTGCCGTGATGCCAATTCGTCGACACTGTTCCTTCCATAAAAAGTCGTCGTCCGCAAGGAATCTCCAGTAGCGGCAAGTCTGGGCGGAGCGCAGCAAGTCCTTCGGCTGCAGGTAGTCTAGCACATTGAGCGCAAGCTCCTTTGGCAGAAGGGAGATGAAATCCCGCAGGAACAGGGGCTCGATGGCTTTCATCATGTGGCGGACCTGGCTGGCGGCGCAGCGACTAATCAGCGCGTCTAACGCTTGAGTCTGCTCACTGTCGGTCCACGATGAAAAGAGATCGAGCCATTGCTTGATTTCCGGGGCTACCGATGAATGACCCATCCGAGCAGAATTTCTTGGCGGTACGGTATAACCCTGCACAACAAAATGGGAATTGATGGGAATCAGAGTTGTAGGAAATCAAATTTCAGGCAACTTTGGTTACGATAATTTCTCATGAAAAATTTAAATAACACAAATTATGAAAGAAACAAAATGGCATTATTGTCTTAGGTATTCAAAAAAATATCGATCCTAGAAAAAGTTGATGGGAACCAAAGATGTAGGAAATAAAATTCCAAACAACTTTGGTTCCGATTTGTTTTCTGTTTTTTGTACTAATAGAAGCCATCTGTAAAAATACACGCAATACCATTACCAAATCCACCGTTGTTAGTAAGCATTAAGCAAATGTTATTTTTATCGAATAATTGTTAGTGCTCGAAAAATAAGCAATTCACGACCACAACCAGTGCCGTCTTAAGTCTATTCGGCGTCGGGTGCGGAGCTCAGCCGCGCCCTCGTTTTCTTTTACACTGCAGCGTGGCACGCGACCGACAGTGCCGGATTATGCCAGCGCGGGTCCTGTAGCAAATTCTGTCAAGAGGCCCCTGGTTTAGGTACTTTCTCAAATGTAAGGTTAAGTTTAGAGTAAATCTGTTACAAATCTGGGGGCACGATAGTGTGGTAGCCCCTACTACGAGCGCACCTGCTACGCCTACGACGTCCACAACACCGCTGTGTACTGACGACGGCATTGTAACTATTGCTGCTAATCCTAATGTTGCAAAGGTAAACGGCAGTGGTTCTGACTGGACTGAGGTGAAGCCGCGGCATCCTCAACGGCCGATAACGAACGCAACTTGTGGTACTGCCGCTCCGGGTACGACTGCCCTGCAAGCTGCTGATCGGAAATCCTACCTCCATTTGTATTATGTAAAATTTGGACAACAGCCGAGCAAGTAGTTGAGTATTTGAACACTATTTGTCGAGGTGATAAATGCACTGCCGAGGCGCTGAAACCCAGAGGCGACTATGCATCCTTCAAACTTTCTGTGCCTACGAAAAATGGAAAAAAATACATGGACTCACAGCATTGGGCTAAGGACGTCTTTATAAAACCTTGGCGCGGTGGGTTTCGAAGCTCACAGCAAGAAAACTAAAGCTAAATTCAAAACATTTAAGTTCATATATCAGAACGTTCGAGGGCTGCGTACGAAGGTGGACAAATGCAAATTAGCAATATTACATGAGGCACCCGATGTAATCGCGTTCACGGAGACGTTTTTGATAAGTAGTATTTGTGATGCTGAATTTATTCCTGCTGGATACAAAGTATTGCGCAGGGACCGCCAGGGAGACGCGGGGTGGGGGGTGTTTTGTTGGCGGTCCGGGATCAGTATAAAATTCGACAGGTCTTAGATATCGACGGTTATACTTCAGATCTGGAAATTATAATTGCTATTGTTACTTTGAAATTTAGAGAAATATTATGCTGTGTAGTGTACATACCTCCTAATTCCGAAGATAGTTTATATTTAAAATCGTTTTTAGTACATATTGGAAAATGCTGTATCTAAATATTCTAAACTGGATGTAATAATATTAGGAGACTTTAATTTACGTTCTTGTAGTTTAAATATTAATCTGCAATTTAATTTTTATTAGCATATTGTAAACTGAAGCAATATAACAATGTTACAATATCTTACAAGACCATACTGGACTTAGTTATGAGTAGTCTGAGCGATGGCTGTGTGAGCGTGTCAGGTGCCATAAAGGTAATTGAGCCGGAGGATGCCTACCACCCGGCGCTTGAGGTGCGCCTCCGCATCCCGCGCCCGCGCGCCCCGCCACCGCCGCGCGCGCTCCCGCCCCCTCCCCCAGAAGATGCTGCTCCAGAGTGGAACTTCCGTAAGGCCGATTTTCAGTCTCTATACAATTCTTTTCAATGTTTGGATTGGGATGAAGTTGTGTCAGCTAATGACGTTAATATAGCAGTAGATTTGTTTTATGAAAAAATTAGAGCAACGTTATATATAATACAGTATTTCTGACATTTTTTTTTGTAATTTTGTATTTTTATGTAATGTACCGAATTTTAATTAATTTATTGTAGTATTATGGCTAATAATTCAATTCAATTGTTATTTTGACGATTCGTAGGGTGTTGCTCTTTGTATATTTTTGTATACGAATGTATGTAATGATCCCTATTGAAAATAAATTATTTATTAATTACCTACCTTTACGCACGTACACGCTTCACATCAGCTCCGCAATAAAAAAATCATAATAGTGGGTTTTTTCGGAGCTACGCGCGGCACAGTTGTACCAGTAAATCGGCGGCAGTATAACGATCCCGAGGTTGTGTTGGCATCCCCCGGGACCCCAAGGATTTGGAGAAATCTTCGAAAATATTGGACAGACAATCGGAGCAAAGGTTAGTCCAAAGTAACAACACGACAGTCGCATAGTTGAAAATCGCAAGAAAGTCACGTTCGAGTCATCGAGTCATCGCGACGTCGCCGATATCGAAATTCTCCGTCCGGCACGTTCGTGGAGCCGCACGCACCGATCCATCGTACGTCATCGGCAGGCGCCTATGATACCGCCCCTCCCTCCACCAAGTCTGACACTACTCCGCCCCAGCTGAAGTGGACTTCCTGCACCTGGTGCAAAACACAATCGAGAGGAAAACATCATCATCTCAGGCCCCTGCTGAAAACTGGCTACTGAATTCTGGACGACTGGACAGCACGCAGAACATCCTCCAGGTTCTGGCGCGTCAGGCTGTACAGAAGAGGAACGCACAACACCAGCGTCACAAGTAGTGCCTAACTAGTCTAAGTATAAGTTTCTTTTGTAATTTTTTTTTCTGTTTGCGTAGTTTCTCTCTTAAGTAGTTTTCTCTCTTTTGCCTAATAATAGAGACAACAATTAAATATCAAAATGTCATCTAGCAACAAGTCTGCTCCCCTCACCACCGCCTCCATCGCCGCCCCAAAAGCGAGGTTACTCTCTGTAAGGTCGGTGGCATCTACACTTCACAAAAAAATTCTCAAAAAATCAATGAAGCCTAGCAAATCAGAGATGTCACTGACACAACACTGCAGTTCCAAAAGTCCCAACGTACCACCTCAAAATCTCGAGACAGCGTTACGAACCACTCAGTCCCTCGATATTCCTTTACCGCTAACACAGACGGCCAGCGATTGCTCCGCACCATCAACATCAGCGCAAGAGTCAAGCTCAGTGTATGTGGCGGCGGTAGACAAGGTCGACAATTGGGAACAGTGTGGAATATCTCCGCCAAAAGACTTAGAGCTCGACGGCGAAGAGTCCGACAGCGTATCCGAATTGTCTAACTCAACCCCTTTCACTCGTAGCAAAAGAGTCAGTATGTTAGTCGCACACGGCTCGGGGCGGACCGGGGTTGAGATGGACAAGGCTACAAAAGTGGCAAATGAAGCATTGCAGCGGGGAAAGGACGCTCTGGAATCGTCTACGAACTTAAAGCGGGAAATAAAGCAGACCGCTATCGAGAGTCTCCAGACGCTATACGAGATAGTTCTTTCCTTAGCAGACTCCAGGTACCGCCACATTGTAGCACTCGAACGCGAGCAGACCAGGCACGCTAAAGAACTGCTGTCAGCGGAAAGGGCACACGTCAAAACCACGACCGCCCTAATGCAAAACCTACATCGGGAGGTAGTTCTGGCTAGAGAACAAATAGCCGAGATGAGCAAAGAGGCAACGGCTATTAGAGACTGGCAGAGCTATGAGACAAGAGAACCGCATCAGCAAATAAAAGCAACAGCAGAAGCGGTGACAGCTCTCAGCAATCAATTAAAGGAAGCTTCGACAGACGAGCGAATCGATTTGGAACCCCTGAGGAGAGATTACATCGGCTTAAAAACCGGTGTGGAAATTCTTCAGAGGCAGATTGACGAGCTTAGACGAGAGGCACACTCCGAAAGAGAAAAAACCGCAGAGTTGCTTCAACGAAATTCAGATGCGTTATCAAATATTCTGTCCATACCTCCTCCTCCTCTCCCCCAATATCCGGAATCACTAGTTGAATTGGAAAAAACATTAAAGGAACACATACAGAAAGGCCAATCTACCCCTTCACCCCCAATCCCAGTCCAGATAAACATCGAGGAGCATGTGTTGCCCATAACAGAACGCCTCGAAGCCGTATCGTCGGAACTTCGGACGATGCGCCAGGAAAAAATGACCCAACCCCCACCAGCCCTCAGCATCGGTGCAGAACTATCGCAGGCGGAACAGGTTAGACCACCTAATTGTACGTACGCAAAGGTGGTCACGAAAGTACCCGTACTAAAACCAAACCACACCTTGATAGTGACGGCTTCAAATGCAGCTGAAGCGACCACGGCAGAGAACTTAATTGACAGGATAAGAGTGGCGCTGGATACTAAGACCTCCGGAGCAAAGGTAGATCAAGTACGCAAAGCCAGAAACAAAAAAGTTGTTCTGAGCTGCAGTACCGTAGACGACCTAAATCTGGTGCGAAGTCGAGTCCAGCAAGACGTATCTCTAAAAGTGGAGACCGCGAAAGCTGGAAACCCACTAATTATAATCAGAGATGTCCTGTCCTACCATAAGGACTCGGAGATAGTGGAGAACCTCTTAGCACAGAACAAACACCTGCTGCAAGACGTTGTTTTGAAAGAGAGCACTGTCAGGGTGAGATACAGGAAAAAGGCGCGCAATCCCCATGAATGTCATCCTGTGTTGGAAGTCTCACCTCGTATTCACAAATCGCTGATAGAGGCAGGCAAGGTCTACATTGGACTCCAGAGGAGACCAGTGACAGACCACTCACCACTGGTGCAGTGCACCAAGTGCCTGGGCTTCGGTCATACAAAAGCAATTTGCCGGGAAAGAGACGAACTCTGCAGTCACTGCGGAAGATGCCATACCTGGGCACAATGCAAGGCCAGAAAAGAAAACCTGCCGCCAAGATGCAAAAATTGCGCAACCACGCATCCCAACAGCTCCAATAAGGACTTAGCTCACAACGCGTTCAGCAGTGAATGTCCTGAAAGAGTAAAATGGGATGGTATAGCGCGATCCCGAATCTCATATTGCTGAGGGCACTCTAGAGGTACAAAGCTCAGTCCCCCATAAAGTAGCAGAGAGACCAAGTTTGCACTTCATCCAAGCAAACTTGCATCGCTCACAGACAGCAACAGCCGAACTCCTGAAAGTCGCAAAGGAAAGAAACGTTTCAGTCGCCCTAGTCCAAGAGCCGTATGTAGGCAACAAGGGAGCTATGAAACAGTACCCTGGAACCCGCATTATTCAGTGCAGTTTGAACAGGCAAAAGCCAGTAAAGGCAGCAGTAATCGTTTTTGGTGACAAGTTGGAAGTAATCCATGACCCCCAGCTTGTTACTGAAACTGAAGTAGCTGTTTTGCTGGTCAACGAAGACCTGAAGCTGGGAGTGATTTCAATCTACTTGGAGGGAGACCAACATATTGATCCGTACCTAGACAGGATAAAGGCTTTTAGTTTAAAACTAGCGACCAAAGACCTGATAGTCGCCGGTGACGTCAATGCCTGGTCCCATTGGTGGGGTAGTACATCGGAAAACAGCAGAGGAGAAGCTGTTCACTCTTTTTTCAACGAGATGGGCCTACACATACTCAACACTGGTGACACACCAACCTTCGAAGTCGTTAGAAGAGGCAAGCTCTGCACGAGTGTAGTAGATGTTACCACGTGCAGCTTGTCACTTCTAGGGAAAATAGAGGGCTGGCAAGTAGACCGAAATCTAACAACATCAGACCATAATGCAATAACGTTCACCTTGCGTCTGGGGAAGGCTCTTAAATATTTGAGGTCTGTCACCACACGCAGGTACAACACTAGAAAAGCAAAATGGTCAGATTTAACGTCATGCCTGAAAACCACTCTCAATGATAGAAAGTTGTCGCCGGAGTCAGTAAGACAATGTAGAAGCCCAGACGAACTGGAGTCGATGATCACGAGTTACACCGAAAGTATCCACGAAGCCTGTAAACACACCATCCCACTGGTAGGCCCGCGCAAGGGGAACCCGGTCCCCCCGTGGTACTCAAAAACACTCGATGATCTGAAGAAGGAAGTTCTTAGAAGAAAGAGACGAATCAAGAACGCCGCCCCCGACAGAGTCCAGTTTGTAGTCGACCAATATCGAATTGCTCGTCAAGACTACAAGGAACAAGCCGAAAAAGCGATGGTGGAGAACTGGAGGGAGCTCTGCACGAATCAAGAGAAAGAAAGCATGTGGGACAAGATCTACAGGGTGATCCGTAAAACCTCAGAGAGGCAAGAAGACCTGCTTCTGCGCGATACCGAAGGCAACACCCTGTCCCCGCAGCACTCTGCAGAGCTGCTGGCCAGAACTTTCTATCCTGACGACTCTGTAAGCACAGACCTTCCGTGCCATGCAGAATTACGGGAACGGACAAGAGAAACGCCAAAGGACCTACCGGAAAATGACCCTCCATTTACGTCAGCAGAATTGGAATCTGTGTTACGAACATTGAATCCGAATAAAGCCCCTGGAATAGACGGGCTTACTGCTGACATATGCGCCGCAGCTATCCGGGCTGATAGGGAAACATTCCTAGCCATAGCAAACAAGTGCTTGTCGCTGGGACATTTTCCTAAGCAGTGGAAAGTGGCTCATGTGGTCATTTTACGTAAGCCCGGTAAGACAGACTACACACAACCGAAATCTTACCGTCCCATAGGTCTCTTGCCTGTCCCGGGAAAAATCGTCGAAAAGCTTTTAGTGGCCCGATTCCAATGGCATCTCCTCCCAACCATCAGTAAGAAACAGTACGGCTTCATGCCCCAACGGGGAACTGAAGATGCCCTTTATGACCTGGTAGAGCACATAAAAACCGGAGTGAACAACAAAAATTTAGTACTCCTAGTCTCCCTGGACATAGAGGGCGCCTTTGACAATGCATGGTGGCCCGCCTTAAAAGACCAATTAGCGAAGAAGAGGTGTCCTACTAACCTCTATGAGATGGTAAACTCATACCTCCTAGACCGGAAGGTCGTAGTCAACTATGCCAGAGCGGCAAGCGAGAGGGAAACAACTAAAGGATGTGTCCAAGGCTCAATCAGTGGACCCACCTTTTGGAATGTAATTCTAGACTCGTTGCTGCGACTACTAGAGGCAGAGGGAGTTTACTGTCAAGCCTTCGCGGACGACGTCGTCCTCGTGTTTACAAGTCAGTCATCGACCATAATCAAACAGCAGGCCAACCACACGTTAGATATGATTGTGGAATGGGGAGCACGGAATAAACTCAACTTTGCAGCGCAAAAGACCAACGCTATGCTGTTAACAAGAAAGTTGAAGTATGAACCCCCAAACTTAATCATGTCAGGCGTTCAGCTTAATTTTGTTGAAGAAGTAAAGCTGTTAGGCCTGTTGATCGACCGAAGGCTCAATTTCAAAGCGCACATAAACGCCCAGTGTAAAAAGGTAGCGAGTATTTACAAACAACTCGCGTGCGCAGCGAAAGTGACCTGGGGACTAAACAGCGAAATCACGAGAACCATCTACGTCGCAGTGGTGGAACCTATCATCATGTATGCCTCAAACGTATGGGCGCAAGCGGCAGACCTCGAGGAAAATAAGTCTCATTTAAATGCACTCCAAAGAGGTTTTGCCCAAAAAATCTGTAAGTCATATCGTACTGTTTCTCTCAAGTCAGCACTCGCACTCTCAGGTCTACTCCCAATCGACCTGCGAATCCAGGAAGCGGCAAGCCTGTACAGAGCGAAGAAAAACTTGTCCCAAGAATATCTCCCACCAGAAGTGGAGCTCGAACGAAATGTCAGCTACCTGGACCAGCCACACCCGTCCACTCAGACATCTGTCGAGTTCGAGCTTCTAGAAAACACCTCAAATCTGCCCGATGGACCCCAAATCTATACAGACGGTAGCAAGATTAAGGGTCAAGTCGGTGCAGCTCTAACCTGGTGGGAAAATGGCAGGGAAGTCAAGTATTCAAAATTCAAGCTACACCCCGAATGCACAGTCTTCCAATCGGAACTTTATGCTCTTTACCGAGCGACTCAAATGGCGGCTACAAGCGGAATCTCTGAGGTCAACATATTGAGTGACTCACGATCTTCACTCGAACTGCTTCGGAACCCCAAAACGAGTCATCCTTTGGCAAGGATAATAAAGGAAAACATTGGAATGATAACTGCAGAGGGGAGATCTCTTCGTCTTTTCTGGCTGAAAGCACACGTGGGCACCGCTGGTAATGAGAGAGCTGATGAGCTCGCAAAGTCAGCGGCACTCACTGAAACGTCAAGAGACTACGAAGGGATCCCCCTGTCCTACGTCAAAAGCAAAATTCGCGAAGAATCAGTCCGAAAGTGGCAGGACAGATATGAAACCTCGGATAAAGGCAAAGTCACTCAGACATTTTTCCCGGATATCGCAAATGCATATCGGGTGACGCGTGTCACAAAACTGACTCCTTTTCAGGTTCAAGCTTTGACGGGACATGGAGGAATAGCTGAATATTTCTTTATTTCTTTATTTATTTGCACAATGTAGTGTACATAACAATGTTAAGACTAATTGTAGTACAAAACATAGACCCCGTTAGGGTTTGCTGCAAGAGAACAATAAGTACTCTTAATTACTTATTACTACTTATACTAAGTATAACAATGTAGGTATTTAAATTAAATTATTTACAAGTTAGTAATAGGGTTGCAATATACCATAGGAATTTCTCAAGCTATACACAGGCTAATTATATTTTATTATTTTACTGTACTGAGTTTATTATAATTATTATTATTTGGTGAGTTATGAATATTATATATACATATATTTTAATTATTTACCATTGATCTTCCATAAAGTCTTGAATTGAATAGTACGCTTTCTCTAAAAGCTTTGTTTTAATTTTATTTTTAAAAGCAATATCTTTGACAATATTTTTCAGGTTATCAGGAATCTTGTTGTATATTCTTACACAACGGTATTGTGGACTAGATTTAAACATTTCTATTGTAGGTACGGGGAGGGCCAGTTTTGTGTTGCGGCGTATGTTTCTATCAAAGTTGAATAAATGTAGATTTTTCCTGACGAACATTATAACTTCAAGGATGTATATCGATGGTAACGTGAGCATTTTTTCTTTAACAAAGTGAGGTTTGCAGGTTTGTCTTTGTTTAATATTAACTATTATCCTTAAGCATTTCTTTTGAGCGATGAATGCGTGGATAGCATCAGTGCTATGACCCCACATAATTATACCATATCTGAGCCATGAATAGGCATACGCATAGTATGCTGTTAAAGCACAATCTTTCTTTGTATTTGTTTTTAGAACACTTAATGCATAGGTGAATTGAGACAGTTTGGATGTAAGTTTTTCAATGTGTTGTTTCCAGTTTAAGTGTGAATCTAGGGTGAGGCCCAATAGGTTGCATTCTGTAGCTTCTTTGATATTGATGGATCTGGTTATGGTTTTTAGGTCGACGTTTTGTCGTTGGTGTGGCTTGAATTGTATGATTTTGGTTTTTTTATTATTTATTTCTAGGTTACGGTCTTGAAGCCAGGATTTCAGCGTGTTATAGGTTTCCATGATATGGGAATTAGTAGTTGAAGGACTTGTACTATTAAACAGTAAGGAGATGTCATCTGCAAAAAGTATGCAGAATGTTTTGCATATTTTAGTTAGCCTATTGATGTATATGAGGAATGAGACACACCCTATCACGCTCCCTTGGGGTATGGACCAATTTGTGATGATCATGTCGGATTTTATCGTTTCTATTTCATTTGTCTTTTCATTTAGGTGTTAGATTTGGACACATTGTGGTCTATCAGAGAGATATGATTTTAACCAGTCATATACAACTCCTCTGATACCAATATCATGCATCGAGGTTAGCAGGATTTGGTGAGAAACTCTATCATAAGCTTTTGTTAAGTCTAGTAGGAGTCCTATTGCGTAATTCTTGTCTTTTATATAGTCGTATATTGCTTGGGTATATTTATAAAGTGCTATGGTTGTCGAGCATTTTTTACGGAAACCGCATTGTTGTGGATCTAGGATGTCATATTTTTCTAAATATTTGTAAAGTCGGTTAGTCATTGCCTTTTCAAATATTTTTGAGAATGAAGGGAGAATTGCAATAGGTCTGTATTGGCTAGGGTCTTTAGATTTGCTACCTTTTTTGAGAATGGGTTTAACTATCGCAGTTTTCAGTAGAGTAGGAAATGCGCCTTGTTCAAATGATTGATTGATAAGATAGGTTAGCGGAGGAGTCAACTCAATGGCACACTTTTTTATTAGAGTGGCAGGTATGTTATCTACTCCACAGCTACGTTTATTAGGGAGGTTTTGAATTATGTAGAGTACTTCTTTTTTAGTTACGGGTTCTAGAAACATAGAATTTACTGATGCTTCTACAGGTTGGCGACAAGTCTGGTTCCTGTTTGGGTCTGCTGTTTGCGGTTTTCCTACTGATGCAAAGTACTTGTTAAAAGTTGAAGCGATAGAGTGTGGGCACGTAAGGACTCCAGATTCTGTGTCTAAATTCAAGTTTTGAAATTTTGATTTTTTTGGCTTTTTTGTTTCACGTCTTACTATTTCCCACATTTTCATTGTCTTATTTTTAGCTTTGTCCATTTCTTTTATGTAATTTAGTTTTTTAGAGGTTTTTACACATCGCTTTAAGATTTTTGAGTAACGGTTATAGTACTTTTTTAAAGTTGCGTTTTTTGACCCATGTACCAATACACTAAGAAGTCGTTTATGCTTGCAAGATGCTTTGATTCCTGCAGTCAGGTAATTACTTACTTTTTTACTGCTTGTAAGTTTTATTAGGTTTGTAGGTATTTTTGTATTGAGAACTTGGTTAATTTCATTTTGAAAATTTTCATAGTTTGCGTTAACGTCACTGGTAGACCCAAAAATATTATTCCAGTTTACTTTGCTTAGTTCAGTTTTGAATGACATGACATATTTATCATTATTGAGTAATCTAGTCTTTTTGTACATTACGTTTATTTCGTTTTGTTTGCTGTTCAGTGTTTCTGGTTTAAAACTATAGATGACACTATTGTGATCAGAAATTCCTTGATCTTTAACAGAAACCGAACAATCTTTATAGTTTGAAAAGATTAAATCTATACATGTGGCAGTAGTATCAGATATCCTAGTCGGTACGTTAATTAATTGGTGCAAATTACATTCTCGCATTTTTGACATTAGTTTCCTGTAATCTGGAGAATTCTCAAGAGCATTAAGATTGAAGTCTCCTGTTACAATAATATGTTTCTTATAATGATGTGATTTTAATTGAATGAACAATTTTTCTAAAAAATCAAAGAATGTTTTTATCTCCCTATCTGCTCTGTAAATACTAATCAATATTATGTTAGGCTTAATATCTATGGCACAGCATTCGACTACATGCTCTATGGACAAGTTAGTAATATCAGGTCTGTCTGTGTAGTTGGTTCCTGACGGCAATAGAATGGCTACTCCACCTCCTCTGTGGTGGCGTCGGCAGTAGGCTGTAGCGATGTCGTATCCGTCGATTTGTATGTATGGGAGTTGATCTTTGGATATCCAGGTTTCTGAGAGGCAGACTGCTTGATATTTACTTTCTGAGAGGACATTGTCGAGTATGTGTATTTTATTATTTATGCTGCGCATGTTTTGGCTCATTACTATGAATTTAGGCTCGAAAGGTATATTTTTTTGTATTTGGAGATTGTCTTGCTTTGCTTTGAAATGCAGATGTTGTTTCTATGGAGGCTGTTGTATTAATATTCTTCGTATTCGGCTCAATTATTTGATGACTCTGCTTATCTTTCTCATTATCCTTCTTTTCTATATTTTGTTTGTGTCCGTTGACTATGAGCTCGTTATTTTTAATTATAGCATGATCCCCATTTCTTCTAGCTTCGCGAAGCATTTTTCGTAACTCATTGTGTTTTTTTAAGTCATCACTTTGTAGGAACTGTCCGATAGCTAGTCCTGAATTTTTGAAGCAACGTTTATTTTGATGGATGTATTTGTTCATTTTTTTGCTTATAAGCTCTACCACGACTGGCCTGCGGAGTCCGTATTTGCCAAGTCGTGAGGTTTCTTCAATGTATCCTCGAAGATTTAAGTTCAACACGCTGGAGAAGATGTTCTGCACACGGTCTTGGAGTTGGTCTTCTGTCTCCCATTTGTTTTCTTCCAGTCCATATATGACGAATTTTTTACTGTTATCAGTGTGGTAGGTAGGTTGTGGGTGATCTTGAGGTGTTCCTGATAATCGATTTTGGCTGAGTACATCCTTTTTGAGTTGGTCGTACTCTTTTTCAAGAAGTTGAATTTTGTCTGTTGCTCAATTGCTCAATGTCAGAGTAAAGTTTGTTTTGTGATGTTGTTATAGCGTCTAATCGCTGTGATAGCTCAGAATTTAACTTTGCTATTGAGTTCTTTATTTCATCTTGTATAAGAGATCTTATTTCTATTTTTAGTATATTGACAATTTTTTTCTCATTGTTATCCAATTTTTTGTCTAACAATAGGCTTATCTGGTCCAGCGTCAGTGGCTTATGGGGCGATTCCGAGTTTGTTTTTTGCGCCTGGGAGATTAATGTGTCACCCATTAAGCTTTCGTCGTCGTTTGCCTGTTCCTCTGCCGAAAGTTCATCGCTATCCGAGGTTAGGTCAAGATTTTCACGGCTCGTTTGTTTTTTCTTCGGTTTATGGAGAGGCTTCATAGTACACTGTAGAGACGCAGACCGGACTGGGGTGTTAACATTGTTTCGTTTTGGCTGGTTGGCTATGCATACTGGGCACTTCCATGTTTTTTTGCGTTCACTATCCATAGTACCGTAAAATCTTGTATCAGAGACGTTAGCGCACTCTAAATCAAAGATTTGTTTACAATATGCGCATGTTAGGAATCTTCTGTCAGGAATTGTTTTCCGACACCCTTCACAAGTCAATCTTACACCTTTGTTTCTCGTTTCCATTTTCAGTCGTTCTTTATTAGTATTTATAAATTTTTAAGTTCGCGGGCTACGAACCGTGTTCAGCGTAGGGTCAAAGTTCGCTATCGATTGATTCACGCCACAGTATACGTATCATGTACTACGCATCGGTCGGGTTCGCGCGCTCGCAGCAATTCCAGGAAGACGCACTGTGATTGCATCATCGAATTAACAAGATATAATTATTATCTCGTATGCACTTTGCGATTACTTTACGTTGAAATAATCGATTCTCCTTAGCTTGTAGTGGTTCACTTATAGTATTACTTACAGTCTGTAGCTCCAGCTACTTTATTTTGGTAGTTTATTTTAACCACTTTCGAGTTGTAGGTAAGTCTTTGGTTATTTCACTTATTTTGCAGATTTAATGGTTGATAACACTTTCACGTTATTATTAAAGCATTATATTTGTAGGTGTTTCATATTTAGCACTGAATCGGTAGTTTTTAATTTATTATTTAATTTTAACACGGAGTTGATGTTTACTTGTGCGCGTTCCGGCGCGCTGTTTTATCATCTTGATCTTACATCTGTATATATCTGTACAGATGTAAGATCAAGAACAGCCCTGGATGTGAGTGCGACCCCGATGTCTCCGAGACGGTCTGGCACGTGCTCATTGATTGCCCCAGATTCTCGGCCGCACGACATGACCTCGAAATAATGATAGACAGAAATCTAGTGGTCTCGGATCTCCATAACATCTTAGCAGATCCAAAAAGTAGACAATTTCTTCTGTCCTTCATGGAGAGGTCATTCAGAATAGCGGCCAAAAGAAACTCTACTCTTCACTCCAACGAACAAAACATTCCAGCTGCAACACTTCCCACTGCAACACTTCCCACTACCTTACCATCCCGCACTACGTTAATACTTTCCACTATACCTAACATCACCATACTTCCTTCCACTCTAACACTTGATCCCATTCCGACACACTTAACACTCACACAGTCCACTGAAGCGACGCAGAGCGCAATTCCCGTCCGAGAATTACCACCCTCAAAAAGCGTAACCATCGATAAAATTCTGGAAAACGCGGAAAAGGGGGCTCCTGGGGTTCGTATTCGTGGTGTGGCTCTCTTCATGGACAGCAACAGAGAAAGATTCGGAATAAGCTTTTGCCAAGTCAGGGCCCGGAAACGCGTCCGCTTGTCACCAGGACTAGCATGTCTTCTTAACGGGAGCACCGCCAAAGTAACAATGAAGCGGAAATCCTACGACGCTATGCCAGTGTGTGAGGCAGGCGGCCACCAATTCCGACTGGTGAGATCGAAAAACAAAACGATTGCACTAGTCGAGTGGGGCGTCCAGTCACCTTTCACGCAGGCTAGCTCATTGCTTGAACATCTTAGCATACAAGGAGACAGTCCCCGGGTGATAAGCGTGGATGCGATGGTGGTTGAACGATTAAAAGCTGAACACCACGAGGTTGTCGTATATGAGGACAGAGGAGAAAATCTGAGTTTTCTGAAGTCCCCAAGTAACGACCCTAATAATGCAACAGACAGCTGGGGCCATCCCATTCCAAGTTGAGCCACCCTATCTGGTTCAGAAAGAGCAGAGCTTAAAGCAGCTTCTGAAGGAACTGTATTCCGCCCAAGTGGTAACAGTGGCACTATATCAGGTTTTTTCAGTGCTGCAGCGCAGAGTTTGTTCCGATTCACACCCAAAATTCCACCTCCACAGACAGCGGTGACCTCGAGAGTGGTTTCACAACCTCAGGTAACCCGAACGAGAGCCGACATGGGACAGGTCGATTCGCCCCGTTATATCTTGACCTCGGCCCCGCGAGACCACGCAAGAAACGCCTTTATCGAATACCTGGCCTTATTGAGAGCGACAAAACTTGTCAATCTCAAGAACTGCGACAACATTCTGGAGTTCTTTAGGCTAGGCGGTCCGGTAAGTGAGAGTCTACTAAAATCGAGACTCGAAGAAGCAGAAGCAGCCATATACAATAACGTCACTTCCCAAGTCATCAGAGGGACCATGAAAGGACAGCATATGGCAGCTTACAGTGCAGAAAGTGGTTTCGTGGAGCTGAATGAGAGAGAGACGGAACGAATAGGAAGACCGAAATACGCGATACCATCGAACGACCCAATTGTAGTCACCGCCAAGTGCACCAAGATAATGCTGGACGACAGAATCCTTGAGATGGCTAAAACCATTGAAAGAGGCTCGGACGTCGAGGCAGGCTGGGAAAACTGGGTGGTACCAAAGATACAATGGGTCAACGGGGTACCTGGTTGTGGCAAGACAACATGGGTGATTCGACACTTTGATGTGGACAGGGACGCTATCATCACTACAACAACAGAAGCAGCAAAAGACTTGAGAGAAAAGCTATCGCACAGAATAGGAGATTTGGTAAAATCCAGAGTGCGAACCATGGCTTCATCCCTCGTCAATGGTTTTGGAAAAGAGAGCTTCAGCCGCCTTTTGGTGGATGAAGCTCTAATGAACCACTTCGGAGCCATAATAATGGCTGCAAGGCTGTCTGGTGCTAGCGATCTTGTCCTCATTGGAGATGTCAATCAGCTGCCTTATATCGACAGAGAAAATCTCTTCGAGATGAGGTACCATCGCCCGACCCTGGTTGCAAACATTACCCAGGAGTTGCTCTGCACACATAGGAACCCAATGGATGTCGCGTATGCGTTGAGGGAAATATACTCAGGTATATATTCCTCAGCTCCCCGTATTAGGTCTCTTGAGCAGAAAAGGTTCAAGGGGGCTCAAATATCCAAAACCCTCTCCAACACCCTTTTCTTAGTGCATACACAGGAAGAAAAGGAGATCCTCACCAGCCAGGGTTATGGAGAGGGCGCAGGATCACGTACCCTTACCATCCACGAAGCTCAGGGACTAACGTACGAGTCGGTAATCGCCATCAAAACTAAGCCTGGAATGAAGCTACACCAGAGCGTGTCACACGCTGTCGTTGCATTATCACGGCACACTGGAACTTTCATTTACTACGCCGACGACATCGAAGATGATGCCATAAGCCGATTCGTGCAGCGAGCATCCTCCGCGTCATTGAGGGCCATCAAAGAGTACAACCTGCAGATGGCCATCAGAGATCGGAACGAGGCGGTAATGGAGGCTCTGGGCCGGGAGGAGGCAACAGAGTTGTTATAGAAGGACATGGGAGTGATCACAAGCAGAATTGAAACCACCGAGTAACACAGAGTCGTAGCCTCGGACTCTGCGAATGATCGCTTTCACAAAATAAATCATAGCAAGTGTGTAATATCTAGAGTTTAGCATTGCGTGCATGCCTTGAGCATTCATTCTCGCCATCGATGGCTCCTTCTTGCGGCGGCGTCGTGTGTCGGGTCGTTCTCTTCCCTAAAATATGGTCGAGGAGAGCGATGGCTGGCACATGCGTCACACTCGTGATCGGGTGCTGCATGCGGGTCGCCGGTCTGCTTGTGGCATTCACGCAATGCACCGAAACTACTAACTTAGGCTAAAATTTAAACTAACCCATTTCTATTGTAGGTACTAACTCTTTTTGTACAGTAAAATCGAATAATTGAATATTTTAGTAAACAAAAGGCACAGACCCTGGAGTCTGTGGTTTGTAATTTCCCAATAAAAAAAAAAAAAAAAAATATTATCTATCTTATTATCTATCTATCTATAACCACGTTCCTGTAAAAAGAAGATCTACTTTTGTTTCTAAAAAACCAATATCCGACTTGGTTTACGTCAGAAATCATTATAAATTTAAAAAACAAATATTTCCATTTGAAAAAATTTAAAGAATTTAACACCGAATTTAACTTTGAAATGTTCAGATTTAATAGGTTTCTCTCAAAATAACTCATAAAAGAGGCCTATGAGTCTTATATTCGTAAAACTGAACACAATATTTCAAAAGATCCTAAAATTTTTTGGAAATTTATAAAAAATCAACAAGGAGACAGAAATTCCCGTGATGAGTTTGAGTATGAGGGTCATTTGGTTACTGGAGAAGACGCTGCGAACGCATTTGCTCGGTATTTTGAATCCGGGTTCTTGAGCGAGCTTCCTACCTTGTCCGCCGAGGCTGCAGAGCGGGACGCCTCCAGCGACCCGCTCTGCTCGTCGCGCATAGCCATTGATAAAGTAACGTCAGCTGATCTCTCTTATGCCGTTAGGCGATTAAAAGCTAACTCGTCCATTGGACCTGATGGTATACCGCCGTTCGTTATTAAAGATTCCGTGTGCGCCTTTGAAATACCACTTCTACATATCTTCAGATTCAGATTCAGATTAACTTTATTGTTAACTGTGTTACATATGTAACAGATCTTAATTAGAATAAAATAAAAACGTCTCAACAGCTAAGTCCTTGGTGAACATACAATAATAGGTACAATGTCAAACAATTATGAATAATAATTTAAATTATAAAATTATAATTGGAATTAATTAAGTATATAATCATATTATTTATAACATTTTATCGTCTAAAAACTCCCGTATACTATAATAAGCTTTTGTAACTAGCAAATTGAATAGCTTGCTCTTAAATACAGCCACACTCACTGACTCCAGTATTTCCGTCGGTAAATGGTTGTAAATTTCCGGACCCATGCCACAAATGCTCTTACCGAAACATGCAGTTGTATGTATCTGTCTACGTATTTTATTTTTGTGTCTTGCACTTTTCAGGTACTCATACATTTGAATATTAGTCCTAACAAATACAGCAACCTCATAAATATAAAGACATGGAAATGTCAATATCTTTAATTTCAAGAAGTGTGGCTTACAGGAATCTGTTGATTTCATGTGACAAACTGACCTTATACACTTATCTTCAACTTATCTCTGGAAAACTGCATATATCCGGCAACTTGGAAAGTTTCTCGGGTGACCCCCATACCTAAGACTGAGGTAAAATCGAAAATTACAGGCCTATAGCGTTAAATTAATACTCTAAGCCTATAGCCGTTCTCTCGGCATTCGGTAAAGTTTTCAAGTCAATCCTGAATCGCCGCATCTCCTTGCAAGTCCGGCCCCTGTTGTCTGAATGCCAGCACGGCTTCCGCGCAGGAAGGTCCACAGCTACTAATCTCGCTAATTTTGTGGATTATGCAACGGCTAGTATGGACCAGGGAGAGAAAGTGGATGCCGCGTACTTCGATTTCAAAAAAGCGTTCGACCGCGTCGATACCGATATTTCACTAAAGAAATTTGCCGAAATAGGATTCTGCCCTAAATTGCTAAAATTTTTCTGCAACTCTTTTTCCAATCGTGTACAATATGTTTATCATCTAGGATATCGATCAGCTCCCTACATGACTCTTTCTGGAGTAAGTCAAGGAAGTACTACCGGACCGACCCAGTTAACGATTATGATAAACGATTTGCCGAAAGTTGTGAGAACGGCTAAATGCTTGATGTTCGCGGACGATCTCAAGTTGTTCTTAGGTATAGGTGGTCTCTCGGACTGTGAGGCGCTACAGCGTGACATTGATAGTGTCGTTAAGTGGGGCGAGCGGAATAAGTTGGAATTTAACATTTCCAAATGTAAAATAATAACTTTTACCAGATCTCGCTCGCCTTATGATTATGACTATAATATGAATCGGGTTCCGCTTGAGCGCGTCACAGACAGAGGTGCGAGACCTAGGCCTCACGCTCGACACACAGCTCACATTTAATACTCACATTGTGGAGTTGTGCAAAAGAGCGTATAAATCTCTGGGATTTGTAATGAGGCAGTCGGCGAGGTTCAACGACAAGGATGCCATACTGTCTCTAGTGCGGAGCAAACTACAATTTAATACTTTAATATGGGACCCACACGAAAAGAAATATGCCCTTTTACTTGAACGAATTCAAAGAAAATTTGCACGTTTTCTCTATAAGAAAATGTATGGTTACTATCCTACCTTCCCTATTTGTGAGTGGGATGGTAGGGCTGAACACACTAAAGTTGAGACGGAAGTGTGCGCTAGTCGTCCATTACTATACCTACTTTTTAATGGCAGAATAGACAACCCTACGGCATTATCCCGGTTAGGATTGTTTGTCCCGGACGTGGAGTCCCGCGCGCGGTGGCGGCGGCGCGCGCGGCTGCCGGCGCTGCTGGCGCCGCTCGCGGCCCCCCCGCACCGACACCGCGCGGTACGCGCCCACGCACTCACACTGCTCAACGAAGTGATTGCTCGCCAAACTGATACCGATTTATTCTTTTCAAAACTCAGTGAAATAATTCGATACTGTGTTATTTGCTTGCCTAATATTTGTAATTATTCTTAAGTGTTTAGAGATAAGTTATTTTAAGCTCAAAAACGTTTTGGTTTTTTAACTGTAAGTTTTTGAATGTTGTAATAGAATAAATAAATAAATAAATAACATGGCCGGTCCGTTAGTGACATTTTGTCAGTAAAAGTTAGATTTGAAAGTGACAACTATGAAATTTGGCGAGAAGCATTGTCTCAGACGACACATACTTATAGGAATAAATCTGAAAACTGTATTTTTTTTACTAAATCACAAAAAATAGGGCCTAGATTCACAAACTATATTGGTTCAAAATTCAAAGTGAGTAAATCGTAATTCGGATCATGTAAGGTATCATATAAAAGAGCTTCATTAGGACATGCTTAAACAAGTTTTAATTATTTTAACAATGTGTAATTTTCGATATATGACAGGAAAAGAGAAAAAAAAACTTTTTGTCGATGATTATAGTAGGTATAGAGATTTTAACAACTTACTTCCCAATTTTGTAAAAGTTTCTGGATTTGTACGGAACCCTCGGTATGCGAGTCTGACTCGCACTTGTCCGTTTTTTCATCTGTTTTTAAATTGAAAAAACTTAAAAAGAACTGAGCGCGCGGGAGTCATGATGTTGGCGGGCGGGTGTGTCCCGACCCGACGTCTCATCTCTGGCTCCCTACGCCTAGTAGGTATGGTACGCATACCTACCTATATTTCGGCTTTAGCGCATGACTTCCCATGCACCGATTTGTGAGGCGCTTAGTAGTAGGTATATCAGCTTAGATTATTTACTTGTCAAGTAAATAATTAAAGTATATCAGTTAGAAAAATTTTGAACAAGAAATAGTCATTTGCCGACTATGTGGTCGTGATTGATGCATGTACAATTTTAGTAGGTTATTTCATTCATTTCATTTATTTATCATACATAACACATACATCATACACAATTCACAAACTTAAAGATGTTAGTTTAGTTTTAGTGGTTAGTTTACCGAACACCTATTATTTCAATTAAAAGCGCATATTTTAAATTAAAATTATCCTTTCGGGGTAAAAACGTGATTTCCTAAACATTCCAAGCTACATTAGGATGCGTGAATCTCCGTAATATATTCTAGTTTTACTTACGGTTAAAAAAGTTTCCTCTCACTATTTTTTTCGTTTTCTGCAACCACTCTGCAACTGCAACCAATTCCGATACGATAAGCGATAGTCTAACGTATCGTTCAAAAACAAAACGAACTTTGGCACGCTTTTTTTAACTACTTATGTGCGTTCCAAAACAGGCAATTTTTACTCGGTATAGGCTGAGCAAATAAAAAATCTAAAGATTTTTTTTTGAGAGGGTATAGGGTTTTTAAAGAGGGTATAGGGTGAAATCCGCTCCATCGATGCTAGTTCCGAAACGCAACGGTATTTTGCACAGAGATACATAGCTACCTATATGTTTATAAGTACATACCTGTTTATATCTGTTCTAATTTGTGTAATAATTTAATTCATAGTTCTTAAGTTAAAAAATGTAATGCCTAGCATTAAGTGCTGGAAATTACATTTTCTTAAATAAACAAATTGAAATTGAAAATAGTTCTGTGGTGTTTTGGAACGCCTCCGACAGGGTTAAAATTTCACCAGACAGTTGATATAATTCACTCCGGTAAAATTATTAAACTGGAAACATACTATCGGACGCGTCTTACGGCTGTCAGTCGCGTCCGATAGTATGTTTCCAGCTTTAGAGTTGAATTTCACTCGGCTGTCAAATTTGACGTGATTTCAAGTTATTTTGAAAACAAATGGTTAAATTAAATAAATCTCTATTTTCAGATAACTAAGATCCATACAAAGTATTTCACAGAAATACACAAAAATAATTGGTTAAAATTAATAGGAGTTTTGGCGGGAACGCGGAAAAGTCATGTCGCCTCATTATATTATTTTGTGTTTTGTGTTGTTTGTTGTTTTGTACTTGTGTTTTTATCGATGATAATTAGTGAAAAATTATGGTATTTCGTTGATTACGAGCTGATTTATGTGCATGAGTGTAGGCAAGTGATATAATATGACGTATCATGTCGTTCCGTGTTGTTACCAAAACTCCATAGACGTCTCTATCTAAAAATCTCCACTGCTTTACTGAGGTATGACTTGGACTGTTTGGACTTGATAGGGTTATGACGTGACTATGACAGTGACTATTTTGATAAAATACATATCAAAAATTATTAAAACTTATTACTTGACACTGGCAAATGCACAACAATGCGACGCCAAACAAAAGAAGAAGAAGTGGTTAATGAAAAATTAATACAAATTCTATTCATTCGTGATTCATTCAAATCCACACTAAACTAGCTGTTCTGCGACGGCAAAATACCTATTATAAGCATTTTAGATAAATATATAACAAGTTATTACATAAAAGTTGAAGCTGTTGTCAATAAAAGATCTTTTTTGAGCATATATCCTCGATCGCCGCGCGAAATTCAAATTCTCTTCAGCTAGAAACTTGGAGGATTTAACTACTGGTCTACTGGAGAAGACTTCTGCGTGCGTTATACCCCTCTGTCATGGTATAAGAAAAATTGTACTTACATGTGAATGAGACACCAGACATTTCTTTGCACAATTTTAATATCAGCAACTGTATTGTTCTCGCTCGCTCCGCTCCATAAACCGGTCACCCGTTAACATTTGGACTTATCTGTCATGCTCATTAGGTTGAAACTTCAGTGAACACCTCCTTCCCCGCGCCTATGGTAAAGCTGACAGAATGTAGTGAATGCGAATCGTAGTGTGTTTCTATTTTTTTATAGTCCGGATGCGACCTTAGCCCTTTTGGGGCTAAATCTAAAGCTGGAAACATACTATCGGACGCGACTGACAGCCACGACTGATAGGTATTTAGACTATGAAAGTACACTGAGCCGTGCACACTATCGGACATATGTCGCGGACGTCACCTTCGGACGACCTTGAGCGTTCGGATGTCCGAGAGCGATCTGGCACACCGGATGTTTTAAGACTGCACATTGCTAAGCGGCTGTCAGTCGCGTCACTTTTTACTGTTGGTGAACTCGTTGTTTAATGATTTAGCCCGGAAAGGGCTATCTAGCCATTTTTTTGCCCTATTCGTTTTCTTAGAAAATAATATTGCACCATGCTAACATTGAACTTTCACGATTTGTGTCATAGACTATTGTAGGTATATGTGATTAATGTTCTTATGAACCAACTAACTAAAGATATGAATCTAAACACTATTATTTCATTAGTTGATGAGCCAATTGTCATAAAATTCAGTTTAATTTTGATAAACGTTATGGTGATTCAAATTCAAAAAATAAATACATGATTGAAATCATTAGTAAAGGTAAATTAAATTATAAATACTTTTGTCTATGGTAAAGGTGTTATTTTACCTTTTTTACTGCAAGTCTTTCTTGCTAATTTGTGCTCCATCTAGCCCTTTTCTTGATAATTTTTGCTCCATCTAGCTCTTTATAGCTTCTTTAACAGCCCCTATTACTAGAACCACAGATATAACTAAGGTGGCAACACTGGCTACCAGAGCTTTAAGCTTTTGTGCGATTAAAGCCGTTTCCGAATTATTCCAGTCTTTCCAGACGGATGTCCAGCATCTCATCGGGGGTGACCTTGCTTGTTGCCATCCACGTAGACTGCAGATTTTATCCAAATTAATAAGATGACCTTTATCATCCTTGGTGAACGGGCGCGTGTTTCCATCCAAGGTCACCCCTGTTGGGGCGCTGGATTACATCTGTCTAGAACGCGCCTAAAAACGTACGACATAGTATACTTCCTCTATGTGTACGAGGATGTTTTCCATAATAAGTACCTATTTACAGAAGAATTTTTACTGTGAATATACATACAATATGTTGCGGGTAATGCTGGCAGAAGTAAACTAAAGTGTACCCGGGTCCAATCATACAGTGAAAAATAGTTAGTATTGAGAGTTTACACATACACACTTGGGTTTACCTAAAGTTTGCTGGGTATTGTTAAGTAGGTACCTACATCATTTTGTGTCATATCTACATAATTTTTGATCGCATGGTACAGCGGGGGCTTTGCGGAGTGGGGGGACACGCTAGGAAGTAGTGTTGCATATCGATAATCGAGTATGGTATTGATAGAGTATAATAGTCACCTATCATTTAAAAAAATATCAGATCTATTTTCGAACTTTCTTTCCTATTCACTATCTATCCACTTTTTCTCAGTTCAGGGCCACTATATTCTTATAATCAACCAAGTAAAATTGTACAAATATTCTAGTAAAACCAAACAGAAATAAATCTTATAATCACAATTTATTTACAACTACAATCTACTTACTTTAAAAAATCTAAACAAATCTAGTGGCTATCGCTAATAACTTTGTGTAATCTGCCCCCTTAGTGTGAGTCCGTTCTTTCAGGATAGTTCTCAAGATGGTCGGGATGGGAACGTGAATGCGGGTGCCCAGGGGAGTCCCGTTGTCATCTATCAGTACTACGTTGTTACTGTCGAACTTAGGAACCTTAACATTCTGCGTTTGCTTCAATCCAACAAGAATACCTTTCTTTTTCTGACCTTTGATTGCCACCATCACTCTATCACCGATGTAGCCCACACCTGGAAAAGGTTAAAAGTTTCATTAGGTACTGCTTCAATTCAAAGTAATATAAACAGTAGTCAGTCGAAGCTGTTAGAGGATTTTTATAACTAGTAGATTTTGAGAGAAATTTAAGGCTACTTTGCAGGCCTGGGTTTGGAGAAGACTAAAATTTAGATAGATATTGTCTAAACTTACGTTTTTTGTTATAAACACAGATAATTTTGGGTGGTTTACCCTCGGCCATCGCTCGCTTGCCGATTTCGGAGTTATCGACAACTCGCAGTCTTGTCAAGAGTCTCACTTCATTTAAACATGATGTGGTGTGGAAACCGCATGATAGTTGTGTAGGATTTAGTTTGTTGATTATGGATCTAAACATTTTTAGATTTTTTGGAACTTAGATTTGAGGTTATATTTCTATTTGTACTTGTTTGATAATGACATTGACAGCTAAATAAGACACTGAGGTACAGGGTTGCCGATGCCCTTTCGCCTAATTCCCCAAAAACCAAAATGATATTACCACATTAATTAGAGTGAAAAGTTATCCAGCAGCCGGGCTAGGATCGACACCTCGTAATTTTTCTTTTGAAGTGTCAGAACGAAACAGCGTTATGGCAAAGTGTATATCTATCCTTTTCGTGGTCGCATGCTGAACTAGCACATTCCTATTCCTGCAAATTCCTCTCATCATTTTCATAACTGAAACTAATAGCTCTAAGCATATTCAAAATCGCAATCCTAGGGGTGAAGGGCGGGGGTATACCCACCCAACGCGGAGCCTTGCTTAGTACCAAAAGTAAAAGTGCTTCACTTTGCCAAGCCAAATCGAATTCTTTATCCTAGGTAGGGGAGGAAGGAGCCAGCTTTCACCACTTCACCAAAAGTTTATTGCCAAATCGCAATAAGGAAGTTTCCCGTTATTTAGTTTTATTTTTATTAAATTACACCCAGTCTGCAATAAATTATTGTGTTTTTTTTAATTATCTTAAAAAATGACGGAGTGAATTGAATTTTGAAGAATGAATTTTTAAATATGACCGCACGAAATCAAAAAACCTCACGACGGAATTACGCGTGTGATGTCATCCGGCTCTAGAGCCGCGCCGTGGGTTAGGCGGGAGTAAGAAAAAAAGGAAATAAAGTGCTTCATTCAATACCGGGTATTTGTCTAAGCCACGAATACGTTCTAGGATATCATTGTAAGGACAATGATATCCTAGAACATATTCGTCTACTGTTTGGAGAGCTACTAGTTAATAGTTACAGATGTAAAAACCGCAGTACACTAGACACATACACCAAGTCTTGTTCCATTTAGATATAAAGTTCATTTATTCACGACAAAATTATGGGAATGCTGAATTTTTATTCGTTATATTGGGGGGGTTAGTCCCATAGTAAATGTTGATCATAACATAAAGATGAGTACTATAATGTCCTAAAACGTATTCGTGGCTTAGAAAAATACCCGGCATTGAATGAAGAACTTTATTTCCTTTTTTCCTCGCTTTCGCTTTACCCACGGCGGGGCTCCTGGGCCGGATGACGTCACACGCATAAATCCGTTGCGGGTCTTTTTGATTTCGTGCGGTCATGTTTAGATATCCATAACTCCGTCATTTATTAAGATATTCGAGTAAGTTTTTCACTGTATCTAATATATTTCTAACGTTTTTAAATGTATATAATTATTTTTAGTTTTTATGATAAAGGAAACTTCCTTATTATCGATTGTGAATCCCTAATAGAATTCCCAATAAAGGTTGGATTCCTCACAATTTAGGGAATTTCCCACAATTGCAACCCTGGTGACAAACAAATTTATCGTTCCGTTTCACGCAAACAGAGTCAAGTAGAGTTTGTCTCACAAAAAAGTCACCACATTCGCATAGCCCATCGAAGCACAATTTGACTACACGACAAAATTCCTCGGCAAGAAGTAAAAATAATATTATAATTAAATGAATATTACATCGTCTGAGGGACTTCTTTCGTGAAAAGGACTCTTCTAGCATGTCTGTATGAGTAATTAGAGTCCGTATCACGAAAAGAGTCCTCCGAAATAAGTGTAAATTGGCCAAGCCATTGTGGCGACAAGTCTGAGGGACTTTTTTCGTCAAACGCAATCTAGGTACCTAGGTATATTATAGGTATCGCCACAGAAGTCGGCGAATGAGAAGCTAGCCGTAGATGACACTTCGCCGTGATTCGCGCATGTGTGCACAATGCTTACGCAAGTGGCGAAGTAGTGAGCACGGGCGTAAGGTGCGCGCAGGAGGCATGAGGTTGGCGGGTGGGTGTGGCCCGCCGTATGGCTGCCGCGCATAACTATATTTTGCCTTTTGCGCAACATTCTTCCCCTAACCGCCGCCGCCAAGCAGCCATTCCGCCTTTTGCCACGGTAATGATATATTAACATAAGTATAGATAACTTAGGTAGGTAGGTACTTGGCGTCTGTGAACACGAGGCTAGTCGTTGCACAGTAGTAAATTCATATGTCGGCGGGGGTGAAGAGTGGGGTTTTGCGCAGAGTATTGCTAACTTCACAAACGCTCTTAGATGATGTAGGTTTATACAATACTTAGGTACCTACTTATGTTTTTATTACATAACTGCCACCTATTCCCCTGGTGTATACATATTTCAGGGTCTTTATATAATTATTATTTAAATTTTTACTACAAACTTATATCTCAACGTTACAAATGATCAAGTTACAATTTTAGTCTAATTTTAATGTTATACATTTAGTAAGTATTCTTATCTTAAATTGTCATAAAATAAATATGTCAATAGTTCCCAACTTCAAATATATTTTATAGTTTATAGTTACATTTATGCCGTATTTATACTAAGACAATATATATATATATATTTTTTAATTTTTAATATACATACTTTAAATACATACCTACTTATATAGATAGTACCTAAATAACACCCAGACACAGAGCAAACATCTATGTTCATCACATAAATATTTGCCCTGGGTGGGGATCGAACCCACGCCTCCTTGATCCAGAAGTCAGGGTCACTAACCGCTGAGCCACCGAGGCAGTCAATATAAATAAGTTAGGTCAGGTACTTATGTTTAGATTTATACCAGGTATAGGCCGAATCATACAACTCGGCGGATGTGAAGTTAGCTACAAGCTGTGCAATATCCGATCATCGCGCAGCTTTACCTATGTGAGCTTCAGTCAGGATTGGATATTGTGCAGCTTTGTTTCTAATTTCACATCCGCTCCGCCAACTTGTATGATTCAGGTAGGCAAATAAAATAGGCAGTGGCTCTTAGTTCTCTAATTATTAGCCTCTATTTGGCCACAGGACAGTTGGGCAGGCTATTTAGGTACAACTGAGCGGTACCGTGGTTCGGATGACACATAAAATTGTAGGCTTTGGTTGTTTTAACCGTTTAGCCTTGTTAGGGACTTCAGACGGCTTAAAAAACTCTGACACCAGGGCTAGCCACCCGGCCTATACGAACTAAGATATTGTACTTAGGTAGGTACTTAGGGGAAAACTGGGTATTACCGGTCAGATGGTAATACCGGTCAGCACATTTTCACCAAAACTATGTTGTTTACAAGCACAAACACTTGAATAGCGGATGGCGTGACTGTTCCCCGCGCCCTAGCACCCGCTCCCGCTCAAATCCGATCACGCGTTTGGGAGAGCCGCACGTTTGTCGTTTTTGCGTCATTTTGTTGTAATATACCGAGTTCCGAAAATAAGAGGTGAATGGATTTTTTGAGTAATTTATACACAATTGTAAATGAATTACTTGTGCGTACATATCAATATCGTATTTCAACATTAGCGAGTATTTCTTTTCAATATTTTGATTATTTCCTGCGTAATATGCTATTGGGTAATGCCGGTCACCACTGACCGGTTTAATTAGAATTTTAAGATAACTAAAATAATGACACGGAAAGCATTACAAAAATTACAATATGAAGAAAATACATCCCGAGTTGGATGTATTTTTTTGCATTGATTATAAATAAATAGAGATTACATGTTTACGTGGTAAATATAACACATAATAAGGTGACATAAGAAATAATAGAATATTATGGGCGAGGAGGTAAATAATTATCGTATAGGTGTGTAATTATTTAGCATAGGGATTAGTAAATCCCTCAAATCGGCAGTCATGATGACTAGTAAGTCATCATGACTGCCGATTTGAAATGGGAAGAGCATATATCTATGATAGTTAAACGGGCTAACTCATTTATCTATGTCATACGCAAGTCCTTTCAGACAGTAACAATTGATGAGTTTATTAAGATTTACAAAACTTATATAAGGCCTCTACTGGAATATGGGTTCCGGGTGTGGAGTCCTTATTTTAAAAAAGATATTGATTTGCTTGAAAGTGCACAAAGAAGAGCCACCAGGATACCATATGCTCTGCGCCGCACAACCTATGAAGATATATTAAAAGATCTTCGTCTCACGACCCTCGAAGAACGACGATTGCGTGGAGACCTGATTGAGACTTTCAAAATTCTCAATGGCTTATATAATCTTCCGGATATTCACGATGTGTTCACCTTGAAGGAAAACATACGCGACAGCAGACGCCATAAGTTCCTCTTACAGCCTACACCATCACAAACCAGCACTGCACACCACATCCTCTGCTACAGAGTGGTTTACAACTGGAACAGGTTGCCTGAGGATGTAGTCTCAGCAAGGACTATAAACACATTTAAGAATAGACTGGATCTTTGGATAAAGAAGGAAAAAAAAATCTTTGACAGATAAATACTAATTTTATTCGACTCTGCTTGATATAGGCACATCAGTTTATACTGCTCGCCTATAAACAAATAAATAATTTGTGTGTAATACGTTGGGCCCACGTAGAATGCTCAAGACGTGACCCTCCTAAGGACTACAAATGTGACTTGTTCTGCAATTAGACTTGAATGGTATTAACCATGAACTGACTGGTTTTATCTTATGCAAAGTGTAAAGCCGGTCAAAGGTATTAATTTCTATTTTTTTTCTATACCAAAACTATGATTACTAGAGATTTCAATTAATGTGCAAATGATAGATAAATAGTTATATTCTAGTTTGTGATTACTTAGAACTAGAAAAAAAATAGAAATTAATACCTTTGACCGGCTTTACACTTTGCATAAGATAAAACCAGTCAGTTCATGGTTAATACCAGTCAAGTCTAATTGCAGAACAAGTCACATTTGTAGTCCTTAGGAGGGTCACGTCTTGAGCATTCTACGTGGGCCCAACGTATTACACACAAATTATTTATTTGTTTATAGGCGAGCAGTATAAACTGATGTGCCTATATCAAGCAGAGTCGAATAAAATTAGTATTTATCTGTCAAAGATTTTTTTTTAATTTCATGAATGTTGAATTATATAGCGGTGTTTTCATTTTGCCTTAAGTGACCGGTATTACCCAGTTTTCCCCTACTTATTAGATTTGTTAGAAAATACCTAACCGTCATTCCTAATGTGAGAATTCAACTTGCTATCATTTCCCAATAATGCTATATAGAAACGTAGAAACCTCAGCTCCCACACCCGCCCCTACCCCTTATCTGTACAATGGCCGACATGCCAAAACATAATTCTCTAATAGATGAGCACAGGCTTTGTCCCGTGACAGACGGACGGACAAACAGCTGTAATGGATCCAGGCGGGCCGTGTTTGGACAGCCAGACAATATCGCCGGATGGGAAGCGAAATATAAAAGAACTAGTTTCAAAAGGAACTGCTTAAATGGTTCGCTTTTAGAGTCTAAGAAGCAAGATTTTGGTCAGCTATAAAAATTACAATATGTCAGTTTCTAGACAATTTTACATCCGTGCGATTAAGTTAAAGATTGGATATCGCAAAATAACGAAAAAAAAAACAAAAAATTGTCATATCATAGCAAAACTGCAATCAATCATAGTGAAACTGGCCTCCTGATTTTAAAACAACTTTCAAAACTACTTTTATTATCACTTTTTTTATTATTTAAACTCAGTTTAAAAATTCATATTAACAAAAATACAATACTTAGAAATAAATATATTTAATACATACCTACTTATATAGATAATACCTAAATAACACCCAGACACAGAGCAAACACCTATGCTATGTTCATCACATGAATATTTGCCCTGGGTGGGAATCGAACCCACGCCTCTTTGACCTAGGAGTCAGGGTCACTAACCACTGAGCCACCGAGGCAGTCTCGCTGTCTATTACAATCTCGCTGGCCGTTTCAATCTCTCCCCACAAAAGAGCGAGTTTAAAGTGTTGTTGGTGTCGCGGCGACGCTAATGGCGGTAAGACGAGCCCACTCTTTTGTCTCGTCGCCATCCGTGTTACCTTTAATCTGCTCCTAACGAGGCTCAATCAATATCCGCTTGTAATCAATACGCCTTTCGCTTATTCAATCTCATTTCCGGTGGCGATTGGACTTTCTTTGACGTCTTCAGTTCGTTGGTTATCAAGTTACGTCTTTTATCGCAATTGTAATGGATATTGAGATCGTAATAGATATCGTTAAAAATTGTCGAAAGGATATTTTATTTGTTTACCCTAGTAAAAGGAATTGTTACGGGGATAAGTTCGTAGAAGCCTCTAGTGACACGTACCTATGTAGATACGTATAGGGTTCCGTTGAAATGCCTATCTACACCCAAAACATTTATGTAGGTATCTAAATAGGTACCTATTCAGGTGCTGACCTAACTAAAATATGGATTTAGGTATGGGAATGAAAGTATTAAGAGGTCTGTGAATCGACCACTGGTTTCACGGGTTTGTGTCCCAGCTAGAGTAAATTTTAGTACATTTTTTTGTTAGAATTTAAGTTCCGGAAGAAAACTCACCTTTTAAATTGTATGAAATTATTTTTATCGTGCTTCACACACTAGGTGTATAGAAACTTTCTTTTTGTGATAAACATTTCAAAAATTGACGCGTTCGCAGGATTTGATCCTGCATCCTCTGGGACTCCGGCCCAGATGCTTTGCCAAATTAAGCTAAAACGCTCTCTGCGAAGGCGTCGAATTAGTGAGTGTTTATCATTTTTATCTACTACTACATTGTTGGAAGCGCCATCTGTGAGAACTGCTTTAAACCAGTCAGTCACTTAATGTGAAATTATTAGAACTTCTTACCATTAACGAGACATGACGCATTGCTTAATCAATGAAATTATTTTTATCGTGCTTCACACACTAGGTGTATAGAAACTTTCTTTTTGTGATAAACATTTAAAAACATACCTAGGTACCCACCTTCTAGAGGATTATAGACTCTAGAAAAGTAGACATTAATTCACTCTTACTTGGGATGACAATTTTAACTTATTAAGTTTAATGATGTTTTGATTGGTTACGAAAGCAATTTTTTTCTAGGACGTAAAAAGTCAGTTCATACCAGAAGTTTTTTTATTTTATGCTTAAATCATTATTTTTTTTTATATTACGATCAGAATGAGTAGGTCATAAAAATATTTAGATATTACGCCATGCCTATCGAAGAGGCAAGCACCTTGTAGGGCAGGTGCTGGCACTAGTGAAAAGGCCACCATTTTAGAAGCCAAATGTTAAGTAAGTACATTTTTGAATAAATAAATAAAATTTAAAGTTAACAGTGGATAACCTGTTTACCTTATTATGTCCTATCCAAATTATTTTACGGCAGGTCCTTTGCTTTCCAAGCTGTTCAGTTATGGAACGCGCTACCTGTTTCTATTCGACGTGCTCCTTCTCTTGCTGTCTTTAAGGAGCAAGTCATAGAATTTTATTTATCACAGTTGCCTCCATGTTAGAAAGTCATTTTAGTTGATTTATTATATTTATTAATATGTGTTTAGTATTTTTTTTATTTAAGTTTTAGTATGTTTTTGTATGCATTATTGTTGTTGTAATATTAAATTCTTGTGTGTATTGATATGTATGTATATATGTTATGTATATTTATGACTCTTTATTCAAGTGTATTCATTTTGTTTTAATTAATTCGCCATTATTGTACACCCTGTCCCTTACCTTCCTCTATAATCCTTTCTTCTCTTAATCAGGTCGCCTGGAATAAATCGCTCTAAGCGATAAGGCCGCCGGTTGTCGCACTATTGTAATTATATTGTACTCTTTTATTTTATTTGTAAATTGTGTGAACAATAAAGCGTTTTCTATTCTATTCTATTCTATTCTAATCCTTAATTAATCGGCCAAGTGCGAGTCGAGCTCGCGCACGAAAGGTTCCGTACCGTATGTGAGCCTACCATATTATTTTTTATTTTAATTTAATTATTAAGTTTTGAAGAGAATGTATAAACTAGATATTCCTTGAATATTTCAAGCGTCTACCTACCCGTTGCCGTTATTAATATCGAGTAAGATACGAATATCATGTTTGTTGTATGGGAGCCCCCTTTAAATATTTATTTTATTTTCAGTAAGTATTTTTATATATTTTAGCGCAATAGAATCTGTGAACTGTAAATTTCAACTGTCTATTAGCTATAATGGTTCATGAGATACAACCTGGTGACAGACAGACAGACGGACAGACAGCGGAGTTTTAGGCATAGGATCCCGTTTATACCATTTGGGTACGGAACCCTAAATTATCTCCAATTACTTATTTATTTTATTTATTATTATTTAGCTAAACCATAGACATATTTCATCACAGAGAAAATCCTAATGCACATTTATTACCCAGCCGTGTTTGGGAAAAACTATACTTAGTTTTTTTTAACAAATGGAAACAAAACGATATAGCAGTAGCACTTGAGTAGCACGCATCATAGATGGTCACCCAATCTATATCTCTTCTTCCGACAAGATAGGTAAGATGTGATTTATTGACCCAGCGTGAGGTCTCAGAGTCTACTGGGACGAGCCGGCACTTGGGTGTACGTTTGTATGTATATTTGTTCGACGATAACTCAAGTACCGCTCAACCGATCTCCGTGAAATTTAGCATGAACGTAGTTTATATTTATAGAATTTTTAAGTTCGAATATGAGCATCTTCTGTTGAGTGTTTGCGAAGATACGAGGGCCGTGGTAAAAAGAGGCAAAACGGCGCCACTTTCTGCGGGAGTTGCGGATGACTATTTTAAACATTTCACCGAATGTTATCTATGTCTTTCAACATTGGTTTAAAATAAATCGCTAACTTTCATACAAATATTGTCACATTTTTTTTAAAACCCAGTAGGTAGGTATATGTATCATATCATACTTATCATACTAATATTCATCATTCAACCTGCATGCGACGATGTTTTTCTTCACCAAAAAGCTGGTGTGTTACTAATATTATAAATCCTAAAGTGTATTTGCTGGTTTATTGGTTTGTTCCTCTTTCACATAACAACGGATTGACTTTATTTTTGACATGGACATACTTAGTTTGAAAGACTAAAAGTGACAGGCTACATTTGATTTCAGAAAAATTAAATGTTTCCTTAGGATACCATGAAAATTAAAATAACATGCGGGCGAAGCCGCGGGCAAAACCTAGTCTGTACATAAATTACAAAGAGATAATTGGTAAGGGACCGGATTTGATCCTATGTCTCACGTTTGTAAGGCGAGCGCGGTCCTACTGGGCCATCAATGCCTTATAAAGTACCTATCAAATTAAAACACAAGGCTGAAGCCTTTTGAGAACAGTCGCAGCTAAGTAAGTGGCAGCCCTACCCAAGGTCTCTGTAGACCACTCCCACCTCCAGCCGAACTTGACCACATCGAGTGCAGCCGATAATTAGTCGCCGTCTCCCCGGCGGCACCGGACCCGAGCAAGACGGCGCTGCACTCATTGTAATACTCTCCACCACTTATCCTCGGGACGCGGTTTTTTTGCCGCCATTTTGAAAGAGGTGGCGAATCAAATAATGGAGAAATAATTTAATCAACGCGCGCTCGGTTTATTTTATGATTTGTTTCGGAAGAAATAAGGCGCGTTTTAGAATGGAAGGAAAGACGGGGGGTGGTGAAAAAAGTGTGTGGTTTCTCGTGTGTGCAGGCCCGGAGCCCCCCGAGGGGTAAGGGGGGGCTCGCCCGCAAATTGAAATGAAATTGCATAATTCGTACGCACCCACCGGCCGGCTTCCGCGGGTTCTGTAGCGTTCCGACGCCTAATGAACCCCATTTAGCTTCTATTCACGATATTTTTTCACTGAATGAGGCGAGATTGCTTCGTCACTGTTGTTTGCATTTAAATGTTTCTGTTGATGGAAATTGAGGTTGCAGAGGTCGCTGGGAAATTCAAGAGTACGGACGAAACTAGCGATCTGCAGGCAGTTGCAGGATTTTTAATTTTATTGCATCGAAAATATTCTGATGTAGGTACTTAGGTAATAAATGATTAAACAATGACATGATATGTGAGACGGCTTTTCCATCAGGGATGTGTGTGATTTTTGGTGGTGGATTTTCCCACGCACGCCGCTCTAGGTACTCGCACATCTACTGACTTATCAATCTCTTACTTATTATCTTACATCTTATTTCTGGTGGAAAGTAGATTACAGCCTAAAAGTAGATAAATGTGTGTCTTAATATAGCTGCGTGATCTGCTGCATTATAATATCTTCCTGTACAATTATTAGTAAGTATGTCTCGCACCTCGCAACCCATCAATTTTTTTAAATGGCAGACAACGCAGCATGTATTGCAGGTGCTCCGGTTGTACCCATCCTAGTACCATTTGTGGCCACTTTGAATTTTAACGATTCATTATACAATTTAATGTTCAAATAAAATATATTAAAAAAATATATAATTTGAATTTCATACAAACAGTATTTATGTTGTTACATTGTTTATGATTACTATTTACGTATGTAATAATTTTGACACCATAATGGCCACAACCAGGTCAGTGGCCACAACCGGGGCACCTGCTATATTAAATGTAGGTAGAGTTAGCTTAAGGAAAGGAGAAAATAAATTACTAACTCTCTTTTTAGGCCTATCCAAAAAGAACAGTAAATGATGGACTTAAAATATTAGACGACAGTGATAAAAAGTACTAATAATATAAAATTATTGTCGACGTCACCATGCCGCATGACGAGAATCTCGTGAAGGCCGAGAAGGACAAGCTCAGCAAGTACCTTGACTTGGCTCACGAGGTTACCGCCATGTGAGATGTGGACTCGACGATCATTGTTTCGGTAAACTGCTTAATAACGAAGAGTCTCGAGAGGCTCTCGCTAGAGTCAGATCTTCGATCACCAATAGAATATTGGTGATCGAAGAGTCAGATGCAGAATCAGTCATCCGGGACACGGCGCGAATTGTCAGGAGGTTTCTCTCTCTGTAGACCCAACCACTAGTAGTTTGAGCCCTGCCCCGCTGCTTGCGGCACCCTATTTTTAATTTTTTTTTATAAAATATTTTTTAAATTCGTTATTGTAAGAAACTTGGAAACTAAGAAATTAAGGAAATACGCATATAAATGAAAAGGACTACCATTTTTAGGGTTCCGTACCTCAAAAGGAATAAACGGAACCCTTATAGGATCACTTCGTTGTCCGTTTGTCCGTATGTCAAGACTCTTTATCTCGGAAACGTATAAAGATATCGAGTTGGAATTTAATTTGGAAATGGAATTTTAAAATGGAATTTATGTCGTAAAAACCGGACAATTGCGAGTCAGTCTCGCACTCCGAAGGTTCCGTACAAATTCAGAAAATTTCACAAAATTGGGAAGTAAGTTGTTAAAATCTCTATACTATATCATCGACAAATAAGATTTTTTTTTACTGTTCTAGCTGTACTGTTTACTGTTTACTGTTCTAACTGTACACTGAAAATTACACACTGTTAAAATAATTATAAATCTGTTTTAACATGTGCTAATGAAGATCTTTTATATGATACCTTACATGATACGATTTACTCATTTTGAATTTTCAACCCATATTTTGTGAATCTAAGCCCTATTTTTTTGTGATTTAAATAAAAATGTACAGATTTCAGATTTATTCCAATATGTGTACTCTGAGACAATGCTTCTCGGTTTAGGTTATGATTTTTGTGAGTGTCGAAATATGCGCGAAATATATAAAAGAGCTTCATCAGCATATACTAAAACAGGTTTTTAATTATTTTGAAATTGTGTAATTTTCGATGAGGAGAAAAGTACAAAAAAATATTTATGAATTTATAGAGATTTTAACAACTTACTTTCCAATTATGAAAAAAAATCTGGAATCTCTCTGCAAGATCGAATCAGAAATGAGGAGATCCTTAAAAGAAAGCACTCTGCCATCTTATGCCCAACCCACTGCCGTATCAACTTGCCAATCAGCTGGGACATATCGGTAACTATGGTTCATCTAAGAATCTCTTGGCTCCTGATTCCAGTTTGTGGAGATGTTAGTGAATAAGCAAGTTAAATAGCAATAGCCAGAGCACATAACAAAAACTAATAACCGTAAGTACCAAATTATGGTAAGTTGGTATACCTACCTGTCTAACCCTTGTGTTAAGTTCCAGAACGAAACTTTGACATGTCTAATTTATTTATTTACTAGTTTTTACCCGCGGCTTCGCCCGCATACGCAATATATCATTATAATTTATAGCTTATGTGTTATTCTGATATATAAGCTATATTATTACAAAGTTTCATCTCAATCCGTTAAGTAGTTTTTGCGTGAAAGAGAACAAGCATCCATCCATCCATCCATCCTCACAAACTTTCACGTTTATAATATTAGTAGGATTTCAAACCTTGCATTAAATTTATAAATATGTAAAAATTTGCTCACTTAGCACTAGTTACATTGTCAACCCTGTAAGGGCGTCGCAAGTATAATTATTATACAATTAATGAGTTTTATACTTACAGAATAAGCCGTGGTGGTCTAGAGGTAGTGACACCCGCCTTACAATCGTGAGGTCGTGGGTTCAAATCCTCCGTCCCGTACCAATGAGTTCTTTGAAATTTATGTACGGAATTTCACACCACTGGCTTTTCGGTGAAGGAAAACATCTTGAGGCAACCTGCATACGCCAGTAGAAGAAATTCGATGGCTTATGTGAATCCACCAACCCGCACTGAGCCAGCGTGATGGATATGGCCTAATCACCCTTCGTGGGTAGGCCTACGTCCTGCAGTGGACTGTTGAAAAGGCTGATACATACTTACAGAAACTATGAAACAAATAGGAACTTAGGAGACTTATAACACTCATCATCTGCTTAGTTCCGCGAGTCAGAAACTAATTAAAAATTTAGCTACGATACGATTCTACAGACCTAATCATTTGGCATCCTTTTATGGGCTCATTCTGTACATCAAAACTAACAACTTTTGTTCTATGACATTAGTCAAAACTCAAAAAAGTATCGTTCGCCCGCGATAAAATGTATGGAACAGCTGATTTTTTGTAGTTTTGACAGAAGTCGCGGAACATAAGTTGTTAGTTTTGATGTACAGAATGAGCCCCTAAAAGGGTGCTAATAATTGATTAGGAATAACCCTGTATAATTAATTAATGATTAAATTGAATTAAAAAACATTTTTTATATTATTATGTAATTTTCAGTTAAGTTGGGAAAGAGGCTTTTTTATTTTACTTTAAGCTATTTAAAAACAGCCAGGCCCTACAGTAGGCATGATGACTGGTTTAAAAAACTTCATAACAATTATTTCGTTAGATTAGTATCAAAAATACTGAACACGTAGTATTACCAACAAAAGAACGGAGGAGGTTCTCAAGTCAACGCGCATATTTTTTAAAGTATGATCACGCATACATTTTGACAGAGTACTAGTATAAGTAGTCTGATTTTGGTAACTTTTTTTTTTAAAGGAAAGAGTATACTTACTCTAGTATTGGTCTCATACAGGGTTATTTCTTTACCCTGTACTAATCCGAAAGGGGGTGATTTAGACCATCGTAATGATTTACGAACAACTTTTACTATGGAACCAATAAAAAATCCGAGAAAAAAATCACCTGTGTCATACGTTTTGTCGATTCCGAGTTGCAATTTTGTATGAAACACCTGCACAACGATTGCTTTCGCAATCCGCACAAAGCAATTGGTGGCTAACGTCACATAGGCGGTGCCGAACGACTAAAATGAAGTCATAAACGATTGCTATTACGATTGCTATTGCTTAGGCGGTGGGGGGCTGATCGCTATTTCTCGAATTTTGGGTTGGTCTCATAGTAAAAATCACCCACTTTCGGTTTAATACAGGGTTAGCAAATAACCCTGTATACATTTTACTGTAGGTAGGTAATTAGATGGTTGTTTTTTGAAAAATCGTCAAAAATTTTATAAATTGATTTGAGCGAACTATTCGAATTTTTGTTTGTACGTAGATTGCAATTATTGAAGTCCGTTGTGTTATTTTTGGTCAAAATTAACTATTTCTTTGTTTCATTTCTATGTAAAAAGTGTAACTACACTGTGACGTGACGCGGAACTTTAGGTACATAATTTTCTGTTAAATTCACAAAAGAAAAATAGGAACGCGTCTCATTTTTTTGATGATCTAACAGATGGAATTAATATACTCGTATTTATGTAGTCATCTAGCCTTTTGAACATGTCAACTTTTGCAAGTCAAATTTTCGTTTAAACAATAAACAGTTTATCTTTCTCTACTTTCACACCTACATTGTAAAATCTCAAGTCCTCACAATCGGATTGATCAGGTAATAGACGTACTCGGAGCTGAGCCAGTGTTGTTCTAAGTCAATTTTAAAGTGGCCGTATGTCAACCCTAAAATAGTCGTGTTTAGTGAAAATATAAGGGAAGATTTGATAAAAAGGCCGTATTATTGATATATATTACGGGACTAATCGCGCACTAAAATTACGAGACAAATCGTCATCCCGACCGATACTCTACCAGTGACCACGATCTATGCAACTCGGTCGAAACGTCGGGATGGTGAGGTATTTATTCTCGTAATTTTAGTGCGCGAGTAGTACCGTAGTACCTATATAATAATAATGTGTTCAAATCGCGAAAATTTAAAAACTACAAAAAGGCCGTATCTTTAAAATACGCTAAGCCATGGTGGTCTAGTAATATTGACACCTGCCTGACAATCGTGAGGTCGTGGGTTCAAATCTCTGTCCCGTACCAATGAGTTGGAATTTATGCATGGAATTTAACCCCACTGGCTTTTCGGTGAAGGAAAACATCGCGAGGCAACCTGCATAGTACATACGTCCGTAGAAGAAATTCGATGGCGTATGTGAACCCATGCACCAACCCGAACTAGGTTGCACCAGCGTGGTGGATATGGCCCAATCACCACTCGTTGATAGGCCTACGTCCTGCAAGTGACTATTAAAAGGCTGATACAGTACAGTATAGTTTAAAGAACGTAATTTTCATACAAAATAAAAGGGTACCCAAAGCCGTATTTTGGGTTCATAAAAATCATATGGAAAAAAGCCGTACCAGGAACATCACTGACTCGGAGGGCGCGGCGGGGGATGGAGAGGGGGAGGAGAGTGATCGAGAGGTGCTTGATATGGTAATTCGGAGGGATCGGAGGGCCGCGCGACTCTTGGCTACGAGGCTTTCGACTAAGTATTGGTATTTTTGGATTTGAGGTGAGTTTGCCACCGTCAAAGGTGGGAATGGATGGCATAGCGCCAGGCGCCATAGGCAGTAGGTAGTGAAGAGTAGCGGACGTATACTGAGAGGGTTAGGTACTGTTTAAGTTGTTACGCATATTACAAAGAAATTTGTTCGAATCGCGAAAGTTTAAAAACAACAATATATAGACAAACATTATAATTTTTCAGACATTTTTTTCTAGACTTAAAATCATAAACCTGGAAAGTGAAGTTAGTTTTGACATGATACAAAATTACGATATTTCGGTAGATAACATAATTATATGAACCATTTAACTTGTTAAACTCTAAGGATACATTTTCCTAGACATAAGTCCTTTAAGTACCTATGTTTGCAACGCCTTAACAGGGTATGTACCTAGCCATTAAGATTAGTGTACATAATGCAAGAAATAAATAAATACTAAATCATTCTTGGACATATTGGTAGGAAATTGCAAAGACACCACTGCTAATACCGCACAGAAATGGCACCAGCTCTTTGAACAGTTTCCAAAAAAAGATACCAGGAATATGTTTGAACTAGTGTCTTCTTTTATATTAAGTAAGTATCCCAACATCAAACTGCTTTCCTGAACGTGTTTTCCCCAGATTAATTCAAAATGGTCAAATGCCTAAAATAAATGCTTTGCTGTAAATTTAATAAAAGCAGAATTACTTATCCAGTTCAATCTACAGCTATCCTGTGAAGAGTTCGTCATTTTTATTAAAAAGGAAAAGGAATCTTTAAAAGAAGTTAAATCTTCACAGAAATACCATGAATAAGTAATTCTTATAAATAATTATTCTGTTATTGCAAGATGCAATTTGTAACACTCACTCCACATGTATTGTTTGGAATGCCAAAATTTTCTAATGAATGAAACTTTTAAAATTTTGATTACTGTTTTTTTATCCTGAAGACGAATAAGACTCGACTATTTAACGATAGTTAATCTGATTTAAAATATGGCTTTTTTTGCTATCTATTGTCACGTTAACGTAATTATAATTCAAATTAAAAGATAAATATTTCAAAACTTCTAATATATACTATGTTTTTTTACTATGTCCTGCTTTCGACGAAAGAATCCCGCTGTTTTCACTTAAAAAATAAAAAAAAGAACTGGCAACGCTGGTTCTTGCCCATCGTGGTGAACAAAAATATAAAAAAAACATTATCACGAAAAAAAATCTGCACTTGCATAGAAGTAAAACGTTTATTGACTCAATGAAATGTGTGGAATAGTTGATTTATTTTACAATTCCGGGGTTAGTCCCATAGTAAAAACTATTAGTAAATGAGTATATAAGTGTATATCATTCATATAGCTGAAAGTCTCTGCACCCCTTTGATTCTCAAATACATACGTTACAGGGCGCGTAACGACTACTGAATATTCTGGTTCGGACCACCGATGGATCAGATATAGCCTAACAGCTGGTAAACACGAACCACGAACCTATGGGAACCCGAAGAAAACTGACATACCAAACTTTAGACGTGAACTCGAAGAGGCCATGTCAGGAGCACCACTAGACCCAAATGCGGAACTATCGCCGCAAGTAATCGAGACCACGACAGAAGTTTTGGTACGTGCTCTAAGAACTAGCTATGAAAAAGCTTGCCCGTTAAAAAAGAAAACTACAGTTCAATTCCTAAAAAAAGACAGATGGTGGAATAAGGACCTGACCAAGATCAGGAAGAAGGTCCGACACCTTTTTAACAGAGCTATGAACACCGATGCACCGGTGGACTGGCAAGAGATATAGAAAGAAAGATAAGGATAAATAGAAAGATGCGCCACCGATTCAAGGTGGAGGTCAAAAAGAGCCAGAAGAACTGATTGAAAAAGTATAGTAACTCTATCCAATCCGAGAGTGAAACTGCGCGACTCAGAAAAATCATATCTAGGGATTCACAAATAAAGCTATGTGCTTTGAAGAAGGCTGATGATACACTGCCTCAGAACAAGAGCAATTTGAACTGCTTCTACAAACACACTTTCCAGATTGTCAACTGAACGACACAGATAGATGGGAACCACATATACCTACCACATAAACCTAGCAAAGATTTTGCAGACTCTATTGTCACAGATGAGACTCTTCTATGGGCAATAGGTACTTTCCAACCGCACAAGGTACCCAACTAGACGAAATATTTATTTACAGTCGACAGCCTGTGACTCCCAGTAAGTATTAAGGCTCGATTGCCTTCATAGACCTCTTCAGAACATCTTGAT
Organism: Hypomecis punctinalis; assembly: GCA_949316475.1. Classification (NCBI taxonomy): domain Eukaryota; kingdom Metazoa; phylum Arthropoda; class Insecta; order Lepidoptera; family Geometridae; genus Hypomecis; species Hypomecis punctinalis. The sequence goes on along the minus strand of OX438811.1, from coordinate 24,415,625 downwards.
ATCTCAAAAACTCGCCATGCTTATTAGCTTACGTCACACTTTGGCTTTGTACTAACAAAGAACAACATAGTAGCGAATAAAACGAACAAACCTATAAAACAAGAAAAGCTGACTGCGAGACCAGCTAAAACTGCACTAATGAAAAAAAGTATTTTTTGTATGGCCCCTATAATATACACCAAGATTCCCAAAGGCATACGAGACCTAAACATTGGTATGTTTAAACGTAAATTAAAAGCCTTGCTAGCCAAAAAATGTTACTATGAAATCTGGGAATTTTTAGGTGATAAAAATGTTTTAAATTCCGATTAATTTTTATTATTTGCCTTTTTTATTATTATGTTTATTTCCGATAAATTTTTATTATTTGACTTTTTTATTATTATTATTAAGTCTGTTTATTGATTTTTACATGGTGACTTATGAATATATTTTTTGTGACATTTTGTAGGTTAAATTTGACATTATTTTATTGACATTCTAAGTATATTTGACATTTTATTTACATTATGAATTTCAACACGTATAATTGAATATTTGTACGCCACCAAGGCAAGAACATGCGCTCTATATATGTATATAACGCTTTGAACATCTGTATACAACTTTGTATGTTGTTTGCATTACCATGTTTTCTTACAAATAAATAATCTTGAATCTTGAATCTTGAGATCGAATCAGGAATGAGGAGATCCGAAGACGACCCATGGTTACCGACATAACCCAGCGGATTGGCAAGTTGAAATTACATAGGGCAGGGCGCATAGCACGGAAGATTGATGACCGATGGAGTGAAAAAGTTCTCGAGTGCGAGAACCTGCAATAGAGGCAAGCGTTGTAGGACGTCCACTCACAAGATAGACGGATGATCTTAAGACCGGAGGATTGCATTGTATACAAGCCGCTACCAACCGGTCTTATTGGACATAGTATAGCTACACGAACTTATCCTACCATCCTCTTTTTACTACAGAACAAATAGGAAGATCTCTCCCTACCACCCTTACACTGTCGATTTTCCTTCGATACGTACGAAGCGGTTTGACTCAACATATCTGATACGAGTACGTACCGCCAGGGAATGGAACAGTCTTCCTGCTTTCCTGTTTCCTAATAGTTATAATCTAAACCTTTTTAAAATCAGAGTGAATAGGTATAAAGTAGTGTTGTATATTATTGTAGTTAATAAAGGCACTTTTGCCCGTAAAAAAAAGATATCTTTTAAGTCAGCGTGCCTCATATTCGACCACAACGTCGCTTATTTATCATCAGGCGAGTTGGTGGTCAAGCGAGAACTTATTCGCGTTAAAAAAAAACAAAACAATAGCGGAGGTTAATGTCCAGCAGTGGATTTCCAATGGCTGAAACGAAACAAAAATAGGTGGATCAACTTTTACGGTTCTGATATAAATTTAAAATTTGTTTATTTTTGTTTGAGATTTTCTTAGCTTAGATTTTCTTTAGGTATTCCAAAATTACCTATACCTAATTTAATTTTGGAATACCTAATATATTTTTGCCATTTACAGATAAACACAATTAGTTTATAATTCGTTTATTTAAACTCATTATGAGAACACATATAAGTAGTGTCAACGAGACCATCTCGTACATATAGATAGGTAAATACACCAAAAACTGAAACTGTGGCTAGTCTATACACAAAAGTGAATTAACTATTTATCACCTCTAAAAAGGTATCGGCGTAACCACGTACCGACAAGCGCAGCGTAGGACGTCCACCCACAAGGTGGATGGATGACCTTATTAAGACCGCAGGATCGCGCTGGATGCAAGCCGCTACCAACCAGTCTTATTGGAGTTCTATTGGGGAAGCCGATGTCGAGCGGTGGTCGTCCTAGTATGGACGGATGGATCGAGTAAATGTCGCCGTGGTTGATTGTGGCTTCGTTTCGGTTATTGGTAAGAAGCATTTAGTCAAGCAACGCTGGACTGAGCACAGTAGGTACAGTGTAGTTTAGGATCTGCGTTATTATAGTCAGTCAATCAGCGTCAATTTTTTATGGAGTATATGAAAGTACAACATTTACTGTGTATAATTATTATATACTACGGGACTAATCGCGCACTAAAATTACGAGATAAATAAATACCTCCTCATCCCGACGTTTCGGCCGAGTTGCATCGACCGTGGTCACGGGTAGACTGGAATGTAGAACAGCTGGTACCGCCAATTCAATTTGAAATTGAAAAAATGTCACTACGATACACAAAACTGACGGTATCTAACAATTCCTTCCTTCTACCTACACTACGCGATTTGCATTTGTTGACAACAGGATTCCACGACGCCGATAACTTAAATACATCCTCCCGGTTGAAATTCTTATGTTTTTTGATTTCCACCGCTTTACGAACTATTCTTGAAAAATAGTGTCGATCCGTGGAGAGGACTTTTGGGTCGTGGAGCTCGATCCAATGACCAGTACCTCCGTCAAGCAAATGCTCAGCTATAGCAGACTTCTGTATCTGGCGGTTTTTTACTGCCGCGATATGTTCTTCGATCCGTTCAGCAATAGTACGCTTCGTTTGACCTATGTAGGAACTACCGCAGCTGCAATCCACCTTATATACACCAGGAGTCTGAAACGGAATTTTTTGCTATATATTTCTGTAACTTTGTAACGAAACATTTTTGCTATATATTTCTGTAATTTTGGCGCACAATATTGATAAATGTATTATATGGCCATCTCCATAGCTCTTTTGTTTATTTGGACCTTACTAATAAGGCCCATAACCCATAGTGAATTTATTTCTATTGATAGCTGTCAAATTGTGACGTGCAGACAGACAGTTACTCTGACATCTTACTATCCTACAGACGTTTATTTACATTGTTCTGACACGGAACCAAAAACTTAAGTTTCCTCCACTAATTGCAACAACCGCCAGCATTCGTCAAATGAAACGAAATTTAAAACAGACAAGCCTGAGACGAAGCAAACGCAAAATTTTAATTATCACGATAATTATAGCTTTCATTATGTAAAACTCGAGTAATACCGAGCTCGGTGGAAAAAAATAATTTCCGTTTTCGCGCACGGCGGAATATTCCCCAATGATTAAAGCGGGCTCCACTCCCGAGCCATTATGCGGAGTGTAATCACGGAACTATCCGCCTCACCTCCAGCCTGCTACTCCTGGAACAGGGAGTACCAAGGAATTACTTAAACTGGAGCTGTTTACGTAGCAATGCAGTCATGGCAGCTACAGGATAACTTTTGAGTAGCGCTACGTGGGAAGGCAAGAAGTAGGCACCGTACTTAGTGCCCCGTCTAATCAGGCCGAGCGAAAGAACAATCTATCTTTTCTCACAGTGCACTGTGTTTTTTAGAACAATCTCAACCTGGCTTTACATTATACCGGATGAACAAAATTCTCAATGATGTCAATAAACTTTTACTTACTTTTTTACCATAGAGGTTATTCTATGCTTCTACTTTTAAAACATATAACGTTAAAACACAGATGTCTGTAAACGTTGAAACCAAAAAATGCCAAATCCATGGCATACGTAGATAGTACATACATGTTTAGTTACATATTTTGACTAAAGGGTAGTTTGTGAAGTTAACGCTTTTAAAGTTGGCGTATTTATCGACTTAGAAGCTTAGCTCTAGAACAGATCTGATTTTTTTTACAGAGAGAGCTAAAGTCTCGTCTTGGCTACATTTTTTCATGAAAGTGTTTATGGTGGGATTATTTTATTTACAAAAATATTGTACACATAAAAGAGCCATAGTCTCAAAGTTGGTCAGTAATTGAACGTGACTCCTTGCGCGCGCACGAAATATTTGAAGATTTAATTGAATATTATTGGTGGGAAACATTTTAATCACGCATCAGCATGTCGCTAGTGATCTACTATTAGGTCAACTGGAATGTTTTTTCTCTTATGCAGTCTCTGCTACTACTTTACTACATTTAGGTACCTATCACTACTTTGACAGTAAACAGTAAACGGGTACATATAAGTACCTAAACTAAGCGAGCTATACTATACCTAGCCTAGACTATCTCTGCTCTAGATCTGTCAGGTTGTGGTTAAACGCAAATTTAAATAAAATTTGGAAAACGCGCTTACAAGCTATCCGCAAAAAACCTTTAGGTTTCTCATCGAGTATAACTCGAACAAAATAAAGAAAACGAAACCAAACCGCGTGACGGAGTACGGGTCCGCAGTTCGTCAACATAATTATTTAAGTTAATGATATACTCGTACTACACCTTTCTTGCCATAAATGATTTCTTTTTGCTTCACGAGAGCGAGAGGTAACTACAAATAAGGGGGTGTTAAAGAGGGATAGAGGGTGTTTGGGGTGGTACCCCCCATAACATTACATCGCAAGGTCCTCGAGTCTGAAAGCAGTGGGCAGGTTTTTAATCTCGTTTGGTTATGTACCCTCAACTTTATGTATTTATTTTAATGATATGCGTATTTAATGCTATTGATGCTGGTGTACTAGAGTCGCTGAATACGTTTGTAGTTAAGTACAATTTGTAAATGTAATGTTAGATATCTGCAATGGAATAATTTAGGACTAGAAAAGAGTAGAGATTTTGTAAAAATTAACATTATGATTCAGGGAAAAATAGAATACCTATCTCTAAACAAAGAATAATAATTTAAAAAATAATTGTATATTACACGAGAAATTTTTATTTTTTCGTTTACAAAATTTTTATCTCAAAGCAGCTATAAAGATTTTGATGAAATTAATATCTTTATTCTATTGCAAGCTCAATTGCTTTCTAATATTGAAGCTTAAGAGTTATGTATACACAATACTTATAACCTAGAAGATCGTCGGCATACTCTAGAAAATGAATAATATTGCCTCAGTACAATTTAATGTTACATACTCTGGATGCAAAACTAAACATCTAAACTAGACCATATATTTAAATTCAACATTAAAACGAACTATGATCTGTATGGACCTAAATTTTATTGTACCTATTAGATCTTTCCTTGGTTCTTTGGCTTAGAAGACGCATACACTATCAACTACGGTAAACAAATCACCATAAAATATTCAATACATCATCAACATCATTTTCATTCAGCCTGTAGGCTGGAAGTGAAAATGATGATTGGCCACTGATGAGCATCGGCCTCTATTTTTGTACGCCATTCACCTCCATCTTGTAGCAATCTGGTCCAGGTTGGACCCTCTTATAATGTCGTCGAGTCAACGAGCTGGTGGACGCCCCACTTCCACCACTTCGTTTGCTATGGCGCGGCCACCATTATTCTATTCAGGTTATTATCCACCTGCCATCGCTCTATCTAGCAATGGGTCCTGCCAAACTCCCTTTAAATTTTGTGAACGTCACCTAACCTTAGAATAGAGACGAATCTCGAAGGAGACGAATTTCTAACGCAGTGTTGTATTCCATGGTCAGCTCGCTGGACCTACGTATCGATACTTAAACACCTCAAGGTCTTGACTAGACTCTCTACCATCTGTCTTAAACGTGTCCTTGACTACTTTGGCCACATTGCAAAGAGAAAAGACGATAATCTCGAAAAACTGATGGTCACAGGGAAAATCGACGGCAATCGGTCACGAGGTCGTAGTCCGATACGTTGCGCATTGGTCCGATCAGATTTGCACCACTCTCGACTCATCCGTCTTTGAGGCGCTGCGTGTTGCTAAAAATAGAGGACGATGGAAGAACATAGTGAAAGAGAAGCTTCTGAGAGGCGAAGGTCACGACCCTCAGACATGAGGAAATCGACGCGAGGAGGAGTTGTAGTTTGATGCCGAGCCTGGCGCGTTCCATGGCCCTCTGTGCTACTTGTATCTTGTGCTCGGACTCATCAGCTAGTGACTCGCTGATTGTATGGGCGAGTCTTTAGGCACTGTGGGATGTCAGCTAGAATATTCTTCGAGCGACCTCGAAGAGTCAACACGTCCTGAAGATGCCTCGTTGAGAGGCGAAACACGTGTCGAACAAAGTGTAGTGCAGTGAGAATAAGGGTGTTCGTTATTAGTGAAGTGTTTTCAATATTTTCAATGTCATTTTATTATTATTATTTTTTTAAATGCCCTTAAACTTATTTGCCTACAACAAGATAGCGGAAACACACTAAATATTTATTCAGAACATAGATTTGAAGATGAATTTCCGTAAAGTAACGCCTGATTCAATCAACTAGATAGAGTGATTTAAGGAAAGTTTATATGCATAATATACCTGTGCGAAGCCGGGGCTGGCCGCTAGTAGAAGAATATAATGCTAATACGTTTAAAGACGCAGTGCAACGTAGAGAATGTAAAATAAAAATATAATGCTATAATGAGTTGCATTGAAAACTACCATATTTTCAAATAAACGACTTAAAGATCGCCGAATGCGACCGAAACTATAGTCGTTACGACTATCCCTACACGTGAGTTCATTCCCGTTATATATAGTATAAAATAGTTGACTGCCTCGCGGTGGCTCAGTGGTTAGTGACTCAGACTCCAGTCAAAGTGCAAATATTTATGGGATGATCATACGTGTTTGCTCTGTGTCTGGGTGTTATTTAGGCATTATCTAATAAATATGTATTTAAGGTGCCATAGTAGCAGCGTAATTTTTCATATGAACGGGTGAAGACCAATACGCCCCCGGTTTCGCCCGATTTTTGCATTCTAAAATCAATATAAAATTGATGTCACCAATTTTTCCTGAATTTTATGGATAGTTGAATTCATGTGCATAAACAACAGATTCATAAAAAAATTGTAAACGTGTAGAAAAGTGTCCAAAAATGCAATAAACTTTCTGAGAAATATGAATTTGTTCTAAAAAGCGGTATCTTCGCATTTAATTTGTATCGAGCGAAGTTTTTTGAATTGTGTTTCGAGTTATTGATTCCCCTACCGTATAGTTTTGAGAATATTGTGTATTTTACTTTTATTCGATACTTCAAGGGTTTATGGAGAAAATTCAGTTTAACTAGGTTACAGGTATTTTGAGATTGGACGGTGGCTTAAAAATATGCATAATGTAGTATATCAGTTTCAGACAGCCATATCAAAATCTTGGCTTAGTTTGGGGTCAGAAACCGGCTGTAAAAGGTACTCTAATATTTATTTATTAGAGATATACCCAAAGCTTACCAAGCGTTTCGTGAGCAGCCTTATGATGACTATTCAATAAAAACTTAAAAGCAGAGAAAATAGTGTATTATTAAATCAACTGTACAATATGTTTTCAAATGTAAGTACTTGGAACTACAGCTATCAATTTTTTTATCTGATAAAATAGCAAACAGCCAGAAGAGTTTCCTAATGGTAAGGTAATTAGAGAAATTTCATCCAAATTTTCGCTATTTCCAAGTCCTCAGTGAAAACCTCGCTTCCACCTCATCTAAACTATTCTAACATTTAATTAAACTTGTTAACTATTAGAAGATTTAATTAACATTCCACATGTACCACATGCAAGTAAGCACTTGATCACAACGACTCAAGGGCGTGTGTCTATTGGTTTCCTATAGTATACCCGGATGATTCTTTATAATTTTACACCTTTGCTCTGCTCACTGCACCTTACTACTTTATGGCACGGAGAAATATTATTTGATCACAGAAAAAATAATGAATTACTTCATCACTACATAGTATAAAACAAAGTCGCTTTCCTATCTGTCTGTACCTACGTATGTACAGTTAAGTATATCTTTAAAACTATGCAACGGATTTTGATGCAGTTTTTTTTTTAAATAGATACAGTAATTCAAGAGAAAGGTTTATACGTATAATACACCTGTGCGAAACCGGGTCGAGTCGATAATAACAAACAAATTTCTAGTAACATAATAATATAAACTATTTTTGAGTTTCCTTTTTTTGTGAAGTATAATGTATGGCTTCAAATCTATAGTCACATTTTGATTAATAAAGCGTCTAACAATCTGCTCTACCCGCGCTCTACCGCTGGCTGTTGTACAAGCAGTTGACGAGTAGTATTTTAAATAAAACTCTATCTAAAACTCTGTGGTCACGATCATTCATCGCTCATCACTAATCGGCATGCCCATAAAGTATGACATTGACAGGTACTGTCTGTACTATTGAGAAATTCAGGACTTCATATGCGTGATTTTTCTGACAGCTGTCGCAGAGATCAAGTTAAATTTTATAGAGTATAGTCAGTGTAAAGCCATAGAAGTAGAGTATAACTTAGTCAAACTCTAAAATTGACGATAGAATCTACAGATAGAACCAAACTTATCCTAGTGACATTTTTTCATTATAGTTTTTTTTTGTATTCTAAATTCTCAAAATAATTTAACAGATTTCTTTGCCATTGCGTCTAAAAACGCTAAAAAAGTCACTTGGATCAATTTGGTTCTAATGCCGTCAATTTTAATAACTATCTTAATTTTGGTATATGAGTATATATAATCAATGATCTATATCTGAATATTTTGAAGTTGTTTGGAAGAAATTTCTTTTAGCGATAAGACTGCCTTTTGTGCCTTTTCTGTCTTTGTTTCTTCTGTTATATTTTCCTATATTATGTTAGTGTCAATAAAGCGTTGTTGTATTGTATATTTTATTTAGTGTGATCGATTATCGAAATATTTTTTTGGCTTTTCCATATTGATTAGTGTGATGGACATGGTCCAGGCAAGTTGAAATGGCGGTGGGCAGGTCACATAGCACAAAAGACGATGACCTCATCAAGACCGCAAGATCGCGATGGATGCAAGCTGCTACCAACCGGTATTAATGGAGATCGTTAGGAGAGGCCTATGTCCAGCAGTGAAAGTCCTATGGCTGGAAAATAGAAGAAGAAGAATAGAGTATCATATAACAAAATCTCTGATGTATTTTCATTATTAAAAGAGATGAAAGGAAAATGAAAGAGGCGTTCCGACTGCAAGGTATTATGCGTTAGTTATAAACTTATAAAGCCTCGCTTGTTATTCGCGTATGTAAATAATGTACCTACACGGTGGAGCCTCATTACGCACATAAAAAGGCGCGCCGTGAATGGTGAATACATGAATACGAAGCACATGGAGGCCCGGATGCGGGGGTGTGGGGGCATGTGGCCTGAGACTTGGAGTACTTGCACATATTATGTTACTAGCTGTTTCTTTCGACCTCACTTGCTAACCGAGGAATAGGTATTTCGGTTATATTTTTAACCGCTTACGTAAAAGGAGCGGCGTTATAAGTTAACGGGCCGAAGGCGCTGTGGAATTCTCAAATGAAAACCACATACCGGCGTGGCGTGGGATGTCCCCCGTTAAGATATTCTGTTTTCAATATGAAAAACCAAAAGAGGTCTCTATGTCCAACAGTAAATGTACTAGGAGTACTAGAACTAATATAATGATGGAATTTATAAGATATTGTATTGGTACATATCACCGTTCATCAGTGGGTAGGTGTTCAGTAGTGGACTCTCAAAAAGACCGGTATAGTATGTCATTGTACAAGCCCAACGCATCACGTAGTAAATAAATACCTCCTCATCCCGAAGTTTCGGCCGAGTTGCATCGACCGTGGTCACGGGTAGTCTCCCGTCAGTCTACCACCACGGACTTTCGCGATTTGAACATATAATTATTATATACTACGGGACTAATCGCGCACTAAAATTACAAGATAAATAAATACCTCCTCATCCCGACGTTTCGGCCGAGTGGCATCGACCGTGGTCACGGGTAGACTGACGGGAGTCTACCCGAAAACCGAAACGTCGTGATGAGGAGGTATTTATTTACTACGTGATGGTTGGCGGGTAGTACAACATCACGTAGTATTCAAACGAAAGTCCATGCTATATGCAGTTTTTTAGGGTTGCGTACCTTAAACGGAAAAAACGGAACCCTTATTGAATCACTTTGTTGTCCGTCTGTCCGTCTGTGTGTATGTCAAGACTCTTTTTCTCGGGAACGCGTAAAGATATCGATTTGAAATTTAAACTGTATACGTATATCTGTGAACTCTTGCAGTTGTGTAAAAGAAAAACTTCTCAGTTATCGTTTAAAAAAGTTAGAACCGTTTACGTCCTAAAAAACCGCATATTTCGACACTCACAAAAATCAAAACCTACAGGGTACTTCCCGTTGACATAGAACTATGAAATTTGGCGAGAAGCATTGTCTCAGAGTACTGTACTGTACCAGCCTTTTTAATAGTCCACTGCTGGACGTAGGCCTACCCACGAAGGGTGATTGAGCCATATCCACCACGCTGGCAAAGTGTGGGTTGGTGGATTCATTTATATGCTATCGAATTTCTTCTACGGACGTATGCAGGTTGCCTCACGATGTTTTACTTCACCGAAAAGCCAGTGCTGTGAAATTCCGTACAAAAATTCCAAAGAACTCATTGGTACGGGACCGGGGATTTGAACCCAGGACCTCACGATTGTAAGTCGGGTGTCACTACCTCTTGACCACCACAGCTATTACTTGTCCGGTTTTTTTTATTCAAAAATCGATCGATTAAGTCGGTTCTTAGCTAAAATTTATAGAAATTACAAGCAGTAGCAGAAGTTATTAAAATTTTTAATTTAGCTCACCTCTTGAGATGTTAAGCAACAATGACAAAATAACCTCTGTAAGTACATTATTATGACTTAATTATTATTTTACGCAAAAATCGCAACACTGACTTCTAACTATGTATGTACTGACCATGTAGGTACAGGATTCGAATAATTTGCACGAATCCATGTGACACCCATGTACATTTTTGTTGATTTATCAAAACGGCTAAGCTGATTTCAATAAAATTTGAACGGGAGCATCTCGGAAGTATTTTCTTTCTAATAAAAAAGTTTTATTTTTAAATCGGTTTACAATTGGTGAAAATATCGATATCGACAAAAAATACATACAGACCTACATAGTAGTACCACCTCCTTCTTTTTGGGAGTCGGTAAAAATATTTTCAACTAGTTTTTACCCGCAGCTTCGCCCGCATACGCAATATATCATTATAATTTATAGCCTGTGTGTTGTTCTGATATACAAGGTTATTTCTAATCAATTAGTATCCTCTTAGGGGCTTATTCTGTACATCAAAGCTAACAACTTTTGTTCTGCGACTTTTGTCATAACTCAAACCCTAAAAGGATGCTAATTGATTAGAAATAAACCTGTATAAGCTATATTATTGTAAAGTTTCATCTCAATCTATTCAGTAGTTTTTGCGTGACAGAGTAACAAACATCCATCCATCCATCCATCCTCACAAACTTTCGCGTTTATAATATTAGTAGGATTATTTAGTAAACATAGTATCTATTAGTTTAGTCATAATAAAGTTCTTACTTACTGTAAGTCCAGTTTTAATCCCTAGGTTTTTTGCTATCGGTACAGATCCCAGTAAGGAGGGAGTCATACAATGACCGACGACGCGACGGTACATAGAGTCCGCGTATTGTGCTGTCTGTACTCATTCATGTCTAAGGCATTTACTTTTATGTACCGAAAATTGTGCGAATGCATATGGCATGTATGGAGTGCGTCTTGTATAGTGCATACAGGGCGTTTTAATTTGAAACAGAGCTCTCAGAAACATTGTAATATTAATTTAGTATGTAAAGTAAGTAGGTATGTTTGCAAAGTGGTTTGTAGTTTGAATACTATAAAATATATTAGAATTATTATGTTGTTTCCTAAAAATTCTAGGGCTACGCCAAATAAATGTTACTAATTTGAATATTTGTAGCTACGTATTTAGTTAAAAAACTATGAACTATAAACCAGGTTGCCATCCAAGTTGCTATAGGCTATAAGGCTACCCATCTGTAAATATATTTTTAGGAACAAGTTAGTGCCTTTACGAACGACAACAACATACAACGGCGGCGTAGCAATTTTTGATTTAAAGATATTGATGACAGAATATAATACTAGGTGGGTATTATGCTTACCTACCACATATAAAAGCAATTGTATCATAAAATAGAACATTTATTTAGGTTGAAGGCTTACTGGGCTAGAGGTGACATTGCCAGAATCAGAATCAGAATTTCTTTATTGCATAAAACTGAGTAAACAAGATCTTATAACTAAAACGTCCTGACAGCTTACCCATTGCGGGCGTGCATATGATTATTTGAATTGATCTTGTCAAATGTCATTGAATATTTAAGAATTTTAAGATTGTCATGGAAAAGTAATTCAATTATTATGAAATATATCACAGATGTATTAAAGATTACGGTAACTATGTCAAAGAAAATTTAAAATTTTCATTCAAGGACATTAAGATTTCACATATATATATTTCTACTAGCTGACCCGGCCACGCGTTGCTGTGGCTAAATAAATTAAAATTGCGACTATAATTTGAGATTTAAACTATCCTATCTCTCAAGTTGGATCGAACTGCACATGGTGTGCGAATTTTATTATAATCGGTTAAGTGGTTTAGGAGTCCATTGAGGACAAACATTGTGACACGAGATTTATATATATTTCTATTGGAATTTACATTAAAAAATTGATTCAAATCATAAAAACGTTTCTCAGCCAGCCATTGAGTCAAACAGTGTTTGAACTTATAGAAAGGAAATTCTTTGAATGCGTTTGGTATATTATTATATATTCGAATGCACATTATAAAGCAATTATCGCATGTTAGTTGTAGTCTACATGGTGGGTGATATAATTTGTGCTCATGTTGTGTACGTGCCTTCCAATAGCTATAGGCTATATAATGCAAGCAATACCATTATTGAATCAAATAAATCATCAAATGGTTGCTATATATTTTGATCTACGAACTACATTGCCTTTCAATAGTTATAAGCTTTTATAATCAAAATAGTACCTTTAAGCAGCAAATGACTAAGTGAATGAAGTAATTTGCGACACTTTGCGAGCCATTACGAGCTATTACGTTGATTGTGAGGTAATCGTCCACGTGCCAGCCTCGGGCTGCCTCGCCTGTCTCTGGACGAATTACGGGGTTGCCAGGGACCTCAAATTCCCCATAAACTATGAAAAAATTGTAGAAAAACATGTAGCCGACAGAGAACAGAGGCTTGTGCCCAGCAATGGGATGAAACGAGCTAGTAAAAAGGATATTGCTGATGACGAAAAATGATCATGAAAATGCAAATTAACTAAATCCAAGTGCAAAAGAATGAGCAAAATAAGAAAAGCAACTGCATACATGCAAACTGTGAAGTATTGAAGTAATTATATCGATAAATTTAATTTATTTTTAACCGACTTCCAAAAAGAAGGAGGTTCTATGTTTGTCTGTAATTCTGTATGTATTTTTTTGTGTATGTTCATCGATATTTTCGTCAATTGTGAAACAAATAAAACAATATCTTTTTAGTTTGAAAGAGTGACGTATACTCCCGAGGTGGTCCTATTTAAAATTAAATCGGCTCACTGTTTTTGAAAAATCAACAATAATGTAAAAATTGTATACATCAATTCGAGTAAACTATTGAAATTTTGTACACGATGATGGAAGGAAGGAAGATTTTGCCATTTTTTGCGAAAAAAATATATAAAATAACTATGTTTAGATAAATAAAAACGTGTAAATACGTCAAACTATTAGAGCAAAAAAAATAACCATAACAGTAAGAATCAGAGTCAAAATCAAATCAATCAATCAATTTTATCGTTTTTTATTTGATCACTTTAAAAATTAAACTTCATTCTCTTCTGCATTAATTTTTCTGCAAAAAACTAATTAACTTCAAAATTCCCCATTATAAGGGAATTCCATGTTAATCGGCAACACCGTCGAATTATCCAATCAGTGCGCAGGGACTCAGGAAACGGGCCCGAGGTGATTGGGTAATGGCGAGGATTAGATGGTAGTTTACTTATATGTATGTGTTGTATGTATTTGTGCGTGTCATGTGGACGTGTTAAGCTTCTGAATTGATGGTTGTGCTCAAGGAAATTCTAAAATAAGCTGGTCGCTTAATTTTCGAAGCCCTTTTATTTCTAAAAGATAGGCCAGTCTTACTGAAATTTTATAATATGTAAGCATCAACGTATGAAATGAGCTATGACAATAATGACTGCCTCGGTGGCTCAGTGGTTAGTGACCCTAACTTCTGAATCATAGAGGCGTGAGTTCGATCCCCACACAGGGCAAATATTTATGTGATGAATGAAGTGCTTGCTCTGTGTCTGGGTGTTATTTAGTTACTATCTATATAAGTATGTATTTAAAAATAAGTATATGTAGTATATCAGTCTCTGGCAGCCATATCACAAGCTTTGCTTAGTTTGGGGTCAGAGGCCGTGTGTAAGATGTCCAAAAAAAAACTTGATGTTGATTCATTTCTACAAAGTGTCACCTAAACATTAAACGTCCAGAAACGGCCCGTTTGTCATAACGAAATACACTTTTTGACCGACGAAACGGAGGAGGAACTCAATTCGACGCGTATTTTTTCTTTGTGTATAACCACACATAACTATTTACACGATAGTCCGATTTGGATAATCTTTTTTTATTGGAAAAAATATACTTCGAAATTGGTCCCATTTAAATTTTATCGAGATCGATTGAGCCATTTTGATAAATCAACAATAATGTAAAAAATGCTACATCGATCCGTGCGAAATATTCGCGACGATTCTGTTCACGGTTAGAGTCGGTCATGTCATTATTTGCGAAAAATAGTTATACAAGTAAAATTTTGATAGAGTAACTTTCAAGTAGGTCAAATCTTTCTATTTTCACTCCATAACTACTTTTACCATTTCTTAATAGTTACCAAGTTATCCAAAGTTATGTAGATGTAAATAAACATTTATATATTTGTCGCGTTCGAGGGTATAAATTATTCAAGGCAGTGGCGAGGGAGTAGGGTTTAGCTCGTTACCCCGCCGTATTGTGCGATCAGAACATTATCATATTTGAGGAAATCTTCTATATTCTTATGGAAAAGTGTTGAATATGAATTATTATTTACTTGGTAGTTTACCAGCTGTTTATATTCAGAAATCTGTAGAGTTAAGGTTGCGGAGAGGGCTATGCTCGGAGTGTCGCTGCGAGATCGAATCAGGAATGAAGCGATCCATAGAGGAACCAAAGTTCCATAGCCCAGTGGATTGGCAAGTTGGCACTAAAAATTGATGACCGATGAGGTCGAAAAGACCTCGAGTTGAGACCACGTACCGACAATCGCATCGTAGGACACCCACAAGGTGGACGGATGACCTCATTAAGACCGCAGGATGGAGCTGGATGCAAGCTGCTACCAACGAGTCTTATTGGAGATCCATAAGGGCAGGCCTGTGTCCAGCAGTGGACGTTCTATGGCTGATGGATGGATGGGTGGATGAAAATTAGATAAAAATAAATAAATATTTTGGGACATCTTACACACGATGTGGATTTGTAGTATTTTGTTTGGCTTGCTTGATGAGTTTGTTGGTTTTGACATTATGGATTTTCTGATAGTTTGGTCTGGCAATGTTGATATCTTATAAATAAAGTAAAAAGCCTTATATTTCCAGTTACAAAACTAATGATGAAAAATTTACAAAAACATAAAAATAAATTGTGTAATAATCAGGAACGCCACTTAGGTGAAGGCCTCCCAGGTTGATTTGTTATTTAGCGTTTATACGTTAAATTTTTCGGCATTTGCTGACTAGTATAGTTTATTGTGGTATTTCGATATTATTTTGGTGTTCAATGTATTTAATTTGCATTAATCCGGTATATTTTTGTATACCCTGAGAGGTTTGACTAGTTTCGTCGAGTTTTAGCTA
Source organism: Hypomecis punctinalis (assembly GCA_949316475.1). Classification (NCBI taxonomy): domain Eukaryota; kingdom Metazoa; phylum Arthropoda; class Insecta; order Lepidoptera; family Geometridae; genus Hypomecis; species Hypomecis punctinalis. The sequence goes on along the minus strand of OX438811.1, from coordinate 24,399,874 downwards.
TTTATGTTGGTAATGTAAATTCGATTGAATTTTGTATAATAATAGTAGTTCGTAGAATTGATTGAAAATTAGTTACTCGTAGTTTTGGAAAATATATTTCTTTCATTTCAATTTTAGAGTGGCCTACCTCAAAAAAGTTACATTTTATGAACAGGGAAAAATTGATAAAAAGACCGTATTATTAACGTGTTTAAGCAATATTCATAAAAATGTGATTATTTAAATTGAAATTAGCAATATTCGTAAAAAACTACTTGCGTAGTAGTATTTTGGGTTCCTTGAGGGCTTGAAAACCGTACAATACGACCCAATCCATATCAGGAACATCACTGAACCCTGCTCTCTAGGTAGAGCCTGTGATTGCGCGGAGGCGGTGGAGCGGTAGAGCGGATTATTTGCGACAAATAGATTGCCATTAGCGCCGTGATCGAGAGCCCTTCTCTACCGCCCGGAGGGGCTCTACAGCTCTTCGAGAGAAATACTTTTCTTGGAACTCTTGATAAAATCTAATCTAAAAATAGTGCTCTCAACTTGTTACTGTGAAATTCTATAAACTTGTTCTAATTTAAAATTTTCCTGTCTGTAATTAATACATGTATAAACTTGCTTAACTCTATTTATTATAGTGGGCAATAATTTGGAGCATTGAAACAATCTTACGTATAGTAAAAGTCTTCATCAATATCACAGTTTTGGTTACTCATTAGGTACTCAAGTCGATGCGTATATTTTTTTGTATGTACGTTTAATAGTCCAATTTCAATAGCTATTTTTTTATTGGAAAGAATATTCTTTAAGATTGGTACTATTTAAATTTTATTATTTTATGGTCTGTGGATGATCCAATCGCTTTCTATGTAGTAGTAGTGTAGGTAGTTTTAGCATATAAATTAGTATTGTATCATATTGTCAAATAAAAAAAATAAGAAATAAAATAAAAATATTGAACTTGGCTGAGCCGTTTTTGATAAATCAACAATAATGTGAAAAATGTTACATCGATCCGTGCGAAATATTCGCGAATTCTATATAAGGTTGAAGTAGGTCGTGACATTTTTTGTAAAAAATAATTATGTGGAAGTATCTTATCAAAAAAGAAGTATTCAACTCTTTATTTTGCAGAAGAATTTCAGGAAACAGTTTCATTTCAATAAGTTATTTTTTTCGATAGTTCTAAAGCAGCTGTAAGAAGATTAATTGACGAGTTAAGTTTGGTACGTTTTTGTCAAAATAAAAAATACAATCTAGGTTCGCATACCTACGTGCTTATTATTGAAGCTACAGTACGATACTATAATACAATCTCTTATCGATACAACTAACATCCAACTATTAAATAACGTTTAATACACTCAAGCAATTGTAATATTTTCCAATAAAAGCCTCCAAATACCGAGCGTCGACTCTTCCATTGAAATATCCCCACATTTTCCTCATGAAGCCTTCTACTAGTTATAGTACCCTGTCACCGTAAAAAAGATCAGAATTTTATTGTTTGGAATGGAGTATTTGTTGTTGTTGTATATAGATAAGGTTCTACAGATGAGTCCATTTCCAAATGAAGATTGGTGCGGTGGTATTGTGGAACGCTAACTGTTGTGGAGGCTTTTACCGTAATTGCTCGTAGGATTATCTGATACCTACTAATGTGTAGGGGTTCTTATGTACACCGTGGTTTTTTCTTTTACTGTATTTTTGTGACGGTTTCGTTATAAATATAAGGTCAGGCAGGTATTGCTCATGCAGGCTTAATTTTAACATTTGATAGGATCAAATATATTTTTGCTGCATTGACAAAGAGCACTAAAGCGTGCTTATCTACGAGAAATACTTAAAAAAACCGGACAAGTGCGAGTCAGGCTCGCACATCGAGGGTTGCGTACAAGCAAGTAGTTAAAATAATTAAAAAACTTTTTTAGCACGTGCTAATAAAGTTATTTTATATACCTTAAACGATACGATTTACTCAGTTTAAATTTTGAACCCATATTTTGTGAATTTTGAGGCCCTAGTTTTTGTGATTTAAATAAAAATGTACAGTTTTTAGATTTATTCCTATATATGTACTCTGAGACAATGCTGCTCAGCACGATAACTGAGAAGTTTTTCTTTTACACAACTGCAAGAGATCATAGATATACGTATACAGTTTAAATTTCAACTCGATATTTTTACGCATTCCCGAGATAAAGAGTATTTACATACTCGTACACACAGACGGACAGACGGACGACGGACAGATGGACAGACGGACAACAAAGTCATCCTTTGAGGGTTCCCTTTTTCCGTTTGAGGTACGGAACCTTAAAAAAAACTAAAAAAAGTTCTTTAAAGGTATTGGCTGTTTTAACGCCATAAAATCAATAAAAGTTCACTGAATAAAAAACGTTGTTTTGTATATCGGATAGGTTTGACCACAACCTACCTGATCAACCTTACTGATAGAACATTTGGAATAGGGTGTAGTATGCCTACCTATAAATATCTAGATATTCATACGGGATTTGGAAATTCCTTCATTGTAACTTAGAAAATTGACAGATTCAGGCAAACATCCCTAATTCTCGCATTCTTAATACTTTTTTCATTTTGAAATTGCTTATCGCTACGTTTGGCCCAAACATTGTAAAGACTTGTAAAAACTATTGAAAAAAGCACATGCATTCTGCACAGCTAGACTAATGCACACAAAGTTCGCCAGCTTGCATTGGTAAGTATATAAAGGCTCCCACACACGTGTACGGTACGGACTGAATACCCCTCTCATTACGAAGATGAGATGGATTTAGGCATATATGTTTACTAAGTGCAAACAGGCTGAAAATAAAAAAATAAAATATTATCTATTGATTTATAAAATCAAGATCAATTACGAAAATTCTAACTCACTTTTAATAACTGTTATTTCTAAGTAATGTATGTACTTAAACGTTAGAATATTGGTTTTAGCTTCGATAATTAAAACAAAATGCGATCGCTCATGCGTAAACAAATAATATTTATTAGGGAATTACTAAACACAAACAAAAACCTTAAACCGTTTGCTGTAAAATTTTAAAAATGAATAATGAATTAAATAACAACAACATACCCACAGCAGTTTTCGCTTCAATAAATTTCTTACAAGAATTACTTTAGTTAGAAAATCAAAGTAAAATACTTAACATGGTAGTCCGGACATAAAAAATGCCGAGATACCCCTTTGACTACATAAAAGACCTTTAAATACGACGTAAGTTCAAAGAATCGCGTTTAAAATCCAATCACTTAGTCCGGCCCAGGGCGGGCGGCGTCATCGCGTTATTCCATGGTTCCATGGTGCATTTATATATTTTTACATTTGCTGGCACAAAACGCTCATTACGGATGCATTTGCTAACGAATGTGATGACGAAAGCAGTGGATGGACTATGTAGTAAAAATAGGACAAGAGGCTGATATAAAAAAAATAATAATAAAGCTATAAGAAAGTTCGTGTAGGCCGGGTGGCTAGCCCTCGTGTCAGAATTTTCAGGCCGCCTGTAGGCCGCTGACATGGCTAAGCGGTCAAAACAACCGGAACCAACAATTTAACGTGCCTTTCGAGCCACGGTAGCGCTCAGTTGGAAAATTCCACCCGCGGTCACCCATCCAAATACTGACCGTGCGGAGCGTTGCTTAATTTCGGTGATCGCTGACAAACACCTAGTCAAATCACTAAATTAAGCTATTATATCATCTATTTAGGGTTTGATTTTATTTTTTTGAAAAAAAAAATATATGCAAGACTAGGACTTGCATGGTTCTAGTTGTTTGAGAATTGTTGCATGTTCAATTGCCTCAACATGAGTTTTGAATGTTATTCATATCATTACTCGATAGTTAATTGTTCGTTGTTTTGAGTTCAGAGACATGCATTTCATCATCACCATCATTCTTTTGGCCCTTCCATCTACTCAGGCATACCGTCCTCAAACATATTGAGCTCTTCTTTAACATATCTGAATTCTTCAGATAGCTTGGAAACTCTGACACCAGGGTTAGCCACATGCCCTATACGAACTTATTTTTACCGACTTCATAAAAGGAGGTTTATAAATTGATTGAATGTTTTTTTTTGTATCTATGTCACGCGATTACTTCGCCAATGATGAAGCAATTTTAATTATTCTTTTTTTTGGTATACATCTATTTAGATTTTAAGGAAATCGGCTGCATTTCAAAAAAAAACTTAGCAACAACAATGTAAAGATTACTACATAGATGACACATTGATTCGCGCGAACTATTAGAATTCAGTACACGGTTGAAGTCGGTTACTATTTTTGGCGTAAAATAATTATTTAGTAGGTACATAGTCTCACTGGCTCCTGGCCTAGGCTTCATGTCTCAACTGGCCGGGCACATAGCCCTCTTTGTCTATAGCTAACGACTGTTCCGCCCCGTAACGACCTCCTCCGTAATGACTCCCTCCCCCCTCCCCCCTCTACGGCCCTCCTCCCAGACCAGTCATCAGCATCTCGTAGAGATAAGCAAAACTATTTTTAAGAGATTTTTCAATCATGGAGGGTGGAAAATGCGGCCTGTTTGTTGATCAACGACGAATCAATAATATATCGGCAAATACATGTATTGTATATTATATGGCATTAATTTGGCAATACCTAATTAATTTTATATAATTGACATATTTATTTGAATAGTTTTGATTTTATAAATACTGATTTTTTTTGCAGATATTGTAACTCAAAGAATTATAATTATGTGATGATGACTTGTCAAATATTTTATCAATAAATGTGGCTATGACTATGCTGTTGATTTTTTATGTTAAGTTTCACATCTTTTTTCTAAAGAAATCATTTTTACCTTTGAAAATGGTATTGATAAAGTGAAAAAGAAGAGAAAGTTAAAAAGAATTAAGAAACATGTTTCTATCTTAAATAAGTTATTTATTTAAGTTGGCTTTGACAGTTTAAAAAATACTATAACTATGCATTAAATCTTACAATAAATGCAAAAAAAGTACAACTTGTTAAACTTGACAATGTTTTGTTTTTTATTCAAATTTCATGACTTTACCGTATAATATTTTTAAGAAACACATCTTTATTTGCTTTAAAACAATTTTAAATAAGTAGCCGTTTTTACTGCACTTCAAACCATGATTTTAACTCTAAAACTTTAAAATATGATCATCTCTAAGTTTTCACACAATGACATTAGTGTGATGTTTTTCCCGCGTTTTCAGAAATGGCGGAGGGCTAAACGGAAACGCTTCATATCTGATAGTGCTGCCTCGGGGAAATTTAAATAAAAGCCTCTCAGGAACTACTGCACTTTATTCTCCAACTTTTGTATGTACTTCCCTTTCCCCTCCTTCATTTATCTATTAATATATGTACTACGTAGACTTACGTACGCATTATTGGAGAGAGCCTGCGTTCATTTCTATGATAAATACCTTTTTTATAAAGATTTTTAATGATTTTATTTTGTTGTTTTAAAAGCAGTTTTAATTTCTTTTCCTTAAGTGTAGGGTAACGTCGTAGCGCTGTAGAGGTACTACGCGTCGTATAAAAGACTTCAACGCAGTCATTTGCATTTCGTAGACGTTGGGTGTGGCTACGGCGTAGCTGTTTTAGCCGACTGATAAATAAAAGAAAGGTAACGTTTTAAGGTATGTTAGGGGTGCTCGAGGTGATATAATAAAAGAGCAAGAAGCTATATTTCCAGAGACCAGAGATTTTTGTATTTATTTTTGACCACATTTTTACCTACATAAGAATTATTTAGTTTGATTTTTCGTTTTGAGGTGCTAGTTTCAACCAGAGATATGGGCAATCGTATAACTATTTAGATTTTATAAGCAGCTGCGGAGAATAGTAATCTTACGATTGAGCTACTTTTATTAGCAGTAAACAAAAACTCAAAGTAAGTTTCAACGATTTTTTGTAATCGTTAAAAATGGTAGTAAAGTGTTAAAACAGGTAAATATTATAATATGTACACACCTACTATAAAAATTTTATTCAGTGTAAATTGAAAAAAATCACTCCAAGATAACGAGAAAAAACAGAAAACCAAAGTATTTTTAAATCCTTAATCAAAAGGATCAAATGAGAACCGAGAGCCGCCCTTATTTACGCGCCCACAGAATCCCAAATAAATTATACAACGAGTAATAACGACGTCCAATTTACAAAGAAAAGTTCCCATTTCAATCTGAAATTCAGAGTTGGTCTTTGAAGCCGACTTCGTTAATGAGGGATTCTTGCCTACAGGACGCGAGAAACCATCAATTTTTGTGGTTTACAGAGTGTTGGTTTACAACAAAATTGTTCAACAAAAACGTAATCAAATTTTCTCCTGAAAGGCAAGATTTCCAGCGAAACATTACGACAATATACAACCCATGGTCTAAGAACGGGTTCGGGGATAACGTGTGTCGTATGTGTTTGTTTGACAAACGTAGGACGTCAATAGAAAAGTGTTGGAAGCTCCAGTGCATTCTTCTTGGAGATCCCGAAGCTCCCTAGGGAGCATAAAAGATATATCTCCGAAGGGGTTTTAGTAGTTGCAATACTACATAGCCCGATAAGACCCCGAAGCAACTGGGTATCTTGTGAAGATTTTCACAGATGCCTTTGGGCGACTTCAAAATTTTGACTCCAGGGCTAGTCTTGCTCATTTTGTGACTCAATGTAAATAAAGACGAATATATCAAGCTAAACAACTATTTCAAAAGCTCCAGTACTGAAACGCTAGAAGTAGCGTCACGAAACAAAATAATGTGGAAATGAAAAATGAGAAAACGTCTCGGAGGCGATCCTCTCCAATCGGCTAACAATACTGCCTTGTAAATACTGAAAATACACTGCCTGCCATGTAACTATGCCATAGATATTCTGAATATATAAATAAAAACACAATAAATTATCATAAAAATATAACTTTTTAAAAGAAAACAAGCTGTTGAGATCTTGGAGATCATGTAGCAGCAGAGTGTTAGCCATGAAATATAATGCAATCCCAAACACGAAAGGTCTATCTTGTTTAGTACAGGAGTTCTTATGGCCACGTTCTGACTACATCATGAGATCAGCTCCATGGTACCATTGTTGTTTTTAAACTTTCGCGACTTGAACACATTCCGTCCTTCATCCATCCCGTTCGTACGTCCATTCAGTCCCGTAGTATACAATAATAATCCATGGTACCACATCATTGCATTATCACGCGATATACATTTATTTTATTAAAAATATTTTTTTTTATTTTAACTGCGATATACATTTTTTTAATTTTTTGACTGCCTCGGTGGCTCAGTGATTAGTGACCCTAACTTCTGGATCAAAGAGGCGTGGGTTTGATCCCCACCCAGGGCAAATATTTATGTGATGGACATAAGTGTTTGCTCTGTGTCTGGGTGTTATTTAGTTACTATCTATATAAGTACATATGTATTTAAAAATAAGTATATTTGGTATATCAGCCTCTGGCAGCCATATCACAAGCTTTGCTTAGTTTGGGGTCACATGCCGTGACAAAAAAACAAAAAAAAAAAGTGCATCATTTCAGCTCCATCGGAAATTGGGAAGTTGGTCAAATTTAACTGCAAGTTTCCATCCGAACAACATCAATTGTAAGTTAAATAAAATCTTGTCAAATTGCTGACGAGCGTGAAATAAAAAAGTCATCATTATTTTATTAGAAAATTAGAACATTAGTTTGTGCAACATGCGGTCATACATAGATAGATTTTCAATAAAACTGCTTTCATTCATTGAGTTCCTGTGGTCTTATAAAAGAGTATATCTCTATTACACCACCAGCCCGGTTGTTTTAGCTGTTTCCATATATCAGAAGTCTTCAGGTAGGAATAAAACCAACACAAGTCATCCGGCCTTCATAAACCTTATTCATATTCATTAGTGACGTTTCATATGTTTCTTCGTATTTAGAATTTGGTTTGCAAATTGCAATATCTCCCAAAAATTATCGCGATGAACTAATTCAGCTAATGCGTTCGTTTTGTTGTGTGATTTTGCTAGCAAATCATTATAGTTCTCTATCTAAAGCTTTCGGAAAACATGGCAGGCAGTGTACGCTGGTTAGGTAACGAGCGAGCTTGGTTCCATTGATTGTGGCCCGGAGTGGGCAGATCCCGGGCTTTGAACGGGTCTCCTCCGATACCTGACGATTCGCTAATGGGCTGGGAGGCGCCTTAACATCTGAGTGATTGTTGAAGATGGATGAGTATTTGTTTGTTATTGTTTTAAACTTCTTTACTAACAATGATATAAACGAATACGAGAACCAATGGCGTAACTACACTATCTGAGGCCCGTGATATTTTTTTTATACGGGGCCCTACCAGTAGTAACTGTCGCGTTGTAATTTAATTTTAATAAACCACTTAAGTAGTAACCCAAAAATAATATTGAGTGTATTTTAGCTAATTAGGTTTGTATTACTTACATTTTATTTTCAAAAGTATAATAACTTTTCAAATGAATTACAATATTAGCTATATAAAAACTGAGCCAACGGAAACAATTATATTTTTATATAATCGACCACTATGGCTAAGATGACAACAAATTTTAAAAATTAATAAAAGTTTTATTTTAACGTGTTGGATGATTTTTTGCGAAATGTAAGGCATTGCTACCAAATATAATGTATTGTTATATCAATGAGCGGCGTTTGTTTCGTGCAAAAAAACGCAAAAATTAAGGTAGGTAATATCACCAAATTTTCGCATGCATTATAATATTTTGCCACGGAATTTGTAAACTATACCTATATATCTAATTAATATCTCACATTATATCATTGATGTGGCTTACCTACGTAGGTACAAAAATACATAACATGTTTCAATAATCATGTTGTGATCTCCTTTTACAATTAAATGAAAATGTATTGTAGTAAAATGTTCTTTTAGCGACTACCCATACATTTTTTTACATTATAAATATTATTTTTAGATGTGACAAAGGCATACAACTGTCGCCGCCGGCCCCGCCCGTTGCCCAAACAAAGGTGTCCTCTTTCACTGTCGCTACATTACTACAATGTGGGTGTAACGTGTCAATGTGTTATATGTTTTGACAGATGAATGTTGAAGGTTTTGATAATATTTTGATTTAAAACCAAATTTTTTCAACACTCAAAGGACAATATTCTAAAAAAATGTTGCACAAAAAATACCCACTCGATGACAAATGCACTACTCAAAATGGATATTTTCACAGAGCTATTACAACTAGAGAGATAGCTCTGTTGTCGCTTGAGGCAATTTTTAAACACAAAAATGTATAGAAAATTTGGCTCAAAACTGTCAAATATGTATTGGAATTGGACATTACTGAGAGAAAAACACGGCAACTAGCCACTGAATCGAGATATTTGTATGTCTCTTTCTAACTCATGCTATTTTAAATCATTGCAGCTCTTTCTTTCTTTTATCGATTGACCACGTTATCCCTCTGGTATCTCTGTGGATATTTTGGAATAATAAATTTCATATTTTAATATGTCGATTTTAAAGGATATAATAAACAGTTCAGGTGTTTTATAATTATTGTAATTAATATGTCGAAAGTGATATCTATCGTAGCCATATCGTGGCCTACACGTTTATAATTCTCGTTTTAATCCTTCAGTTTAAAGATTAAAAGATTAAAGATCAAAAATGTTGCCAGTCATATTTTCATATTTTCTAAAAGATGTAATTGGTACGACTCAGTAACTTATTTAGTTAATATTATAAATCCAAAACTTATTTATTGGTTTGTTCCTCTTTCACGCAACAACGGAGCAACGGATTAAGTTAATTTATGTCATGGACACGGGTTGAAAGACGGATAGTGACAAGGCTACTTTTTATTGCAAAAAAATATAAAGATTTATATGGGATGGTACAAAAATCAAAATATCAATCGAGCAAAGCCACGGGCAAAAACTAGCTATCTATAAGCAGTGAATTTACTCAACTATGTATACTAGTTTCAAATACGTCCTAAAACATCCGCGCAATAAATATCTTACCACACAAATCATTTGGCTCTACACAAGGTAAATAAAACCGGGTACATACAAGTCAGCAAAACGAAAACGAATCCCGAACCGGCTCAACGAGGCGGGACACGGGAAATTGGATTTCAATTAAGGGCAACGAGATTGTACAACTAGCTTAGCTTGCAATTTTTTTATTTCCTGCGCGAAAATGTACATACAAACCGACGAGAGTAAAATCAGGGGTAACGGTGTAAATAATATGCCGAGACACATGGAAAATGGAAATTTCATATTTCATCATTTACAATATCAGATATCACACTTACATTACTTACTTGTAGCGCTCGTAGCGTAGTTTGACTAGGTGTTTGTCAGCGATCACCGAAATTAAGCAACGTTCCGCACGGTCAGTATTTGGATGGGTGACCGCGGGTGGCATTTTCCAACTGAGCGCTACCGTGGCTCGGATGACACGTTAAATTGTAGGTCCCGGTTGTTTTAACCGTTTAGCCATGTCAGAGGCCTTCAGGCGGCCTAAAAACTCTGACACCAGGGCTAGCCACCCGGCCTATACGAACTTACTTACTTATTACTTACTTACATTGATTATTGTTTAAGATTGATCTTAGATTGTAAAAATAAACAATTTGCAACTATGTATCACAGTGGTATTAATTATTTTTCGCAAAATATAGCAATATCGACTTCCACCGTGTACAGCATTCGAATATATTGCACGAATTGATATGAAATCCATGTAAATTATTGTTAATTTATCATAAACGGCTCAGCCGATTTCAGTGAGTTGTAAATGGAGCCATTATGAGAGTAGTTTTGAACTAAAATATTTTTTTTAATCGGTTTACTATTGGCAAAAATGTCGATGAACATCCACAAAAAATTACATAAAGACGAACATAGTTCCTTTTTCTTTTTGAAATTCGGTAAAAATTAATGATTTTGTTAAAGAAATAATACCTAATTACATGAATTTATTTACAGAAATAAATAAGATTTGCGCATTTACTTAGCGACTTTGAGCGAGGAAACGGTGAAGACAACATAAGAGATGGGAAGATGAATTAAAGCTTACAGCGGGCTCTTACTGGAGAAGGGTTGCCAGAGATAGAACACAATGGAAAATGTTAGAGGAGGCCTTTGCCAAAAGGCACACTGAACTAAGAGATATTCTCTAATAGAGGAAAAAAATATATACGTCATAACAGACAGTAGTTCAGGATAGAGGGCTAATTGATTGATTAGCGACTTTAGAGGTGTTTGATAGATAGGCAGTATAAAAGAAACATATTGTTTATAAGAGTATCTGTGTACCTACCTTAAAAAAAGAATGCGTATCTATTGTTTTTAGTATGATGAAAATAGGATAATGTTACAATTTTCAAATATTATTAAAATACAAAAATAATAACTCTGTTTCTTTTTATTTTGACTCAGGTATCAAAAATAATCTCCATTTTAAGTTAACTTATAATAATCATATCAAAAATACATATGTTGTCTAAAAATTACGACTCAAACTGTATAAAATTGTAATATTTTTTGTTTACTGAAGTTATCGCCAAGCAATGAATTAAAATCAACTAACAAAATAGAAATTATCCTAAGATCACTTTGCTGTCAAACACTTGTAATGGGGAAATTCGTGAAAACTATCAAAGGCTTGGAAAAACCGGCGCAAAGACGTGACTGGAGTTAAGAAGGACTTCCCACTGAAGGGGGCAAGGGTGGGGGTGACCGGTTACGTGGAGGGTGCTTCCAGGAAGTACTCTTTAGAAAATCGCAAATCGGCCGCGTGAGGCGATGCTACATGCGGGAACTACCACGCTGAAATATGAATGTGGTTCTTAAAATGTTGATTAAATTTATTTTGTGAAGCTCCATCAATCCATCAGCCATAGGACATGTACTGCTGGACCTAGGCCTCCCCTATGAATCTGCAATAAGACCGGTTAGAGGCGGCTTGAATCCAGCGCGATCGTGTGGCCTTAATGAGGTCATCCGTCCATCTTGCGGGAGGACGTCCTACACTGCGCTTGTCGGTACGTGATTCCATAGTTAGAGACCACGTTTCAGTGCCATAAGTCATCACTGGTAACACACGCTGGTCAAACACTTTCGATTTGAGGCATTGAGGTATTATGAACGAGAAGACGTTACGCAACGTTTTTTCCGAACGTTGCCCAGCCGAATTGGATTCGGCGATTGACCTCTCTCTTGAAGTCGGACCTACCTAACTGAATTACATGTCCTAGATAGACGTACGAGTCAACGACTTCAAGAACCGAGTTCCTAACTGAAATAGGGGTGGGTACAACATGAGAATTACACATGACCTTTGTCTTCTTACACATGACATATGTGTTGTAAAGTTAAAAGAAAGCAATGCAATTTGATTCAATTTCTTAAATCTACGAGTAGTATAACGCTGTATCTAACATGAGAATATAATAAAATTGTGTAAATTGATTGTCTGCGGGACACGGTCTACAGGACAATCTACGGGTGCCGAACGTTGAGTCTTGTTGGTTTGGAAATTTCAATCGAGGTTTGTGTTCAGGTTTATGTATATTTGTGTATGTGTGTCTGTTTGTCTGTCTCTGGTATCGTAGCTCCGATTTGCATGAACCGATTTTGATTCTTTTGTTATTTGAAAGATGAATTAGTTGACAGTGCTCAATTTTTCATATATATGTTTCATCAAACTCGGTTCAGATGTTTCAAAGGCGATAGAAAATTATGCGATGGGGTTTTTTAAATTTTTAGTTTGATCTTGTGTATGTTTCCGATTCGTAGCTCCGATGCCATGTGTCGGCGCGAGCCTTTAGGTCGATATTGGATTGTAACTCTCCACCGCTTGCTTGGCTCCGACTTGAACCAGCCACCTTAAAAAACGAGCTTGTTAGTTTTTTAGCTTAGTTTATTTTCTCTATATAGGTAGTGGTTATTAATAAAGGTCTGAAATACCCAGAATTTTGAGCTATTCAAGTATAAAATTGCGTGGTATATATTGCACTCATTTGAACATATTAAATAACCGGTTGACTCAAAATTTTACTATTAATTATACGATACCTACCTACTTAACGGATTAATGAATCTCATAGAGTATCCCATCCCATCGTCGTACATTTAATAACGTATAAGTATTGCCATTCAGCGTGGCAATGCTGCCAGCATGCTGGGCACGCTGCCAACTGGCAGTGAGCTTGAGCACTTGGATTATCTTTAGACCTTCAAGGATCTGTCCAATTGCTTTCTATGTAGTAGTAGTAGTGTAGGTAATATTAGCGTATAAAGTAGTATTTAGTTAATAAAGGCACTTTAAAAAAAATAATAATAAACCGAAAATCTAGAAAAAAAACCATTTTTACCTAAGATTGGGTATTTTGTATAGTCGCGTAAAAAAGGCCTAATACTTTTTTGACCTTTTTTTTTAAATTTAATTTAGAAATGCGCGAAACTATTTTTTTTTATTTAGGAATAAAATGATATCTGCTCACAGATATCATTTTATTAAAAAAAACTCAAACCTGAAAATTTTAGATATTATTTCACATACATTTTCATACTCAAACGAAAATTATTATCATTATGTGATCATCAAAATTGATCTGGAAATCAATTTGTAAGATGCGTGAGCGTATATTGGGCACAAATTGCGAAGATTCGATATCTCCAGGCACTGCGGGACGATAAATACCCTCGGAGGGTCTGTAATCAGGTTATTGCCAATTTATGGCGATCGACGCGCCCCCACGACCTATAATGCAACTAGAATGTACTTAACTAATGTTATAAGAGGTATAAATCTTGGGAAAATTTGTAATATCTCACGTCTCGCTGCATGTTGGTTTATAGAATTGTCATCCATCAGACTTAGGACGTCTACTACAGGACATAGGCCTCCCTTATGGCTTTCCAATAAGACAAATTGGAACCGGCTGGCACCCAGCGCGATACTGCAGGTTAGATAATGTCATCTCTCTGCCATGTGGGAGGACGTCCTACGCTGCGCTTGCCGGGACGTGGTCGGGAACTTTTCGACTCTATTGGTCATCATTGATGCAGTCGAATCAGAAATGAGGAGATCCCTAGAACCAATGTTTCCGACATAATCTAGCTCATTGAAAAGTTAAAATGGCAGTTGGCAGGGCACATAACGCAGAAGATTGATGACTCATCAATCTTCAATGTTGGATTGTGAATTGTAAACTCATCAATCTGAGTGCCCTGCCCTAAGTTGAAATAGTAGTCTATTTCAACTTTCCAATGTTGGTTCTAGGGATCTCCTCATTTCTGATTTGACCAATAAATCGGTTCAAAGAATAAAATATTGAAATAAAATGCATCGAGAGTAGCGACATTGATTGATTGATGTGGGTTTTATTGTGCCCAAAAGTACCTACTTAAACTATAGGTACTTAACCCTTTTAACCTTTTACTTTTTGGTTTGCATATAAGTAATTTTGAAGAAAATAAGTGTATTTTTCATTTAAATAGTTTTGCGTTTGATCACATCCTGTGTGATAAATAAGTTCCTGTAAGCTGAGTGGCTAACCCTCGTGTCAGATTTTTAAAACACCAGAATGTTTTTGATATAGGTTTGCGTTTGACTACATACTGTCTGATGTTAAGTAGATATGCAGTCAAGGGAGTAGCACACTTACCTAGAAGAAACCTGTTTAAACAACCGGGACTCACAATTTACGACATCCGAGATACGGCAGCGCTCATTTGTAAAATTCCATACGATGTTAAGTAGAGATGGGGTCTAGAGCAAATCATGGATTACCTAGAAGATAACCGATAAATTTTAGTCTTCATTTGAAGACACCTACGTTATAGTAAAAATATTCAATTAACACGTTATACGTGGGTACATGTTTAGTTATATGTATAATCAATTTACAATGTCCACATAATAAGTTTTAGTTATTTGTATAGAAACGAAACGACCAAGCACCTTCTACATGCTCCAAATAAATTAAATAGTACCAACTGCCCACCCAGTATATATATTTATAAATGTATGTGGTTCATTATTGTAAATACACTTTATTTAAATGTCTGGGAACTCGAACAGCTGCGCTGAAAGCCAAACAAGCACAACAAAACATATAGACGCAAACAACAACAGAAATAAACATGTAATTGGATAAAAGCTTCACTTGTGATTACGTCCCGCATTATCGCGGGATCTGACGCGCGTGACAGCCCCGGGTTTACTTACCGTGGAGGCGTGACACCTATGTTTGTAGCACTTAGGGCGGATGTACACCGAACTCAAATTTTGACTCGCGAACTAAAATTCATAGCGTAGTTTGACTAGGTGCTGTTAGCGATCATGGAAGTTAAGTAATGTTCAGCGCGGTCAGTCTTCGGATGGGTGACCGCAGGTGGCATTTACAACTGAGCACAACCGGGGCTCGGATGACAAGATAAATTGTAGATCCCGGTTGTTTTAACCATTTAGCCATGTCAGAGGCTTTCAGGCGGCCTAAAAATTCTGACATCAGGGCTAGCCACCCGGCTCATACGAATTTACTTGCTTATGAAGTAGTTTCGTGTAAGTTGGATAGATGGGTAGCCATTTAAGAGATTTTGAACAAATTGTTAAACTGATATTAAATAATTATGCCAGTAATGTAATGTTTTTTATGGCGTCTACCTCACTGCCACCTTGAGATACTTACATAGACATCAGAATAACGAATTATTAATGTCGTTTTCTGAGAGACTTTGAAATTTTAGAAGATTAGGTAATCAAATACTTAATACTCTCCGTAAATCTAATTCAATGGCGTATGTACCTAAATAGATAATAAATTACCCCTCATCAACCCCTCCAGACATACATACAAGGTCAAACATACTGATCGATTGATTAGTATGTGCGGACATTTACTAATTATATAATCTATTTTATTTTCATAAATCTAATTCAACGATAAATCCATAGTAAATTACTCCTCCAGATTTACATACAAATCAATCAATCAAAACCTATTGCTCTCTTTACTTTGCCATAGTTCGGTTTGACAGCAAACTTTTCAAATGAAAATTGTACAATTGCAGTCCATGTGATGTGTCGCAGCTTCGATGTCCATCCGGCTTTATGTTCATTATAACATCTCCAATGCCACGTTTTGTGCCAACACAATACTAACATACATTATTACGTTCTGTTATTTACATAATAGGTTTTTAACAATGATCGGGACGCGATAAGCATTTTAATTCGTCAGGGTCCTTTGTGGGGGCTGTGAATACCCAAATTATATATTTAAGGGGTAATATTCAAAAATACGGTTGATAAATGGGATAGATTTGTTATAGTGAATAAAAGCTTTTGTTGAATTTTTTTTCTACAAAAAGTATTATTAGTTAGCGAAGTATTGTTGTTTATCTGGTTCAAAACAGTTTATTTCTAAACTTTTCACTTATCGTAACTTTAGGTAATTGTTATATAAAAAAATGCTCTATGTGCTCAAATAACAGCATCCCAAATAGTTACGATGATTCATTTTCACACACGATTTCCATTTTGCAAAGTGACTACTACCACACAGTTTGATGGCTATTTTGTGTTTGAAGTGATAAAAAACTGTAATCTATAAGCCATAATATTTCACAATTACATATTTTATTTAAATGAGAAATAAGATCACGTGTCATAAAAAGCTATAAAAGCTACGGAGGCGTAGCAGCAGCTACGGTGTGCTACGAATAACTTACAGAATAAATAATAGTACCTAAAACACTATAGTTTTTCGTCATTTATTTTATTTCTTACTTTAGTAAATGCTTCATCAAAACTTTGGTAACTTAACTAAGTAATTGAACATAAATTGAGCTAGTGCCTTTGTTACCTCATAATCTTGACGATATTTGTGAGATGCTTATTTGCCTCATAAGTTCAACGGTTGATGAAGTTACTCCTTGCTTTATTGAATACTCATTAGGTTAACATCAGAAATGATATTTTTATGTCATAAATGACCTAAATCGTGTACTGTACTATACCAGCCTTTTTAATAGTTCACTGCAGGACATAGGCCTACCCACGAAGGGGTGATTGGGCCATATCCACCACGCTGGCCCAGTGCGGGTTGGTGGATTCACATTACGCCATCGAATTTCATGTACGGACGCATGCAGATATTCTCGACGATGTTTTCCTTCACCGAAAAGCCAGTGGTGTTAAATTTCGTACATAAATTCCAAAGAACTCATTGGTACGGGACCGGGATTTGAACCCACGACCTCACGATTGTAAGGCGGGTGTCAATACTTCTAGGCCACCACGGCTTCTTAAATCGTGTACTGGTCAGTAAGTAAACATATCGATTTTAGAGGTAAAAATTTTGGGCATAAGTAAAAACAGATAGATAACAAGGAATTTCAACGATTATAAAAAATGAGTTTGACCGAACTTTTTATAATAAAGGATTAAATTACACAAAATTTCACTTTTTATTTTGATAAAGGACCAAAATCGCTAAAGAAATTACGACGACAAAGAGTGTTTTGATTTCTCTACCGATCAATAATCATCCTGTTTTAACACAGAATACAAACAATCTGATCGGATGTCTCAAAATAAAATAATCCACCATTACCCTTTCAACGTAATCGATCGATATAAACAAAGCATCGATCGGAAGTATTCTATTACGTGCCATTTTGAGATGCGTCTTTTTATTTTTTATCGAGTTAGGCTGACAATCGACACCTGTCAATTACTCTGTCACAACACTACGAAAAAAAAGTAAAAACGGCGGGCTCTTCAATTGTCAAACGGACAATGACCTTAACAATGGACATCGATTAATACAATTAAAGATACTCGAATACTGACACTGGCTATGCACAAAACATTAAGAAAAAAAGATCAACGGTCAATGAAGCAGCTGCATTGAGGGTCTTTATTGATATATCTGCGATTTCTTTGAAATACGAATACTTTGTGAATAGATTGTGTCAAGTCATTTCGACAGATTGTCGGCGATTTGGATGTACACAGATAAAATAGTAGCAACAGCGATGTAAGACGAGTGCGTTTGTTGTGAAATGTAACCACAAAACACAATGTGATCTTTTGTTAGATTATGAGTTGGCCGATAATACTTTTTTTTTAATTTTGGCATCGCACATCGGGCGTGTAAAGACAGTTTTAATAGTTTGTGACATTTAGTGACAACGTGAGACAGTGAGGCGTCGAATGTCGAATGGAATGTCCGAATATTTTTTGTCATACTTGTGAGTTTTTGTGAAGGTCTGGTGGTATTGTGGGTGTCGGCGTGAGAATGGTCATCAAAGCATTCTGGCATTTTATTTATATTGAAGCTAAGTTTTACTCGGTAAATACATAGGTATTTTTGTTTTTATCAATAGCATAATTACATGCATAATTATATTAGTTTCTTACGAAAGCGGTAAGTATAAAACAATATTAATACTATTGAGCATCTCACGGTGCTCGAGTTACGAAAAAATATGGCACCAATAATATTAATACTTTTCGGTCATTATTATTTTCGACCTAAATTGAAAATTATTTTACACTTTTTAGTTTCATAAGCTATGAGAGCGTGTTTTTAGTTAAAACTATATTTATTTTTCACTTTATAGTGAATAGCCACCGAATGTTTTTACTCTTATACAAAGTATGCGGAAAGAAATTGATGAATCCTGGCGAATCTAATAAGGATAATCGGATATTTTAGTGGAATTAAATGCATGATCATCGGTATTTGATGATTACGCAGGCGGTTGTCTAGATAGGTGTGCAAAGTTTAAAGAAAATCTGATCGCTCAAAGTAGGGCAAAATCGAGCTCAAAGAGGTTGATTACAAGCAAACAAACATAGGTAGGTACACTGAGAGAAAAACTAACAAAAAAATAGTAATCTTTACTAAAATTTTACTAAATCCGAGGACAACAAATGACCTGTAATAAATACAAATCGATTTTTGTGAATGCAATTCGTAGGTATTACAATATCAGTTCTGTTATATGTAGTAAGGCCCCAGTAGTTTCAATAGATTAGCTTTGTAATATCTAGTAAAGTCCATAGTACTCTTTACTAAAATGTTACTAATCCCGAGGACAACAAATGCCCTGTTAAAAATACAAATCGATATTTAGTAGGTATTACTAAGACCTGTTTTGTTATATCTAGCAAACTCCTTAGTACTCTTTACTAAGATTTTACTAATCCCGAGGACAACAAATGCCTTGTAAAAAATACTAATTGATATTTAGTAGGAATTATTAATACCTGTCTTGTTACATGTAGTAAGGCCCCAGTAGATCCAATAGATTAGTTAAGTAATATCTAATAAAGTCCTAGTTTTTTCGAAATTTTAGTTCTGTATCATCTAGTAAACACCTAGTCATTTTGATGGATTCGTTTTGTAATATCTAGTAAGCCTTAGTACTTTCGAAAGTTTGGTTCTGTATTATCTGCTAATCACCTAGTAATTTTGATAGATCAGTTTTGTAATATCTAGTAAGCCTTAGTACTTTCAAAAGTTTAGTTCAGTATTATCTAGTAAAATTCTAGTAGTTTCAATAGCTTAATTTTGTATTATCTAGTTGATTTTTGTAATTTCTAGTATAATTTCTGTGTTATCAATTTAGTAAACCCTATCAATGTAAAAGTTATAAAACACTTCAAATCGAAATATTAAAAACTGTATACCTTCTTATAACAATGACCTATAAGTATACAGTTTTTAATATTTCAATTTGAAGTATTTTATAACTTTTTATCGATAAGGTTTATTAAGTAGATATCACAGAACTAAACTAGACATTACAAAAACCAACTAAATAATTCAAAATTAAGCTATTGAAACTACTTGAGTTACATATCTTACAAAACGAATCTAAGGTTATAAACTAATACTAAATGTAAGTTACAAGGTGAATAATAATTGTAGACATAAAAATAAAGATTCAAGTGAAGTCATGTTTATTAAATATTATACATGTATAATATAACACACGAAACAGCCACATTTACAATAAAACATAATTTACATTGCCGGCGAGTATAATGTATTCACTGAGAAACCCAGTTACTCCGTAGATTCTGGGTAAAATTGTCAATTTTCACTTACACTGGTTAAATCTGTACTTATGACACTTAATTAAACACAGTTAGTTGGTACGCACTGAACTTCATCCTCCATGTTTACTCTACTGCACGCAACGACGAAATGGCTGCTGGAAAGACGGGATCGTATTCACTGAGACCCCAGTTACTCAGTATGACTGTATAGCTGTTATAACACTGACTCCTGGGTAAGATTGTCAATTGTCACTCAGAGTGTTTAAATCTGTTGGTAAAACACAGTTTGTTGGTACTGAACTTCACTCTCCTTTACATGTTTACTCTACTGCAAGCAACGACGAAATGACTGCTGGAAAGGCGGGATCGTATTCATAAAGCAATACACACCGGACACTTTACTGGAAATAGCAAGACATTTCGTTGAAATTACTTAGCTTATTGCTGGATTTACAAAATAGACCAAAAACTAAATGTTTCTGTTGCATTAACTAAAGTATTGTAGTAAAATTACAATAGTGTCTTGAAATTAATAAAGCCTCATGCTTGAAATTATTCTTCCTTTCAATACAAATGACAATCGTGTTTTGAAAATGATTAAACCCACGCTTGTAATTACAAAACAAGGTAAATCAATTTTTTTTCATCTTTCAAACCAGTGGTATATCAGATACCAATACTTGTCTATACCAGTACCTATCTAGGTACCAACGCGGTGGATTTTTTTTGTAAGTACATAGTACTAATCGCCTAAGAGCATGTCAAACCCTACGAAGTACTCGTATGATACAATTTTTATTGGATTTTGTTAAATGCACCTTTTTATGTTAGTAATAAGGAATCATACTATAGGTAACGTTTGATGAAATATGTTAGCATGCACTACAAATGACCTATAACTAGTTGTTATTAATAAAGAGTAAGAGTAAGTAAGTAAGAGTAAGATACTTAGTGTACTGAACTACTGAAACCAAAGTCAAAGCCGTCAAATAAGAATATTTCAACGACGTTGGCGGGAACAGAAAACGCGGCATCAGAAAAAATCTTAATGCCAATTAATGCAATTAGAATTAATGCATAAGTATTAATTTGAGATTTTTCGAGTATTAAAGTGTAAACTTATCTCGTATATTATTCCAGTAACTTCAGTGCCCTTACCATGACTTTTGATAGTAAACGTAAACTTTTTTCCGTTTTTGTTTAATAGCTTCATATATTTAACCATACCTTATTAAATTTTAAAGCTAAAAATTTGCTTTTTATTTTTAAGCGTTTAGAATCCAGCAGCTATGCTTATTCTTCATTTTTTTACTCTTGACTCAAGACCATAACGTAAAATCATTTAATTATAATTTGTTCTGGGAAAAATATTGTTACTAATTACTATTTATGATCTAATATTTGCTATTGTTATAGGCGATAAGTTTACGTTTTACGGCTAATTTTGACAATTTTATTGTTTTGTCAATTGTTTGTTTTTGAAAAGCAATAATGCTTTGTTTGGGAATTTTGTCATCTTGTAATTTCAATTGAGATTATTATCGTAAGAGCGCTTATAATGTTTGTTTCTGAAAAAACAGTACGTCATATTTTGATTCCTGTAGGCCACGCGGGCGAAGCCGCTTTAAGCTCATAATAATTAAAGCGTGTTCCTTGGAATTACAAAAAGGGATAAATTAATTATATTTGTTGTACCAAATAAAGTTCTTGCTAAATTTTACAAACGTGTGTTGAAATAAATAAAGCATGTTGCTTGGAATTACAATAACGGAAACACTAAATATTATTCTGGTACCAGTTAAAGCTATTTCTAATAATTACAAACTAGTGTTGAAATTAATAAAGCGTGTTGCTTGTTATTGCAAAAAGGGAAATATTAGATATTTTTGTTGTACCAATTAAAGTTAATTTTAATATTTACAAACGGGTGTGGAAATTAATAAAGCATGTTGCTGGGAATTACAAAAAAGGGAAAAAAAAATTTTTGTTGTACCAATTAAAGTTCTTTCTAAAAGTCACAAACGTGTATTGAAATTAATAAAGCAAGCTATTTGGAATTACAAAAAGGGGAAAACTAAATATTTTTGTTGTACCAATTAAAGTTATTTCTAATATTTACAAACGCGTGTTGAAATTAAAAAAGCATGTTACTTGGAATTACAAAAAGGGTAAAACAAAATATTTTAGTTGTACCAATTATAGTTCTTTCTAACAATTACTAATGCGTGTTGAAATTAATAAAACGAGATGCTTGGAATTACAAAAGGTAAAAACTAAATCTTTTCTTGTACCAATACTTTTATATTTTCTAAAAATTACAAACCCGTGTTGAAATAAATAAAGCGTTTTGATTAGAATTACAAAAAGGTAAAACTAAATATTTTTGTTGTCTCAACTATAGTTAATTCTTAAAATTACAAACGTTTTTTAAAATTGATTAAAAGTATTACTTAGAATTACAAAATAGATAAACTGTTAGAAACACAACTACCTTTTCTTGAAAATAGTAATCGAATTTGCGGAATTTACAAAACTCTAACAATATTTACTATAAATTTGTAATAAATATTAAACTTATGCAATATCTGCATTTACTAAAATCGTATTTTAGGAATTACAATTACAAAAACAAAACTGTTAGTAAAAAATAATAAAAATTGCAAATACAGCAAAACTTTGCTAAATTATACTAAAATTTAGTGTTTTCGCCAAATACAAAGGACTTTTGTAATATTTAGTGGCGATTTTTTTCTCAGTGTACATGTGAAACTACTAAATGCTTGTTAAAAAGAAAACATTTAGGTACCTACTTGTAACGTAAAAGTTCATTTTGAAAGCCATTTTAAAAAAATATGTGATTTTTAGAAAATAATCTGACACTTTTTGTCATTTTTTGACATTGTACATAGCTATAGTTTCTGATATACTAAATTTTATATTCAAAACGACAATCAAAATTATAAGGAAGTGTTTACGTTAGTCTAGTAATGGTGTTCCAACGCAACTCTTCAGATCTAATAAAAATCACTTCCGAGCAATTTTCTTATTTGATTAACCGTGCGTGTTCCCTCGTCCGACGCCATTTGCAATCGCAATCAAAATTACTGCCACCCTTCCTCTGCTTTTCTACCTTCAGGAGTCTGCACCTGTGCAGCTAAAGAACCCTTACAATAATTAAAATAAAGTTAAAAATCCAATAACCGAAGTGCAACCGGTTTTGTTTTAGAAAACCGCGACCCAAAGCCCGAGGCTGAAGTGAAAACACGAGTGGTGAATTGAGCCGCGCATAATTTTGAGTTTCTTTTTTCGAAACTCGGCCGCTGATTGGCGGAGCGATGGCTTGATGGCGCGCTGTGATTGGTCGGACTGCGCGCGGTGAAAAAAATCGTCTTTGTGCCGACTCCAGCGATTTATTCACGACTATTAGTTATGGTTGGATGAACGGGTGCCTGGGGTGGTAGAGATGGATTGATGTTGTCGATAGTTTTGGAACAAAAAGGTCGATAAGTTAAAATTAGGAAAAATATATGCTTGTGCTTTTATCGATATACAGGGTTATTGATAATAATAAATTAGCATTATTTTAGAGGCTTATTCTGTACATCTCAGCTAACAACTTTTGTTTTGCAGCTCTTTTCAAAACTAAAAAAGGCTTTTCCATACATTTTCCTGAGGGTGAACAATATTTTTCTATGGAACAGCATTTTTTTAGTTTTGACAAAAGCCGCATAACAAAAGTTGTTAGTTTTGATGTACAGAATAAGCCCCTAAAATTATGCTATTGATTATCAATAACCCTGTATGTCTATTATTTAAATCCATAGATTCTAGCGCCTTACTTTTTCTATCTCGTCTCTTTAACTACATCCATTTACTTAACATATCGGTTGTATTTCGAACAAGTATTTTTGAGTCTCTTATCAATATCATTACTTGAAGTTGTAAAATTATTTTATAGGATATTAATTTACTAGAAAAGTATTGCTCTTGTAAAATTTAACTTTTATTTATTTATTAGAATAAAAAAAAACAATACAATTAATGACGTATTCGAATCATCATCATTTACAACCTTTTTTGTCCCAATGCTATTTTGCAAGATTGTTAAATATCTAATAGAAAGTTCTAACAAGATTTGTGAGTAGTATCAATCAAATCGGTCAAGAGCGAGTCGAGATATAGGCTTATGAAGATTCAGTTAAAGAGATGTGACGCGTGTTTACTGTTCGCAGAACTACCTACTCGTTTTTACAATTTTAAGTACATATGTGTTTATTCTAGATCATGATTTAAATAATGCAATCATCAATAACGTCATAATTCAAGTAACGCACGTCATATTTCAATAAAAATAAAAAGCGTTAACATTTATTCATATACTCATTTAAGCAACATTGAAAATGTAACCAACATTTTATCGATACAATTCTATTCGACAATGTTTACACTCGACAAGTATAATGGGACCAGTGGCAGTTGGCAGTTACGTCTCAATCATCCCACCTTTTACTTGCTGCCAGAGCGGGACAACAACACCTTCCCTACCAGCCAGACAGAGATAGGCGACACGCATTCACGCTTTCTGCATTTGAATTTACGAATGGGTTTTCGAGACAGCTTTGTAAAAGGAATCTTACATTTTTTGATTTAGGGTAGAGTTTTGCGTGTTGTAACCCGGAAAAATTGTCCTCGTAATATTTAGCATGTATGTTTTCTTTAGATATGAATGCAAATAGTAATGGCGCATTTTTATTGTGATGTTTACATAGAGGGCCGCGTGCCCCCCGGCTGGAAAACGGGTAAATATGATCCGCCATTTTGTGGAGTACAGTCAGCACGTGAAACGGATTAGAGGACTGAACTGACTGATTTAGTTTTTCAATTTACTTGAGATAGTACTGGATAGGACACTGGATACCTAAAAGATAGTTATACACGCTAAATGAACCATTGACGTAAACTAACTGATATACATATTTGACGGGTTTAAGAATATTTTCCCTAAGTATGCGGGGAAAAACTGTTCGCATTTTAGTCTTCAACATAGTTGATCTTTTTCTTTTTTTCAGCCATAGGACGTCCATTGCTGGACATAGGCCACTTCTAAAGATCTCCAATAAGACCGGTTGGTAGCGGCTTGCATTCAGCGCGACCCTGAGGTATTGATGAGGTCATCCGTCCACCTTGTGGGTGGACGTCCTACGCTGGGCTTGCCGGTTCGTGGTCTCCACTCCAGAACCTCATGGGGTCGTAACCTCATCGTATGTAGAGAGCGCTTCGTAAGTATAGTACAAAACTTCGTAAGTATAAAACAATCTACATACTACGCAGACCTGCTATCCTCGCGTAGTAGAATTAAAAAAAATGTTACTGCGCAATAACTCGTGTCCACAAATGCTATGAAATATAATTCGGCCTATACCTAATAGAGTCTAAGTACGCCGGTTTTCCAATTCAAAAACCAATATTTCTAAGCTACACTTAGTTCATATCTCTAGTTTCAGGGCAAAATTATTATAATTTTAATTATATATAACCATAATTTTATATAACGATTGAAATGATCACGGGTGCGAAGCAAAGTAGAGACGGCCTAGTTAATTTTTAGGTAGATTTCCAACAGTAACTGAGCTACCTCACAGTGTGCACAAATGACACCTTAAATTTCAACATTCGGTTCGTCATCATCATCCACAACCTTCTTTATCTCATACTGCTGGGTATAGGCCTCTCTCTTACTGTGCCATATGTGCCTAGTTAATATTTAGGTAGGCAGGTTTCCAACAGTTACTGAGCACTAGTGTACACAAAACTCAACTTAAAATTAAAAATTAGGTTCATCATCATCTTTCACAGCCTTCTTTAACCCACTGCTGGGCATATGCCTCTCTTTTACTGTGCCATCTATGTCTAGTTATTAGGTAGGTTTCCAACAGTAGCTGCGCGAGCTCTAGTGTATACAAATGATACCTTAAATTTCAAAATTAGGTTACCTACTTATACCCTAAGATATATCAAAAGCGGTAAGGAAGTCAAAAAGCACAGTCACTTAGCATTTGTACATATGCACATATGCTCATCATACAAGTTTATCCTTGCATTGTTATCCAGTTGCAAAAAAAATACTGGTAACATGCAAGCCGCCATAAGGACCAGAAGGGTAAGTAAAAGCCACTGGCAGACGAGAGCGGCCCTCACGTTGAATGATTGCTCTCGTCTCCGATCGCGGAGCCTCAAGTCTGATTTAGAGTATAGGGGTACTTCAGTGGAAATCTGCCAATTTTTCACACATACTTATAGGTTTATATTACCTACTGTAATAGTGATAATTGCTGTCATGCGGGTGTCGATAAAACTAACAGAGGCTTTGAGCTGGAGTGACTATAAGCCGAGCTGTTTTAATGATTGTAACGTTCGTGAAACTGTGAAGTAGCAGGGGTTCAAATATCGGCTATTGAGTATTTTTTGGAACTTATGTACCTACTAATTTTGACATCACTGGTTTTTCGATGTAAGTATTGTGAGGAAACCTATTGCTTATTTGCTGTAATTAATTCTCCACCGCAGCCTGTCTTGAGTTTCGTACTTTGCCTCCAGCCATGGTTTATCAATTTTTCGGATATCAGCCATAATCGAATGAAGATTTTTTAGGCATTGAGGAAAGGACTCATTCTGCCTTAGCCCCTAATGCCCCTATAGAAGCGCGAGGCCACATGCGATGATCCACGTTGCCCATGCCATGATCCTCGGACATGTGGCCCCAATTTCAGATATCGAGAGACAAGACAATGACAAAGAAAAACTACATACCTAATCGACCATCCTGGTCATTCAGCCTAGTTCCAAGCCAGCAGTCTAATCCTGGTAAGTTTCCACAGTAAACTGCATTCATTATTACTCAAATTCGACAGTTATTTTACCTACTTAAACTTCATCATAATTCGTTGTTTCTCATCCATTGCTGGACATAGGCCTCCCCAATAGGTCTCCAATAACACCGGTTGGTAGCGGCTTGAAGCCAGCGCGGTTTTGGATAGATCATCTATCCACTTTGGACGACGTCCTGCGCTGTGCTTGCTGGTACATAGTCTCTACTAGAGAACATTGCGACCCTATCGGTCATCACTTCATCAGCCTTCCGTGCTATGTCCTGCCATTTCAACGTGCCAATCCGCCGTAATCTATGTCAGTAACTTTGGTTCTATGGATCCTCATTTCTGATTAAAATTATTATTATTATTATTTATTTGTCCTTTTATAACATACATAGGTACAATCAAAAGTACTGCCAAACAGCGAAGCGGTTTGTAGGCAGGATAGCTCTCACATTAGGTACATAACTTAGTATCTATGTACAAGCGAATAGAAATACATTCCCTTTGATTCATGATTACTTTTTGTGCTGAGAAAAAGCGATATTATTTAGTTGCACAGCGTCGATCGTCTCATTTATCGCGCTGGAAATAAGCTCAATCTACCTAAACGAGTTTTGACTCGGACGTCACGTAATTCGGCTGCCCCGCGGCGCTCGCGTGCCGGATTGCTCTACTTATAGAATAGCGATTTAATTATACAATGATGATAATTTATGTGAAAGTTTGTCTATCACCATGATAACTTTTATTGTATTTTTTCAACAAACAGTCTGCTTTCAATGAAATTCTTACCAAATCAGTTGTATTCTCGGCCCACTGCATAACATTAATTAAAAATAATTATGTTATCCATGGCAGATGTGGATGACCAAATTACTTAATAAAAATATAATGCACTGATTAAAATATGTCAGTTTCTGCTTACACATTTTGCCTGAAGTAAAGTCGAGTGGTGAAAAATTGACCTCTCTTTTTCTGAAAGCTTGTCATTTATACAGGGTTATCCAGAACTGGCGTGACTGAGGCAAAAGGGGATGATTAAGACCATAACTTTGAACAACTTTTGCTTTGAGGCCAAGCAGAATTCGAGAAAAAAGAAAAATCTTTTTCATACATTTTGCCGATTTCGAGTTATAGTTTTGTATAGAACAGCTGATTTTTTTTTCGAATTTTGAGTTGGCCCCATAGCAAAAGTTGTTCTCATTGATGATCTTCATCACTTTCTTTCGGTTTATTACAGATTAAGCAGATAATCAATACAATTTATTTATTGATAACTTCAGTTACATGTCATAATACTAGTAATAATTCACAATTCATTCCAGTTGATTAGTAACTTATTAAATATAAATTAAATTTCCTTTATATATATTAATATATTAAACCTGTATAAGTATAACTTTATGAAACCTCTAAGTACGAAAGACTAAGGATAAGATTAGTTTATCTAACAGTCGCCTATCTAATATACAGGGGGAGTACAATTTTAGAATATATTCATTATTTAGATCTAGGATATCGAGATTACCCCTTATGCTATTTCATTATTTCTAACTAATATTATAGTATTATTATAGTAAGTACGAGTACTTAAGTAGGTACAAATCTATTTTAAGAAAATAACGAAGGAATGGGAAGGAAATCCAGACGGCATCGCTAGTACGAATAGAATAGCAATAAGTAAGTTGTCACGCGTAGCCGCAGGCGAGTGCGTGACATCGTGCCTTTCGACCGCGGGACCGCGCCCGTCCCGCGCCCCATCCCGCCCCCATCCCGCCGCCATCCCGCAGCCCACTGTCACGCAAATTATTTTATATCATAATGTATTGATCATTTCGCTCTGATTTGGGGAAGATACAGGATGTTCGAAAATATTTTCTTGGTCTCGTTTTGGTGAAGCACTTTCATTTCACTTATTAATTATATTAATAATCATCATCATCAGCTTATTTCGGCCAACTGCAGGGCATAAGCCTCCTCCCCCTTACGCCAACTATCCCTGTCCTGTGCCAGTCTTATCCAGGTGTTGCCACAAAACTTTTGGATGTCACCACGCCACCGTTGTATGGGTCTACCGGGACTGCGCTTCTAGTCACGGGCCACCATTCACCCGCTCCACCTGTCATAATCACATCTGACTTAATTAACATAATTAACAAAATTAATAATAATCAATAAATACATCTAGAATGTGGAAAATTTTATTTACCTGAATCTACCTTTGTACTAAAGTACAAAGGATATAAAGATGTCATTAAATCTCGAGTAGGTATTCAGGTAGGTAAGTATCTTCTAGATCTAGGAAGTCAGGCAGAATGTATATAGTCAAACCCATATTACATTTTTTTTAAATGAGCGATATGAGGCATGATATGTCAACCGCCTTATGTCGTAAGGTGGTCGCTTTCTCTTAAGCATAATTATGCTTTCCAAACAGATTTTCAATAGAACCAGCTGTATGCGGCATGCACCTAGTGCGGTCTTAGGACTGTAAAGCAACCAGGAGCCATATAATTGAATCATTAGAACGGCTGAACGTAGTCATCCGTGCTATGTGCTCTATTGACATTTCAACGTGCCAATCCGCTGGTAACTTTAGTTCTACGGATCCTTATTTCTGATTCAATCTGATTCATGATTATGTCCTTTAATGACAAAAAGCGACATTATTGAGTTGTACAGCGCAAATAATAACCAGGAGCCGTATAATTGAATTATGAGAACGGCTGAACGTTTGCGTAAAATGGCTATGTGAGAGCAGGAGCGAGCAAAAAATATATATTTTCCGTTTTTCCAAAACGTGTGTTAGAAAGATTGGAGCTGGAAAATTATCCAATTTTTCAATTAGACAGATTTTTGTTATTTTTTTTTATTTATATACCTGTGTAGGTATTTTTCTTATTTTTAAGAAAAATACACAAAATAAGAAGTGAATTTATTCGAAAGAAGACCAATCTAATCGATGTCCTACAGTACAGTCTACGGGCGAAATGGCGATGGGCTGGACACGTAGCACGATACAGCGACAAACTATGGACAGAAGAAGCAACAAAATGGATTGGACCTAGTGGGAAAAGACGGAAGGGAAGACCTATGAATTAAGATTAAGATTATGAAATACTTATACAATCTTATTTTTACTAATATTCTTTATTGTTATGTAAAGTTAAATGCATGCTGTGCTTCCTTAAAAAAATAGCACATTAAGTTATATTATATTGTAAGTGTTTATAACATATGTAATAATGTAGTTATTGATGTGAAGCCTTAATAAATAAATAAATAAATATGAAACGATGGAGTGACGAAATCATAGCCATAGCGGGAAAAGAGTGGACTGAGCGAGCTAAAGTTAGGGAACGCTGGAACGCACTGGAGGAGGCCTTTACCCAAATAGGGGTTCTTATCTAAACTTTTTTTTTATATCTCAATAATGTAATGTAACTTGTGAAATAGCGTTAAATATTTATAAGTTGAAATATATGTAATAATTAGGGGATAGGAAATAAAGAGGCTTTATTTATTTATTTTTATTTATTTATATACCTACACATGAGTAGCGACATATCTGCGTTGTTTGTCAGTAAGTAGGTATATGAGTGCAAAATTAACTGATGAAGTTAAAAAAAATCTAGAGAGACATAAAAACAGTGCATTTTTTTTGTATTTAATTTTATTGTGGCAAAGTCATAATGGGGCGACGCTATATTATCTAAAATTTCATGATCATCACAAGATTATTTTTGTCCAGAATTTTCGTCTATTTCGAGCCTGATTTGCTTATTTTTTCAAAGTCGAATTCCGAGCACCCTATACGCATTGATTGCCGCTATCTCTGTGGGAGTGGAGGGGGGGAGTGTTGCGAGTTCGCTCGTTAGCGCAATGAGCATTACCGCGACGCTGCCGGCACTTATTGAACTTATTACACCCATAGTAGCTGCTATACCTAGTAAAGTTTTGCGAGGTTGTACCTATATAGTTTGTTGATTCGTTCGTTTCATCTATAAAATGTCCATTTAGACACAGGCCTCCCCTATAGATCTACAATAAGACCGGTAAGAAAGCAGCTTGCACCTAGCGCGACCCTGCGGTTTATATGAGGTCTTCAGTCCAAATTGTGGGTAGATATACCTTGCGTTTGCCGATATTCTTCACTTGACCTCATTGGTTCTCAGTACTCCGTGGTATGTACATATCTTGCTCACTCCCATCTCAATTTGCCAATTCACTGGACTATATATTACCGATATCAATCGTACAGAGAAACTCGAAGAATAGCTGGATGAGCTATTTCGAAAACCCATAGTAAGATATTATCTATCTCCTTGAGCTCAAATCTAAATATCACACGTGTAGCTAATATAGACATAGACATTGAAATCTTTTTAACGTGACAAAAATATAGTAACACAGAGTACAACATAAATTAAACATAATAAATATTAAAACTAAGAAGAATATTAATAATCCATATTTCTGTCACAAATCGGCTCCACCTCAGCGTATGCTGGCTGTGAACCAGCGCTGGTCTTCCGGTGGAACGGCAGGTGACATCATATTGTTATAAAAAGGAATCATTTATTGAGCTAGTCTAGACAAGCAGTTTGAAAATAAGCCAAAAACAAACAAGCATTTATCACAAAGATACTCTGTGATATTTATAAAAACTACAAACTTATGTGCTAAACGTATCGGCAAATACGACGCCAAAAAATTGGCGTGAATGTTTAGCACACCAAAAGCCGGGTCCACACATTGGCTATGTTGGCTACTAATTACATTCTTGGTTCCAATACACCAATGTGTGGATCGGTCTTAGATTGATAATATTGGACGATCGATATCAGTATCTGATCCACACGTTGGTGTGTTGGAACCAAGACTATCATTTTTAGTCAAAAGTACAATTTTGTGTTTTGAGATTGTATTTTTTACAGTACTTTTTTGTATGTGTTCCATACATATTTATTTTCTTTTCTGTGTGTGGTAAGCTGGACACAAGAAACCCTGGTGTGGACTACGGCTGTCATTTTATTGGATAGCTTTACGTAGGTACTAGGTACTTTAAACCAACCAATACTTAGTTCGTGTGTTCTGACCAAAATTTGATCAGACCATAGATTAGATCCTTATTTATTTTTTATAGTTTCTGCATAACACTCTCTTTTTTGACCGACGAACCACCGGAGGAGTTATACAATTCGACGCGTATATATTTCTTTTTTTTTTTATGTATAACCACACATAACTTTTTTCATAGTAGTCCGATTTCAACAATTCTTTTTTTATTGGAAAAAGTATACTTTGGAATTGGATCCATTTTAATTTTATCGGAATCAGCCGAGCCATTTTTGATACATCAACAATAATGTAAAAAATGCTACATCGATCCATACTAAATATTCGCGAATTCTGTACACGGGTGAAGTCGGTCATGCTAATTTCTGCAAAAAATAATCTCGTTAGTTAATTTAATACCTACTATAGTCCCTTATTAAGTGCTAGAAAATTTTACACTCAAACTTAGATAATTATGTATCTATGTAGGTTAGAGAGACCTCAATCTTTAAACTAAGATAAATTTCAACAGCTCTTTATACCTACCTAGACTACATAATGGTTTTGTTCAGACGTTTGCTCAGCATTTGTAGCTTCTAATGTACAGTTAAAGTTACAGATAAACATATAAGTACCTACCTACCTACTTATGCTATTACAATTGATTCATCAAAAACACAACTTTAATCAATAGAATGTTACGCAAAAGATGTCAGTATGTAGGTATAAATCACCCCAACACATGAAACATTTTCAGTTGAATAAGGAATTATAAACGGACTGAAATAAATTTGAACAATAACCGAATCGAGATTGAAAAGGCTTCTAATCCCCATTAGGGTACTCTATCAAATTATCACATTCCGTCGGTTCCGCGCGTCCGCTCCGCTGAATGCCCAATCAATTTAATTAGGGGTTCCCGCGCGTTTTAACGTTTAATTCCAAATTCGAATTATGAAATGGCCAATGGGCGTCGACCGCGGTACTCGCGGCGGCCGCCGATTGGCCGCCGGGGCCCGCGCGACTAATTATTGGCCCGCGTGAAACAATAGCCTGCCTTGATTGCTAATATGGCGGCCACGCGTGATTGTAGTCCAATTTGCTGACTCGTCAGTCGTAATGGCGTCGTTTTCGATAGTTGGTAGTTTGTGCTGTGTTTTCAGTGAAAGTTTGGAAGGGGTTCAGCTGAAACTGATGGTAAGTTATGATTTTAAGTCGTAACTTTCAATCAACATTACATTTTTAGTAATTGTGATTGTTTGGAAGAGATTTCTCTTAGCTATTAACCCGCTAATTATTAACTCGATATACCTATTTTAAGTTTCATTTGCTTTGTAGATTTTTACGTATGATTTAGTATTAGTAGGAGGAAACAAATGGACTCGTCTCTTATTTAGATTTTCTCGAATTCTTAACTTGAACTTTAACTCTAGATTCTCGAATAAAGTTGCGTAAATAATATATACAATTAAGTAAAATCCATAGTTCTTTTCTGATAGTAATAATAAAAGTAAGTACCTACTTTGACTAGATGAAGTCTGAAAATCGTACTTATTATTTTATCATACTTATAACCACCTACACAATTTTAATCATTACGAAGACGAGTTTCCTTTTTAACTTGAGCTGAGATTCCTACTAAAACTAAGTACAATTCATATAAATACTAGATAAATAATATAACTAAGTACAAAACTTACAAAATATTTACCTACATTGCATTCAATCTGCAAGGAGGAATGCAAATGTTTATTCATTACCTACGCTATCAAAAATAATGTTTTATTTGCTTAGAGCATTGTTTTCTTCAATATAATATAAGTATTTTTTTCGAAGCCAGTCGGTTGCAAAAAATAATTCGCTATCATAAGTTATGTATTAAATTATGTTCTACAAGTCTTACTGAGCACAGGTTTCTATTTAAAACAAATTTTAGTAGGTGTAAGTAATATTGATGGAAAAAACCATTAAAATAGAAGATCAATGCATACATTTTTAAATTTTTGAGACTGAAAATGTATATTTATCTACATTTTAGATAAATGCTTTGATATTTGTTTGTTAATCTGTTTTAGTACAAATAATAAAATAAATGCACAAAAACCTTGTTAAAAAAGCTTTTATTTAAATGCTCTAAAAAGAAGAAAATACAATTTCGACTAATTAACCTGTAACCTCATTATACATAATTTATGTAAACATAAAAGCTAGTCGCGCGAGCCGCTTGCCAGCCATTTTAAAAGTCCACTGCAGGACGTAGGCCTACCCACGAAGGGTGATTCTACCATATCCACCAAGCTGACCCAGTGCGGGGTCGGGGTACGATTGAATTTCTTCTCCGCAAGTAATGCAGGTTGCCTCACAAGGCAACCGCTAGGGTAGTAACACCTGCTTTGCCTACCACCGCGGCGGCTAGTAAATACATAGAATGTCGAAAACATCAAGTTTTCAATAATTATGTTTCGCTAAAAATGGCACAACCGACTTAAATCTTTCGACTTACGTGTGGTACATTAGGTTAGATACGAGAGTAACACTGAAAATTTGTAGAATGGGCTAGATCAAAGCAATAATTAAAAAAACTAAGTGCTTCGAGTAAGTTTGAAAATATAGCTTTTTAACAATTTAATGAGGTTCAGAACATTCCTATATAATACGATTTAAAAATTTGGAGGCAATATTTAAATGACGCGTCATCGTTTCTTTGAACTTGGCGCACGAAAATTTTTCAGCGCGTATTTTCTTGTGACTTTCAATGTAGTCTTAAGTTTTTTTTTTATAATCATAGACTTTGTTTAATAAAGTTAAAATCCTGTCTCTAATCAGTATTACAGGCTAGTTTAATGGATCGAGGTATGATTATTGTAATTTCAGTGATGGTTCTCGTCAAGTGTGTCTGTTAACATTGACCATCCAATATAAAATCAATGCTATGCGATTTACAATTCCGATAAGAAATTGATATACTTGATTTAAAAAAGTTGTGGCATTGCTAAGAGTTCAATACGAAACATCTCTTGTTAATGTTTAGCTGGCAGGAAGCAATGCGCTGGATAGGTACCCTATAATTTGGCTAACGACAAAAACGCCTTATGGAGACCCTTAAAGCAGAGTGGGCCTGCTGGCTCTCCCAGAGGCGCCATCGAACACGACGATGTACAGATTGATAAATAATATATTATACAAGATAATAAATAGGTCAGATAGAACGAAGTAGAAATCGTTCTATTAATGAGTTTCTAAGAACTTTCAGTTTGACCGAACCCTACTTATACTTAACAAGCAAAATGCTGTTGAAAATTTCCGATAAAATAATAATTACCTAAACTATTTTTTTAGTCTGGGATAGAGCTATGTTCACACTAGTAAGTAAATACTCGTACTTAGTGGCTGTATGCCTAGGAAAATGCATAGGTGTCTTAGGCTAACTACGAAAAAGTACACAGGCACTAAATCTCGGAACAATTGTTTAATAATATTTTTATCAAACACCACAAATAAAGTTCATAGGTTTCTTTTTGGTCTGTTTCTCTGTAAATACATAAGTTTAAAAGAACCCTCGGCTTGTACGGGAACCTCGGTGTGCGAGCCTGACTCGCATTTGCCCAATTTTTCTCAGTGGTTTAATGTTAAATGATACACTAGAGAAACCGCTTACAACCGTAGTTGGGCTTGGTTGCACCATGTTATTTTAGCAATACCAAACATGTTAAAGTAATGGTTAGGGAAAATATGTGCTACACCATTTGACAATAAGATGACGTCATAACTTTAACTGTAACCGTCTACGCTTCTCTGGTTGATGCTATTGTTAACGTTAATTTTATCTGTCAGAAACGTTTAACCCTGATAACTTTCCTATACTATTCCAAAGGACATTCTGGTGCTACACATTTCTCAGCCACTGTTTAAGTCAGCGTTACTGTTATTTTTAATATTTCGACAATAATCTTATAATAACTTTAACTAATATTATAGTGCAATCAAGCCTAAGACATTTGCAGTTGAAGTTTAAGATTTTCCGACATTAGATACCTTTTACAAAATCAAAATATACTGCCTGACTGACTACAATAATATAATTAATCCGTCAGATTGACTATCAAAAAATATCAGACACGTATTTTTTATTTTGTCATTTAAACAAAAATTAATGAAGATATAGCCCGTCAAAGTTCCACGTGACGTCACAAGTGCCATGCAAACGTATAGACTTCTGTAAAAGATGTGACGTCACGACCCCCACTCCCAATCTTCGACAAGGTTTATCTTTGTCATTTGTTGTTTGACTAACAAAAGAAAAATGTGTCCAATATTTTTTGATTATTTAACTTAAGGACTAATATTATTATAATATTTTTTTAAACAATTGTAATCCCTATTGAGGTTCATAGTTAAAAACATACCTACAAGGTATGTGCAACATAAATGATACAAACATCATAGCATTGTTGATATTTTGATTTAGTACACTCAAAAAGCTCTACTTCACCGCTACGTATATTGAACAGGTATCATCCACTTAAAAGCTATTCTCAAATCACTACCCTGCACTAGTCAATAAGTGAAGTCAGTGGTAGCCCTAGCTGGGGGTAGGGGGTGGTAGGGGCGCCCCGCCCCGCACCTTAGGTTTTTAATCAACCGCCCCTGTCATTAGTATGCGGTATAATGGAGTGGTCGCTACACCTACACCCACGCAGGTATAATACTAGTAATGCGTTTATTTCGATTCAGTGTTGCTATGTAGCGTGTGTTATTTACTTTTTGTAAGTTGTTCAGATTTTATTTTTATCATCATCGTCATCTTTTTAATCAGTCATTTATTGCAACATAATTATGAAAGTAATGCGGTTTAGAAATAAGTTTTTTATATACATACTTATGACCATTAAAGTCAGTCGATTAAAGAATAATACTACGTAACCAAAGTCTAACTTAGCAATGTTCTATCCCAAATTATATGGCTATAAATATATTCAATACATTGCCAAATAATCTAAAAGATATCGAAGGAGAAATTTTTTCATAAAACAACTAAAAATAAAATAATAATAAATAATCCTTTTATCGATATGCTATTAGACATTGGACGAATTTTTTAACGATAATCTAGAAAACATAATAATTAATCGTTCCAATACAAATAATAAAATCGCCATACCCTTCTAGGGTCATATGTATAACTATACAAAACATGTTAACTAAGAACCGCATGTAAATTTCATATGTTGCAATAAATGATTTGACTTTGACTTTGACAAAATTACGCTAATTTTCCAACTCACTTGCGCAATCTCAAAATTTCAGCTGTCTAGATATCACTGTTCATGAGTTATAGCCTGGTGAAAAACAGACAGACGGACAGACAGACATCGGAGTCTTAATAATAGGGTCCCCATTTTTACCCTTTTTGTACGGAACCTTAAAAACTATGAAAAGTATTTGATTGTTATAAAATGACATAAGTACAATTTGTAGTAAATACCTACATATTTTTGTTATTAGAGATTAAAAAAAAGCAAACTAAAATAACAGAGAAGACAGATAATATAATTATTAAGTATCTACTTAAAACCAAATTTTCTATAATAAAATATAAGTGTTATGAAAAATGCTAAACATGGTTTTATAAATTCAATACATATGTACTCAAACTTAGGTACAATTGTGCATTGTTATTGGGGAAGGTTGGAGATCCGTTAAAATAAAATAAAAAATGTTCTGGCTCCGATTTACTTGCTAACATTAATCCGAAATACATACCTACCATGATACATATTAAAATGTATGTGTGCTCCAAAGCTACCGATATTGCTCAATGGATTAGCAAGTTAAAGTAGCAGCGGGAAGGGAATATTTCCTACCCGCTGCTACTTTAATTCCCTAGCATGGAGCTCTGATAGCCGATGGTGCTTAGTTTTCGAATGGATACCACGTACCAGCAAGCGCAGTATAACGTCCACCGACTAGGTGGACAGGTGATCTGGTCAAGACTGCAGGAACGCAATCTAACCAACCAGTTTTATTGTAAATCTACAGGATTATTGGTAATAAATTAGCATTCTTTTAGGGGTTTATTCTGTACATCAAAACTAATAACTTTTGTTATGTGACTTTTGTCAAAACTCAAAAAAGAAATCAGCTGTTCTATACATTTTGTCAAGGGTGAACTATATTTGTCTACGGATTTTTTTTTTGAGTTTTGATAAAAGTTGTTTGTTTTGATGTACAGAATAGATAGATATATATTTATTTTAGGAAAACAAAACACAGGGAAACCTCTAATTGATCAACGGATGCTAATTGATTACCGATGACCCTGTATAGGAAAGGCTTATGTCTAGCAGTGGACAGTTTCAGAGTTGGTATGATGAGAGTTGAGCGGAGATAAATCTATCCGGGCTTAATTTTATAATGGTACTTATGTTGTTTCAATAATTTTAGCTGCGCCTATTTACTTACTTTGTCACTTAATAGCGCGATGATGCCCAATTTAATAATTTTGGTTTACTGGTAGGTATATTAATCTGCATTGATCTGATCTTTTGTTCTTTATTTAAAACGTACAAACGTAATTTCAAGCATTCTACAAAAATCACATTTTTACAAGTAGTGGTAATGACACCATCCTTACAATCGTGAGGTTGTGCTTTCAAAACGGAATTTCACACAACTGAAACATCGTGAGTGTCAACCTGCATACGTCCGTAAAAGAAATTCGATGGCGTATGTGAATCCACCAACCTGCACTGGGCCAGCGTGGTGAATATGACCCAGTCACCCTTCGGGTAGGCCTACATTTTGTAGTAGACTCCTAAAAAGGCTGGTACAGTACAGTACATTGCCGTTAACATACCTATAGTAATGTAACAAACTAATATTTTTTTTCAATTTTAAAACCCATAACTTCAAAAAAAATTTAACGCAATCAACCAAATAGCTAATAGTAGAGTGCACGCAGTACGTTTCAATACGCGTATAAGTGAGTTTGGCAGGTTGCATAGAGGCGCGCAATTATGCACCCCCCACCCTGCCGACCCCCGCGGGGGTCGCGACTCGCGGTAAGTAGTGGAGGCAGTGCCGGCCCTACAAGGCTGCTAGGGCTGCCACTACTACCTTTGCTTTACTTAACATCATGATCAATTTAAAAAAAAATGGTTGTGTGTAAAGTCGGTTTACGGATGACAATCTTACGTAACAACGTCATATGAGAATATTGTTAAATCAATTCCTGAAATAAACCTAACACTTCAGCCGATTGTGCCTCTCTATCACGTGTTCCGCGCTCTCGCTTCCACGCTCGACACTTTTTCGTGCATGCAGCCGGCATCAGTGCCGGATTTGCCTTAAGGCCGACTAGGCCCAGGCCTAGAGCGGCTAGGTTTTAGGGGCGGCCAGTTATAGAATAACTTACGAGATCTTAACACATCATATCTAACGCAGCTCTCACAAATTACAACAGTTTTTAAAATTTTGTTTTCTCCTACACGTACCGTACCTACACTGATCCTACAAAAATAATTATGCCAAAAAAATGCTATCGGTTCAACCGTCCCAATCAGCGGGAGGTAATGAACAATCCTATCTTCTACACAGAGAAAACGTAAAATGGCATTTATGCCACAAATTATAGGGTTTACGTCCCGGTAGACAAAACATTATTCTGGTCAACGAATGCACACGTGGGGAAATAGTTTTAATACAAAAAATATCCTTTTTGGAAGTTGCATTGTGCAATTCCCCAAGTTCACAACTTATTGTTTTAGGATGTTTTTTGATATGCCCCGTTATCAATAACAATGAACTTCGCTCAAAATTGTGTTTCTTTTGCACCTCAAGTTTTGAGTGTATTTGAGAGGTTTATACATTGAGTTTCTTTGAAACTGTCGTTGGGTTATTACCTATAACTCACAATTATGGTAAATATGGGTGCGATTCAAATGAATCGAATATTTTCCATCTTACTTTCATCATTATCTGAACTTTTATTACTTACTAACAATTATATGTTTATACATTTTTTCTGTATCAGACGAAATTGCTGAAACAATATATCAAAAATCCTAAACTCATTACTCGCACATTACTTATAGTCTTAATTAGTATTGAAGATATCTTCATCATCCATCTTTGGGAGTATAAACATTGTGGCCTGTACATTACAAATATTTTTTATGGGTATCCTACGAGTAGTATAAAATCACAATTGGCAAATATAATTTGTACAAAATATGTGACAGAAATTAGAGAAAGAACCTTTCTCAGACAGATTAGACATCTGCTTAATTTGTAGCATAAAGTTACATTCTTACCACAAGTTTTGCACCCACGGTCTTTTGTTTTCATCGGGAATTTGGAGTCACAATAGAAACCCATGATCTTTAATTTTACGACTAGATTTTATCCGGCGGGTTTAATCGCGTAATTTGTAAATGATAGTGTATGGATTTTTTTTTTGAAAAATTCAAGATATCAAGTTAATCCTTTTCACCGTGTCTGCAACGTCAAAAAACAAACAAACTGACAAACACACTTTCGGATTTATAATATTAGTACTTAACTAAAGATTCCGAGTAGTTTTGTCACTAACAAAAAATGTACCTATCCTTACGAAAGTAGCTCGTTAGAAAGTGTTTTGGATACAAAGGTTTTAAAAGGGGAAAACAAAGACAGTTTCATAATATTTGTTCAAAACTATCAATATGATGAAACGTTACCAAAAAAAAATTGTCGAAATTCAAAACCACATTAAGTTATATCTACAAACACTCTAACTTTGTCTACAAACATAAATTTCAGAAGCATTAATTGATTGGTTCAGACAATTAAATAGATTATTATTAGTTAATTAAGTAGGTACATATACTAAAATTTTTGATTATTAAAAAATACCGAGCCCGTTTTTTCGGATGTTTATATGTATTCCCGTGTTACTTATTTAATGTTAACTCACCCTAACGGCAATCAAAAATCTGTTTTTTTAACTGACAAATAATATTGAACGGCAGACTGTTATCTCACTAGAGTCACCATGATCTAGAGTCCTCTTCATCAAAAAGGCCCCATAGAAATTAATGGCTGATCGGCTATGCGACTGTGTGCTTCGGGGCT
Source organism: Hypomecis punctinalis (assembly GCA_949316475.1). Classification (NCBI taxonomy): domain Eukaryota; kingdom Metazoa; phylum Arthropoda; class Insecta; order Lepidoptera; family Geometridae; genus Hypomecis; species Hypomecis punctinalis. The sequence continues at coordinate 24,358,729 of OX438811.1, read as the reverse complement.
CCTTTAGAGAATCGGACTCTAAAAAGATTCTTATCAGTTCTCCGAGAACGGAAGTTAGGTACTTACTCCGTCACTCTTATCAAAATTAGTGCAGCAGCTAATAAGAGGTATAAACATACCTGCTACTACTTACCTATCTACATAATTACATTTTTACCAACATCCTTACTCCTCTTTTTAGACGGTTGGATTAAAACGAAGGACTCATCAAAACGTAAAAATAAGATTGTGGCCGCTGGCCGCACTCGCGCAATATGTTTATGGTAGTGTTCAATTCTTACTTCTGGCTTTCCTAGTAACCATCGAAAATTCCTTTCCTTTCACCCTTGAGAGATTCCTAGGAGGGAAAAAAAGGGGGCGGCTGGACTAACTGGCCTATGGCGGCCCAATGTGCTAGTCCGCCTCTGGCCGGCATTCATCGATTTATTATAAGACGTTATAATATCGTCACAGATTACATTTATGAGTGTATTGCCGATGATGGCTTAGATCAAATCAGAAATGAGGAGATCCATCCATCAACCATAGATGCTGGACATAGGCTCTCCAAAAAGACCGGTTGGTAGCGGCATGCATCTAGCAGGATCTTGCGGCTTTAATGAGGTCATCCGTCCACTTTGTGGTGGTTTTACGCTGCGCTTGTTGGTGCGGCTCAGTGCCTCAAGTCAAGTGGTGACTTGTGGCACTGAAACGTGCTCTCTTAATATGGGTCCAAGTACCACACAGAGCTATGGAGAGGGCTATCCTTGGAGGCTCTCTGCGAGATCGAATCATGAATGAAGATTGAGGAGATCAAAGTGACTGACATAGCCCAGCGGATTGACACGTTGAAATGGCAGTGGGTAGGGCACATAGCACGGAAAATTGAGGACCGATAGGGTCGAAAAGTTCTTGAGTGGAGACCACGTACCTACCAGACGAGATCCGTCTATAAACAAAAATATAGATAGGTACTTACACACACGGCCGTATGAATAGCCCAGCAGATTGGAAAATTTAAATGGGCAGAAGGCAGGGCCAATAGTAAGGAGGACTGATAACCGATGGGGTCGAAAAGTGCTTGCGTGGAAACTACGTACCGTCGAATGCAGCGTAAGACCACACCAAGACCGTAGGATCGCGATAGGTGTAGGCCGCTTCCAACCGGCCTTATTGAAGCTCCTAAAGAGAGGCCTATGTCCAGCAGTGGACATTATACAGCGGATATTACGACTTAATATTTATTCAGACACTATATTCTAATTTTGTTTCAGTAAAAAATCGTGTCTTGTGGCCTAAGTAGGCATTCTCTTCATGTAACCTTATGCGAGCTTTTGATTTGCAAAATGCCATGGAACTTCAGAGGTTTATATATATTATACTCATCATTATGTACAAAATAGAAGTTTTCAAGTATAGAGAGAGAGAGAGTAGGGACTAAACAGACCTAAAGTTTTTAGACTTTTCAGGCTTTCAGAGCTAGAATGTTTATGTTTAGGCCTAGAGTTTTCGGTCTTGAAGTTCGGTTTTAAACATCGAGTTTTCCGACTAAGGTTTCAAATATAGTGTTTTAGAGCTAAATTTTAATAAATATATGTATTAAGGGACATTTTGCTCATGATCTCTGACCACAAACTAAGCAGAACTTGTGAAATGGCTGCCAGAGATTGATATACTACATATTTTTAAATACATACTTATATAGATAGTAATTAGTTACTAAATAACACCCAGACATAGACCAAACACGAAGGTTCATCACGCAAATGCTTGATCTGTGTGGGAAACGAGCCCACGCCTCTTTAATCCAAAAGTTAGGGTCACTAACCACTGGGGCACCGAGGCAGTTTTGCAGATAGAGTACATATTTAGAGATAGTAGAGTATTCAGAGCTATCTTCCATGTGATAACCCTGTATCTGCTGGTAGGGTTGTCGTTGTGCAAATGTTTGCGAGGGCTGCAGCTCGGAGAGGATTAAAGAAGAGGGTTCCTTCTTAGCGGTGGAATTTAATAATTTTCAAGATTTTTATTCAGCAATCTAGAGTTTTGTGTGATGGTAACTGGTTACGAAATCTAAGGATTCATAAGTTTGTTGCTGTAGCCGTATCTTATAACTTCAAATAAACGATTTTTGTACGTTAGTTTGTATGTATGAATATTTATTTGTATATATCAAATCAAAATGTTAGGTTCATCAGGATTCTGAAGATTTTTGTTTAACGGCAAAAGTGCCTTTATTAACTATAATAAGATACAATACTACTTTGTAATTATGCTAAAACTATCTATGCTACTACTACGAAGGAGATAATTAGTCTTGGATCTCTAAAGTAAGCATAGCTTGTGTTTTAGAAATACGTGCTTCCCTAAGAAAGTAGACGGTTAAAATTGATAATGAAAGAGATTACAATTAAATAATTTATAATTAATATGTATTTTTGTAGAAAGTTTGGATCCCGGAAATTCTAACGATTCTAATGGAAGGTATTAACATAGAGCTTTTCTTTATAGGCTTATCTGTATATACGAGTATGTATAATAATATGTTAGAAATGCGCTTAAAATAAGAGAAGCACGATTTTTTTATTTTTATACAGAGAATGGAGCTCTGTCAATCTAATAATAATATTTTTGGAGGGCTTACACTAGGTATACCATTATTATGTACCTAAACAAGATTCTCTTCTGCACGGCTAAATCCACAAATATCTTATGTGACTAAAGCATAATCATAAAAACTTTATGTCATAAATATTTCTAATCAGAATTTTTGGATACAACTAATAAGATGTTAGAAAGTAGGTACAATAAAATGATCGCTATATTCGGCTTTGCATACAAACTGAAAGAAACATATTATGTAGGTAGGAAATTTAGTAATCCTTTCATGAAAATGTAGGTATCTCTATATTTCCCTTGGTCACGGCATCACGCGTGAACGGCTAGACCGATTTCGATAATTCTTTCTTTTTGTGTTTGTTATTACCAGGAAAAGGTTCTTATGAAAGAAAAAATCGAGGAGATTGAAAAATAATAAAAATAATAAAACAATTTAATTTTACATACAAAATGTTCCTACATGTAAAAGTAGCCGTATCATTGTCATTGATGGCGCTAAACGCCATCAAAATTCGAATCGACCGAATTAGTGAGTTGAAGGTATTACGAAATAATGAGGAGTTAATTTATAAATAAATTAATAAATTAAATTTATTTGACTTTTCTTAGGCTATGTACTGTACAACTGTACCTACAGTTATACAGTTGTATAGTATACATATAACTAATAGTTTAAATGATTATGCAACATACATTGAGTCCGTGGACTGTACATACTTATAGGTGAACCCTAAATCCCACACTAGGAGAATTCCTGTGTCGTGGGATTTAGTGCCTTCCGTATTAATATTGATTAAAATTAGTGGTTACGTGTAATTCAAATTAACAGCAGGCATAAATTAGTTAATTAGTGAAGAAATCAGCAAAAAAGAAAATATTAAATTTACTTTGAGGGTAGGCAAGATATACTCGTAGAATATTGTAGTCAATCATGCAATGATCCTAGGCTGAGTCTTATAATAATTGCGAAGTATGAATAAAATTACATGTGTACATAAAACGTACATATATAGATAATGCAAATGAATAATGTAATGAGCTATAGCAATAATATGTATACTGTTACTATACTTATACTTATATATATATATACGTATGGTTCTATATGTAAGTAATAAAACAATACTTGTCACAAAAATTCGAATCGAAAGCCAGACCTATTGACGACAATGTTGCGTAGATGAAAATAATTTGGTAGCTATAACACGCCTAAAGCTTTTTGTCTCACAAAAATCGCTCTTCGGAAAACATCGGTAAATAATTATGTAACAAATAATGAGCTGGTACAATACTCATATATATCGACTTGGCATTTTTTCCATATTGATGCTCGTATAGATCCACTTATTTTATTATCGGATGGCCTGAGAATTTTACTTATAAGCAAAGTGCCCGCTAAATACCTAAATAAATAAACGTAATTATTTATTTACCTAGACATATCCAGCACTTTCAAAGCATTAAAATTTAATAATCATTGTGTTAATAGCAGGAATTGTTCCTATTTAATCAGAAAAGATTTTCATTTAGCCACTTTTTTAATAATAAACGTGTATGATTTATCTATTTGTCTGTTTCTTTGTGAAGTGAAAACCAATACTATTATTGTGTTTAAATATTTTCTTAGTAAGTGTAATAGCGTTGCCAGTTGCCAATGATGACTTATGGCATAGAAACGTAGTGTCTTACTATGAGTTATTATTAAGTTCTAACTAGATTGGAGTCTCTCTGCGAGATCGAATCAGGAATGAGAAGATCCGCAGACGAACCAAAGTTACCGACATAGCCCAGCGGATTAACAATTTGAAATAGCAATGGACAGAGCACAGCACGGGGAACTGATGACTGATGGAGTCGTAAAAATCTTAAGTGGAGACCACGTACCGACAAGCGCAGCGTAGGAAGTCCACCCACAAGATGAACGGATGGCCGCAGGATCTCGCTGGAAGCAAGCCGCTACCAACCGGTCTTATTGGAGATCTATAGGGGACGCCTACGTCCAGCAGTGGATCTCCTATAGCTGAAAATAAGAAGAAAAAGAAGCGTGATAATTTAGATTGCATCCCTACTGAAATAAAGCTGAGTTAGAAGGTAAAAAAAACTCCTCATCCGTACAACATAGGGTTAAACTAATCCCACGCTAAAGATAAACGCTAGGCTATTATTAAAATATACCAGGTTCAGATGGCTTATATTGATTTATTCATCGATGCACTAATGAATAAAACCAAATAAGATATTTGATTGATTTAATTAACCTATAATTGACCTTGTAGTTAACAATTACGTAATAAAAATCAAAGTTTTTTTTTCTCGGAGTTGAAGAAAATTAAGATATTCATTTTATCGGAAAAATTATTAGCACCTTAATTATTAAAAACTAGCAATATTATATATAAATAACAAAATTTGGACATCTTATTGTAGCGAAATCATTCGTTAACAGAGTATTACAATTTAATCATCAGCTTTACGAGTTTCGTAAACATAAATATTTACTTTAATTGTTACTTATTATTTAATTGAAGATTTTCATGAAAATACCAAATGATATTTCAGTTACAGGATTATTTTTTATTCATTTAGTTTCATTTTAGACTATATATAACGGGACTGAACTCACGTGTGGGGATAGTCGTAACGACTATATTTTCGGTCGCATTAGGCGACCTTTCACTCATTTTCATTTAGTTTCAATTTTTAAATAAATTTATTGAATAAACAGAGCAGAAACACATTTTTTTCAACCTATGGTGTTCCACTTCCGGGCAATGGTCTCTCCACTAGCAGAATACACTATATAATCATGCAAAACAAAGAATATCAAATCTTTATAATTTTTAACTAAATTTATTAATTCATTAATTGTAGTTATTAATTAAATTTTTAAAATTATAATTTAATCTGCTGACGAAACAAACTGTTCTTCCAATAAAAGCCTTTTTCTTGGCCTCATGTTGCCTGATCATAACAGCTGGCTTATTCATCTATAAGGTATCATGTCCAGTCTAGATTTCAAGACTACTCTTTTACTCTAGATTGAAGAGCTACAACAACAAATAACTCTTTATTGTACATACAAAATAAAAATAACAATACATAAATGTATTTAATTGGTACACAAAATACAACAGTGAAATTCTGAAAGTAGTGCAGCACTAGTCGGCCTTATCGCTCTCTTCCAGGCAATCTATGTTAATAAGTGAAAGAGTAAAAAAGCAAGCTATGTTAATAAATAAAAATACGATGTTTTTCTTTCATAATTGGGTACGTAGTAATTTTGATGTTAAGATCACGCGTGAGATTGGTAGCGGGTACTCGTAACACTGGTAACAAACCGCTAATGATAGCCATTGAGTGACTTTGAATCACATAATGTTGCTTAATTTCGGTGATCGCGAATAAACATCTAACCCAACTACGCTATGAGCGCTACATACCCACATATAAATGTAGAAGGTGATTTATTGACTTTGGATTTAATAACTCTTAGCTTAAAAAAATATTAATGAAAAATAAATTATTAAGTCATCTTGTTCATCTTTAGCCTTTTGTTATCCATTTATGTACTACTAGTTTTACCCGCGGCTTCGCCCGCATGATATATTGATTTCTGTCGCAATATCATTATAATTTATAGCCTATGTGTTATTCTGATATATAAGCTTTATTTTTGCAAAGTTTTATCTCAATCCGTTCAGTAGTTTTTGCGTGAAAGAGTAACAAACATCCATACATCCATCCATCCATCCATCCACCCATCCATCCACCCATCCATCCATCCATCCTCACAAACTTTCGCGTTTATAATATTAAGTAGGATAGGATTTATTATTATGTACTAAAAGCCGTGGTGGCCTAGAGGTAGTGACACCCGCCTTACAATCGTGAGATCGTGGATTCAAATCTCGGTCCCGTACCAGTGAGTTCTGTGGAATTTATTGTCGGAATTTCACACCACTGGCTCTTTGGTGAACGAAAACATCGTGAGGCAACCTGCATATGTCCGTAGAAGAAATTCGATGGCGTATGTGAATCCACCAACCCGCACTGGGCCAGCGTGGGCGATATGGCCCAGCCACCCTTCGTGGGTCGGACTACGTCCTGCAGTGGACTATTAAAAGGCTGATACAGTACAGTATAGTACTATTTATTACCTACAACTTCAAAAAGGAGGAGGTAGTACTATGATCCTCGTGTATGTTTACCGATATTTTCGCCAATTTTGAACCGATTTCAAAAAACATTTTTGTTTCAAAAGGGTATATTTTTGAGGTCGTTCCATTCAAATTTAATCAAAATCGGCTCAGCCGTTTTTGATATATCAACAATGATATGTATGTTACATCAATTCACGCGAAGTATTCGAATTCTGTACACGGTGGAAGTTGGTGGTTCCATATTTTGCGAAAAATAATTATGTGAATACAAGCCAATCGCACGTACGTATATTGTGAATTATTTTTTGATGAAAATGTGATCCGTTGGTAACAGTTAGGTACCTTACAAGAACACAATGTTATGTGCAAACTGAAAAAAAAACAAAATATCATACAAAAGTCTATTCTATTGCTATGGAGTTCAGTGATCACAATGCCATCAATATAAATAATAATAATAATATAATAATAATAATAACTTTATTTCAAAAACCACACAGTAAATCATTAAAAGCAGTAAATAAATCTTATTTCCAAACACAACTAAAACCTGTGTATACCAAAAGGATTGCAAACAAACCAGTCTTCACTATATCTCAAATAATACAGAAAACCTACCACCGATATTTTTCTATTAGGTACCATACAACGTTATCAGCGAAAACAAAAAGACTTGCGGCTGAGAAGTGAAACCAATCTTAACGGATCGGCTATGCGTTTGTGGCGACGTGGTTTGTTTACCCTTTCACAAAGATGAACGGCTTTATTTTGTGTATCAGTACCTACTGGAAAACATTGGGCCCCAAACTAGGCTAAGCCTGTATCTTGGGTACCCAAAAGATTTTTACAAATTGAGTTTCACAATCACGCTGAGGTGTACGCATGTTAACACTAAAAACAGTTACAAATTTTACTTAATCTATGAGGTAAGCAACTTGAATGACTACTCAAAATTCAAAACAAGAGATTGTCCATATACGCTATTTGCGCCTAGATACCTACACATTACAATACACATTAAGTGAGTAGAACAAACATTAGGAAGTTTGGACAAGCATAAAAAATGCGGGTATGCATCTCTTTTCGATACCACAATGTGCAGGCACGGTCGTATTAAACATCGCTGCCAAGCAAGAGTGAGCCAATCAAGTTGAATAATTACGTGTGAGAAAGTTTAGCTACAAAAGATTTACATTGTGATCGCAGATGATTTACAATAAGGAATGTGTTATTTAAGTTTTCTACTGTGTTGATAAATAGTTAAATTACAGAAATAAATATTGAAGAATTACATTGATACTTAGTTGGTAATGTTAAATTTTTTGGTAATGTTAAATTATAAATAGGCATTATTTTAAATTAATTTGACATGAGTTAAGCGAAGTTTACTCGAATTGCTCGTATTATTATTGTTATTTAATATGAGATCAGTATAGATGATTTCAAGATGAGTATATGTGTGTTTGTGAGTGTAGCACTGCAATACGCGGGATCTCATGAGAGTGAAGGTTTGCAGTGCTACGTGTGTGTGTGTGTGTGTGTGTGTGTGTGTGTGTGTGCGTTTGTGTGTGTGTGTGTGTGCATTTTCCTATTCAAGAAAGATTATCTAAGTCTGCTCGAACGTAGAAGCAAATACTTCTTTACGTTTCATCTCACTATATACAATTAGTCTTTCTGTTTGCTCGCCGGATAGTGATAGAAGCCATTTTACTACCATTTTCTTAGAAGCAGCAAAAGTACTATGTTGAATGTTTATCTGTCGACACACAGAGTTGTACGTAAAAGTATGTACGTATTTCGGCAGCCGGGCTGCGAACGTGGTGTGCACTTTCGGTAGTGGAATATCGCAATGGCGGTTGTTTCTACGCAGTTTGATATTGCTCGACAGGTGGTGACTTTTAGCTATTGCGCGCAGGTCAAACAGCTGTCTGACTCTGAGGACAGAAGCTTCCGCGTACAGTTTATCAGTTGGGTATCGGCGCGGTTTGCCCAATAGTACTTTTAGCGCAGCTCTTTGGGCCCGTTCTATCTCGTCCATGTACGACTTCGCTGCGCCTCCCCATACTCCTATGCAATACTGCAGCAGCGACTGACAGAGCGATTTGTATACTAATATTTTAACGTCAGCTTTCGCGGATGCTCTTAGGCATTTCATGACGTATAGCAACTTACGAATTTTCTTTGAGATGTACGAGATGTGAGCTGAAAAGGACAAGTTTTCATCCACCATAACGCCTAGATATTTTACCGACTTGACTCTTTCTATCGAACTACTGCAAGTACACTTTACTGGGCCTGCTTTTGGGTCTGAAATAGTGGTGCATTTGTTGTGTACAACCAATTTGGACAAAGTAGTATTTGTGGCCGCCGTAATATGAAAGGCAATGAAATTAGATTTTTTAACGTTCAAGGTTAATAGGTTAGCATCAAGCCAACGAGAAATAATTTCGATACCTACTTCAGTTTCTCGGGTTACAGAAGCCCAATCATCTCCGTAGAAAATAGCTGCCGTGTCATCAGCGTAGCATATAAGTTCGCAGTTTGGAATGTTTAACCTAAAAATGTCGTCCATGTAGATCGTGAACAGGGTAGGGGCCAGTATACTGCCTTGAGGGACGCCGAAATTAATGGGTATTCCCCCGCTTACATGTTCACCAACTTTGATGCATTGTTGCCTATTTGAGAGGTAGCTAGTAAACCACCTAAGAGCGATTCCCCTAATTCCAAAGCTGCGGAGATTTTGGGAGACAAAGAGTCGAATGATTTAGCCAAGTCAAGGAATACTCCGATACACCTTTTTTTTCTGTCTAGATGAGTCTACCAGTATACCAGTATACATACAAAATCAAAATAAAAAAAATATTGATTTAAGACACCATAGATCCATGGTTAGTGAGCGTGGTACCTATGTTACATTAAAATAGAGTACACATATAGGTATATGTATTATACAATACGTGGTGTAGACGTTCAGATTGTTTTATCTAGTTCGTAAACATATCGATTGTTTATTAGTTTCTTATTAATATTTTATTCATTTTTATTTAATTGCGAATCGGTCCTTGTTTGACTATTACCTTGCTTGATGGTACAAGACAACATGCCAATGACTTTTAGCTTTAATTTGTAGATGTATTTTTACACCACTGGCGTTTAAGTGAAAGAAAACATGGAGAAGAAATCTGCATACGTACGTATGAGCAAATTAAATCGTGTACCAATGAAAATCCACCAAGTTGCACTGGGTCATTTCACTGTTATCAAATACATTTTTTTTTTCAAAGAATATCTACACATACGTAGACCTATATATATTAATCTATTGAAATGAGATGAGAATGAGAATACCTACCCAGTAGCAAAGCAAAATTTCTTTCAGAGGTAAATATTAATTTTATTATTAGAGTCAACATAAAATGTTATCTCATTAAGTGAAATATTACATAAGAAAGGACAAAAAATGCTAAAATCCGACGGCAACAATCGCTTCCAAGTTCATTACTATTAAAAAAGGATGCCAAGATTTAGAAGAGCCAAAAAAAATAAGGAGGTCGACGCCTAATTTTTTTTAAATTGTCATGCGTTAGGTACGCTTGAAAAGCACGTTAGATAATCAGTGCTTTAAAATAATTGCTGATTTTATGTTATTTTTATATAACTAATCAATATTCACTTATAATTAATAAATAATAAGTATAGTAAAACGAAATTCATTGAAATCTCACAGCACAGGCGTTTGGCTTAGTGAGAGTTTCAGGATACTTTAAATATTGTAACCGTTCTATAAATAAATCTAATAAATATTTATGTATCATTAAATAATAAACATTTACTAACATCTTGTAATATTTCAGCTAAAAATAAAGTATTTTGATTTTTCAATTAATTGATTAAAAGAAAATGAATTTTCACTGATTTCTCCGTTAACTTGACCATGATTTTCCATTATAGTTGGCAAATTTCATTAGATTGCGAAGCCAAATTAACAGAATAAATGAAATAATAAATCATTTCTATTCTAAATATCACTGTCAATTTCAAAATAAATCAAATTTCACTTCACATCATGACTTTGTGTTGCCATTGATGGAGTTCCAGAGGAAGATTTAGTAATTTTCGATTTATGTCAAACATGTTATTTAATTTTTAACTGCTATCACAAAGCCTAATGCTTTGCACTTATCTGCTTACAAAGCTAATTTTTCTTGACATAATTTTAATATGTTTTGAGCATTTTGTAACGCATCCTAGTTTCTTAATAAACAAAAGTCCCGTCAAAATCGGTCCAGCTATTTCAGAGATTCGCCGGAACAAACAGGCAGACAAAATTGTAAAAAATTATATTTTGGTGTACCTATGTACCGCATATATATTCATATACATGTAGTAAAAAACGGTTACTTCAATATTACAACCAGACTCAAATTATATTTATGTGTATAGATAACAGGAAATTGGTAGAGGAAATGCCTAAACATTACGTGAATTACAGTTAAAATAATAATATAGCGCTGCCTAAAATTCATAACCTAGATATTTTTAGCCAATTTAGCACCTTGTTGCAAAATAATGCGTTAACACTGTAAATAACATAACTCGTACGCTTAAAAATTGTTTTCAGTTTTCCTGATTTTAACTTCATTGTAAACGAACTGGTACATATCAGAACAGTTTTGGAAGCGTCTTAAATGACTCTGATGAACATAACATTCTTATACACAAACTTAGGAGAAAATGAGTGCAGGTATTCATATGTATGAGCTACCGTCATAGTCCTTTAGTATTAAAATCAGTTATTTCTCTCCCCGGAAAATAAAACGATTAATTAATACACATATCGTAAAATTGTCTGGTTGTAAGTAATGCTACTACATTTGGGGTATTTTTGGAGCAACGTTGAACTATAATTTATATTAAATTAACAAAATTTTGTTGTTGTTTTATTTCCTTGCATAAAGGCATATTTTATTTTTATACTAAGTTATTGCTGCAGTAGCTAGATACTCGTATTTTAGAATGTGGATTTTAAATTCATGTATGTTGTCAAATATTGCCGACAGGCGTTTGTGTGATTAAGCAAAAACTTACTAAAATGTTGTTTTGGTAACAATTCTATTTATGACTTTTTAAAGTGAAACCACTGCAAAACAAAGATGACATATTTTTTTATTTTAGAACAAGTACATTAAGTTACATAGGCTATCTAAATTTAACATAAATTGAAACGTAGTATTATACTGTGCACCTTATGATTAAGCTTGAAATAATCCAACGTGCTATGGAGATAGCTACGGTCGTAGTCTCTCTGCGAGATCGAATCAGGGATGAGAAGGAGCAAACTTAGTTAACATAGCCCAGCGGATCAACATGTTAAAGTGGTAGTGGGCAGGGAAATTTTGAAGGACGGATGGCCGATGGGGCCGTAAGGTTCCCAAATGGAGATCACGTACCAGCAAGTACAGCGTAGGAGACCAACTCGTTTATTTTATATCGTCGGTTCACCTAACCAACGATATAATTAAGACCACAGGAACGAGCTGTATGCAGGCATCTCTTGCAACCGAACTTATTGGAAATCCATAAAAGAGGCCAACGTTGGACGTCCTACAGCTGATGGACGGATGTTCTACGTTCATTTTATAAGGTATCGTCATTAAGTAGGTAAGACATTTATTTGAAGTTTACTAGAAGTGGCAGGTGCCTACGCATAGACTTAATGTGCTACGCGATTATGTGCTACGAATGATGCTACGCAAATCTATAATAATTAGCATTTTCTATCCTTGTTAGATTTGGCATACATTTGATAAAAATTTGATATTTTTGAGGTTTACCATTTACTGTTTTACTCTTAAAACAAAAATTTAAAAAACGTTTAGTTTTGATTTGCTTTATTTTCTAACTAGCGTTTCTAACCCGTCTCAGCTCCACACAAGTGTATTAGACATATAATATAAACCTTCCTCTTGAATCATGATGTCTATTAAAAAAACTGCATCAAATCTGTTGCATAGTTTTAAAGATATAAGCATACATGAGGACAGACAGCGGGAAGAGACTTTGTTTTATACTATGTAGTGATAAGGTACGAAATGAAAGTTGCTGCAGTCAGGAAGTGAATTAATCATCAAAATAAAACCACTGCTCTGTGTTGATTTTTAAGTAATTTTTTATCTCAGATGTTAAATTGCTTCGAATTCTTAGAAATAACCATTTCTCTTTTGTCTAAGTTGTTTAATTTAATCCAAGATTAAAAAGGAAGTAACTTCATATTTTCACTACAAATTATTGTATGCATATTTTTTTAATTCTTACTAAGCCGTTAAGACTAAGCAACTTTGCGAATAAATCGAACTATTTTTTGTCTGAAATAAAATATGTTTGTTCTGTCTCCACAGATCAATTCATTATTTGATTTCTATTTAGCACAATTTAAAAAAACTATTGACGTGTCTCAGGTGACGTCTTCATTCTAGAGGCGTCAGTATTGTGTTACCTGCCCAAAAATAAAGAAAAAAGTAAAAAATATAAAAAAACCAGTGTTGTGATACCAAATGAACGTGATACGCCCTCTGGTGGCTTTGTTTCACCCCCAAGACGGACTTCAGAATGAATTATACGAGTTTTTGCTTGATAAAATGAATAATACGTTCTCACGGGGGTTCATGTAGAAGATTTGGCCGATTGCACAAGGTGGACAATGTTTTAGCGAGGTATGAGAGAAGGTGTTAAGTCAATCTCAGGATAGGTACTTACTTATTTTGATGAATTGAACTTGTCGTTTTTTTTAAGATGATATAGATTTGATTTGCTCTCCGCGTGTGTCTCTTTTTTTTGTAGTCGGGTTGAGTAGTGAAATTGTTTTCTAAAAGTATCACAATGCGACTTTTTAGGTTTTTATAATTTTTTATATTTTTGTAGAGCAGACTAAATGTTTCTTTCATAAAGTTACCCATGTAACTTATTTATTTAAACTAAAAAATCTATAACTAGGTAGATACTTCAGTAATTAATGAGAATTCTAAAAAAAACCGTGATAAGTAATTAATCATATTATATGTAAGTCAAGAACAAAATGAATCACGTATCTCAATATAACTTACGTATTTCTATAGGTAGGTAAAGTTTTATTTATTTAGGTAAGTACCAAAGTTTAGAAAATAATACGGATAGAAATTGAACAACTATTAATTTTTTCAAAGATCTTATTTTTTGCAAGGTAAAAGCATTTATATATTACTAGCTTTTGCCCGCGGCTCCCGCGTGGAATTTGACTTTTGTGCTATCCCACAGGAACCTTTTATTTTTTCGAGATAAAAAGTAGCCTATGTCACTTTCCGGCCCTTGAACTATATCTATGCCAAAAATCAAGTCGATCCGTTGCTCCGTTGCTGCGTGTAAGGGGAACAAACCTACAATCTTTTCGGATTTATAAAATTAAGTATCATGATTATTTTTTTTATTCAGCGTGGCAATGCTGCCAGCATGCTGGGCACGCTGCCAACTGGCAGTGGGTTTGAGCATTTGTATTATATTTAGATTTTTAAGGGTCTGTGGATGATCCAATTGCTTGTTATGTAGCAGTAGTTTATGTAGTTTTAGATTATGTAAGTCTTGTATTTATTGGTAGTTTATTAGATATAGTAGTATTAAATCCAGTGAGTTGGTAACTAAATGTAATTAATTCTCTTCTGTATAAAAAGAACTTAACGCCATATTTGTAAAGATCTAATATTAAGAAATTAAAAAAGCGTCAAATGATTATCCAAAGCAAGTCTTATTGTGCAGCGTTGTAAGGAGGCAGGCAGGTAGAGTTACAGGAGAGCAAAGGACCAATGATGATAATGGAGCATTATGCTCGTGGACTAAACTGCACTCGAGGAAGCCATCCAGACGTCGTAATCACTGCCCACCTGCCGCGCCGGGAACCGAACCCACACCGCCTCGCCACCGCGCGGCCCCTCGACCGCACTATTCATTTCTCACAATTAATCAAAATTAAATCAGCCGCCGACCGCGACTCTCTCCGTCATAATCTGGAGTTTATAGCAGTAGAGATAGGGTAGAGTATTAAGTGGCGGTGGAGCGGAGGGCGTGCCCGCCGACGAACAAATCTGGCCAATACAGTGCGGTAACAAAATATCCGGATTGGCTATTAGTAGGCCCCGCCCGCGCGGGGTGGGGGGCTCGTGTAGCGTGACGTAATGGCGTATGCGCCGCGAGCGTGACGCTAGCTTACGCTGTTATCGCGCTAGGCGTGTAGAGTGCGAGGTAGCGCGAGAAGGCAGTAAGTCGCGGCGAGGGGTGGCGAACTAGGAAGGCTCGGCAGTGAGGGCCCGCTCCCGGGGGGCTCCGCGTTCGGGTTTACTACGACGGGCGGCGCCGCCGGCACAAGCGCTTCGGTCGTCGCGGAGAGCGCTCGTCACGTCTCTCTTCTCACTGTTCCCGCAAATTTTCCACCGTCGAGGAAAATTCACTTTCACTATTTTTGCAAATCGGAGCCTAACTTTTTAGGCCTAAAATAAAGAACTAATTTTTACGACAAAATTTAGTGCTTAACGAACATTAAGTACAGTGCTTTCATTAGGACCCTAAAAAATGTGTAATATAAATAAATAAGAGCGCAATTTAAACAAACAATAATGAACAGTAATGTAAAATAAGGCCGATAGCACACGTGGGCGCAATGCAAGCCATGAGCGCGAACCCGAGCGCGCCGCGAGCGCCGCAGCGATCACCGTTCGCCATACAAGAGTTGCTAGGCCTGTCTGATAACCGGGAGAGCAGAGAGCGGTATTTTGAAAGAGATGACAGAGACCGGGTGCTGAATTTATCGGAGAGTAGAGACCGGTCGGCTTATACGCCGCAGTTTCCGCTGCCGGCGTCGATGGCCAGCCGAGTGGCGTATGCAGCTGCGTTCAACGCGCAGGCGGCGGTGGCGGCGGCCTTCCTTCCCGGCCCGCCGCTGCTGCACCCACCGCCTGGTAAGTGTGCCACCCTCTTTGTAATAACACTAAGGACTTGGTGGATAATATGTCTGATTGAGATCAAGTAGTAAGTGGTCAAACGCAAAACTATCTTGTAAAACCACCTTTACCTGTTAAATTGTGCAGGTATGAAGCTGTTTGTGTGGAGCTAATATGATAATATGCAAGCTTTTTCAAAGGCATTGATAGAATTTGGAACTGTGGGCTATCTAAGAGTGGAAGTTAAATGCTGTATTTTGGTAGATCCTTCAAATTAGGTACAATATAGATAAGTAACAGTTGAAGGTTAAATTATTTAGTACCAGGATAGTAGGTACCCGTTTTTTCCTCAGTTACAGGATTCCAATTTGAATTGAACTCGGACGAAAGTGTAATGTCAGACTTATACCTACAATATTGTTACGGAGTTTCTGAATCAATTCAATCATTTGATACCTAATACAGGGTCCATAAGTATGTAACTCTAGGTTTATATAAATGATACATTTATAAATTAGACTAAGAGAATATGTATTTATGGTGCAATAAAAACGATCGAATTGAATTGATTTTATTGCAACAACGTAATATTTTAATGCAGTTCTTAAATAACATTTTCTTTAAAATCTTTAATATATACCTAAGAGTAAGTAGGTTTGGGAACTTACGTACAATCAAAGTAGTAGGTATTAGGTATAAAGTAATTATGTCATGTATTTTTTGTTACTTCTTCTTTAAGTGTCACGTTTTTATTTAATTATTATTTTCCTTTTTGAAACACTCATACTTAATGTGTTCATTGATTAGTTTTATTTTATAACTGTAGAGGTTCATTGACAGGATCAATTGACATTGAATGTTAAATATTTATAGGGTTGTATATTTTTTTTTTTTTTACACAGCAATATACAACCTGAAATATCAGAAATTTAAATACTTGCCTACTTACTGATCGCCTGTACTTAGAAAGTTGAAATTTATTTATTAGCTTGAATATAATAGAATATAAACTTAATAACTAGTTATCTATTATAATAGATAACTAGGTAGATACCTCTAAACGTCTAAGTAGGAACAAATTTTCAATGTGCAAATTATAAAAGTATCGTATATCCTTTAGACTTATTTCTAACTGAATTTCAAGTTCCTATAAATGCACTAGTCATTCAATTAACTTATTAGCGCAAAGTTCACAGTTTTAGCGCAAAAATTTACCATAAATCCTGGAAGTAATCGCCATGGGGGATAAGGCCGCTACTTTATAATTATATTTTCGTCATTTTAATAGTGTTATTTATAAATTGTGGTTGTAAATAAAGAGTTTTGTCTGTCTGTCTGTCTACTTAATGTAAGAAATCTCTGTGCGTCAACTTGTGTATTTTTTGCCTCTCAAGCCTGGTGCGAGACGGCGTCGCGGTTCTTTATGTCTACCCTTCGATTCTTTAATTAGCGTTGACTATAATCAAGCCTTTATCGAGCTATAATTAGGCCTTTATCTTGCTATAATTAGTCCTTTATGCAAAGACAATGACGTGCGAGCGGCCGCGCCGCCGCCGCCGTCGGCTCCGGTTACCTCCCAGCGGCGTCGTTTGCCAAACGCATAGACTTGTTAATATTCGGTTATTGATTTTTAAATTGGTAGACTCCACTTTAAATTGGTAGAATCATCTCTTGAGTTTTTTATTTATTAGTCGGCTAGGTTTTTTGTTAAATGAGCGCTTCAGTTTCATTACATTTAGTTTATTCATGCGCTTTAAGGCATGCGCAACGCTCGTTCTTCAGCGCTAAAATTCATTTTAGGCTTTGTTTAGGCTTTGACATCCTACAATCTATTTTATCACTACATCTGCCTCGGTGGCGCAGTGGTTAGTGACCCTGACTTTTACATCAAAGAGGCTTGGGTTCGATCCCCACCCAGGGCAAATATTTATGTGATGAACATAGGTGTTTGCTCTGTGTCTGGATGTTATTTAGTTACTATCTAAATAAGTATGTATTTAAAAATATGTATATGTAGTATATCAGTATCTGGCAGCCATATCACAAGCTTTGCTTAGTTTGGGGTCAGAGGCCGTGTGTAAGATGTCCCCAAATATTTATTTATTTATTTACATAGTATAAAACAATGTCGCTTCCCACTGTCTGTCTGTCACTATGGATGCTGATATCTTTTGATGTGGATTTTTTTAATAGATAGAGTGATTCAAGAGGTTGGTTTATATGTATACCTAATACACCTGTGCGAAGCCGGGCGGGTCGCTAGTTTAGTGAAGTCGTGAATATTTGAAGACTGGTACGGTACTTACAATTTGAAAATAAAATTATGAACATATAATTATTACACAACACCCAAACGAATGAGTTATGATTTGATTTATTGATCTGTCTAAAAGTGATTTGTTCAATAAGTATCTATTAATTATAATTAAACGGGTGTTTCCAAGATGTCACTTGTTTGTATTATGTTATTTGCTAGAGAGAAAATGCAAGTTGCATTAATATTTTTTACAAACAATTTTGATATCAAGTGTTATGTGATTAATTTATACTTTTCGCCTTGCATTTAACTTCTTCAGCTATTAGAATGGTTAGAGTAGTTCTGTTTATATTTGTGTCATGTAACAATCTGAAATCTAATTTCGTGCATAATATGTATGTATAAGTAGAATGTGAGTTATAATTTATAGTCATGTTAAATCTAATGTTTTTTTACCAAATTATTATTGACATAAGTGACCACTCTCACTCGAACATGCAGTGCCCGACAGGGTCCATACTGAACTTTGTACCTTAACTTTGTTATTAACATCCTGTACTGTATGGAAGCATGAATAAATGAAATGAAATGAGTGAGAAAAAATAGTGAAGAATCACTGCATTATACTTAGCGGTCCTTTACAAATTGTTGAACATAGGCCTATTTACGAACGGCGATTAAGTATGCTATATTCACCGCGCTGTCTCGGGTTGGTGGATACTAGTGGACAGAATAACATATATGACTGTATTCTTTTAGCTAGAGGTTCGTGAAATTAAACAATCGGCCAAGTGCGAGTCGCACTCGCGCACGAAGGGTTCCGTACTGTATGGGAGCCCGGAGTGCCCCTTAGTATATTTTATTTTAATTTAATTATTTATTTCTAAAACAACTAAACAATCTGTGAATATTTTAAGCATCTACCTGATTCCGTTATTAATATCGAGGACAAAGAACACGTTTTTTGTATGAGAGCCCCCCTTAAATATTTATTTTATTCGGTTTTTAACCGACTTCCGAAAAGGAGGACGTTCTATGTTTGTCTTTATGTATTTTTTCATCGATAATTTCGCCAATTGTGAACCGAATCGAAGAATTCGTTTTAATTTCGAAAGTTCATTCTTCCGGGGTGGTACCATTTAAATTTTACAGAAATCAACAATAATGTGAACAATTTGACCGAAATATTAGAATTTTGTACACGATGGCAGGCCGTTTTCCCATTTTTTGCTAAAAATAATTATTAGTATTTGTTGTTGTTACAAAACTTTCAGCTTTCTAGCTATAACAGTCCACGAGATACACCCTGGTGATAAACAGACAGACGGACAGACAGTCTTAGTAATAGGATCCCGTTTTTGCCCTTTGGGTACGGAACCCTACAAACGTTGCTTTGCTAGCACCTACAGCATTTTTACTGAAGGTTTTTTCCTTTACTACTTCTTTAACATGTAAATTGGTAGATTGAAGATCAATTTAATATTGTCATCATTTTAGCTACAGAATATCCACTGACTATCCTACGTCCATATAATGCTAGAGATTTTTAATAAGATCAGTTAGAATTGGCTCATATTTAGCGCGGCGTTTAGTTATCAGCGTGTCAGTTTATCATAGATTGCCAATATTTTAGAAGAAAGATAAAAATTATATACTCAGGTACCTATTATAGAACTTTATTTCATGATAGGTATCATTAATAATTACCATTCTAGACCTTCGTCAGTAACTGTAGGTATGTGGATAATCTAATGGCTCTTATATAGAAATACAAATAGCTAAAGGACACATGCAAGTCCATAGCATTAAAATTGCTTAAATTAAATTGCTATGTTCACCATTGGGCTATTAAAAGGACCGTCTTTTGATTGCATTTTTTTATTTCATTTATTTTTTATTGAAAATTTACTAACCACAGACTCGCAAGGTCTGTGCCCTTGGTTAACTAAAAACAATTATTTGATTTTACTGTACAAAGAGAGTTAGTAAATAGTTAAATCTTAGCCTAAGTTATTTAGCACTTTATTACATATTGATTTATTACACTCCACAGACACGGGTCCTGTACTCCTTAAAACGTGCATTTTTTTTTAAATGATTTTAATAATATTTCTACTAAAGGCTTTACAAGAATAATATACTAAAACGAATCTAAACCAAAGACAGTAGGTACATTAATACCTACAACTATACTGTACTGTACCAGCCTTTTTTAATAGTCGACAGCAGGACGTAGGCCTACCCACGAAGGGTGATTGGGCCATATCCACCACGCTGGCCCAGTGCGGGTTGGTGGATTCACATACGCCATCGATTTTTTTTCTACGGACGTATGCAGGTTGCCTCACGATGTTTTCCTTCACCTAATAGCCAATGATGTGAAATTCCGTACATAAGTTTCAAAGAAACTCATTGGTACGGGATCGGGATTTGAACCCACGACCTCACGATTGCAGGTCGGGTGTTACTACCACTAGACCACCACGGCTTCAACTACCTATACCAATAACTAGCTAGCACCAAATAGCACCTACCTACTCTTTAGGTGTTCAAAGTGAAGCAATGTTAACTGAATACTTGGCCAGTTAGTTCATCATAAAATTTGATAAAACTGTCGCTGTAGGAACAGATTGCACACGAGGACTCGTGTAGGACAATAGGCGCGCACAATGCGCCGGCGCATGTGCCATATAGGTACATGCACATGTAGGTAGGTATTGTTAGCGCGGGCCCAGCTGCTCCCGACGAATTAGTGCTAATTTTGCACTAGCGTTTCGTTATTTTAATCTTGCAAATTAGTAAACAAATCATGACTTCAAAGTACCTATTTGAATGTAATAAGTAGATAAAAATAAATATGTGTACTAGAATAATATATTGTATAGCATTATTTTACGTTATTTTAACTACATATTTGTTACCATAGGGTTTAATTTATTCTACATGCCCGTCCTGGCTTCGCTCAGTTATGAGTGAATTATGTAGATATTCTAGCGTATATCTAGCGAGCTATAAATATTCCTGAAGAAATGTTCTAATAGGTATTGAAACCGCATTAAAATCTGGTGTTTAGCTTAAACTCGAGTTCACCAACGCTTGTTTAAGTTATTTATTTAAGCAACGGTTAAACTCAGGTCCACCAACAGATATTTAACTTATTAACAGTTGGTTAAAAAGCGGCTTGTTATGTTAACGAAATTTTGCCGTTCACAAAGCACTAAGCGTTGATTAAATTAAATACAGTAATCACATGCTTGACATAAACAAGTGTTGGTGAACTGGAGTCTTAGAAGATTTAAAGCAATATACAGACAGACGCACAAAACAGCGACTTTATTTTATAATATGTAGAGATAGTAAAGAAAGAATAAGCTCAAAGTTTCAGATGTCATCTAATGATAATACGTATAACCAAAGAAGACGTATTCCTCATTAAATGCAATCTATATTTTCTATTAATATCCAATACTACACTCAACGGTCTATAAAAAAAAATATTTACAAACCTATAACCTAACATAACAAATAAATAACTGTTTCTTGTTGGGAACTTTCTAAGTTGAGTACCTAAGTAAGGCTCAGTTATCTCATTTTATTCCAACATAGATTTAGTTTTTGCTTCGTAAGTAAACGTACGTGGTAATTTAAAGACTCTATCCCAAAATAGTTGGGAGATGATAATAGTTAAGTAACTATTGTCATATTATTATTACCTAAGTAGGTAGGTATACTTTTTTCAACAAAGTAAGTAGCAAAATTATTTCGTACAGGTTCGTATCGTTTTAAAGATATCAATTTCGTTACTACAGAACTCCCGCTACATCAACCCGACTCACTATTATTTTCTAATCCGTCTTACACCTGAGGCGACCTAATAAAAAACTCCAGATCAATATTGATTCAGCCTCCTCCAAAGAAAGAGCCCACACAATGGCAGAACAACCTCTATCTCACACCTATTAGAATCACAAATTAAAATACTGCTCCACTCCACATGTCAAATACAGCAACACCTCTGAAAAAGGCCCAACAAAGCCTTAAATAGGCCTTTATGGCCTTAACGCAGGTTGAAAGGGCTCACACCTACGAGAAAGGCCCTTTGTACGCTCAATGGTGGATGGATAAAGGGCTATTTGTTTGAATAAGATTTTGTCAGTTTGATAGAGGTTAGCCAAAAGCTATGAAACCGGTGGACGGTGCGTTTCGTTTGTATGCAAAGAAAAAAATACGTTTTCATATCATAAGCTAGTCAAATTGGTAGATTACAATGGTTTAGAAAAAATGCGTTTTAGAAAGTAGCCTATATAGTATGTATCTATGAAATAGCTTAAATGCAGTTACATATACATTTTTGCAATAATTATGCATAGACTCGGACTTTTTTGA
Source organism: Hypomecis punctinalis (assembly GCA_949316475.1). NCBI lineage: Eukaryota > Metazoa > Arthropoda > Insecta > Lepidoptera > Geometridae > Hypomecis > Hypomecis punctinalis. Next base: position 24,336,362 of record OX438811.1, on the reverse strand, counting down.
TTGACTCAGAGATCTTTGTAATTGAAATTTTATTAATTCAAATGTGACCAACATTCAAGCTTTGCCTAGTTTAGAGCCTATTAGCACTACATTGTAATTTCTTTAGAGTTAAATAAATATTGATTTTTTAAATTTAATTTAGCTAGCCTAATTTAATGATAGCTTGTAGCAAGCTAAAACAAAATGTCAAAACATACCAATCTAACAACATTGTAACAATTGACCAAATGTTTTTCTTAAGTAAATTCAGTAAAACACACATACTCTTATTTGTTATTACCCTGTGGTAAGCTATTTTACACTTGTCGAAAACAGTGAATTTTCTCCTGCATGAGCAATCTACTGATTTTATCATCTATGCGGTTAGTGAATATGCGCGGTACAATGGTGTGGTCATTTCGTTCTTCGTTTGTTTATGGTGTTATAATAATTTGTATAGGGAATATATTTATTTTCCTGTAATACGTCGCGGCTTTTATTTTATTTTTATGTTTAGAGATTGTGGTTCTACAAAAAAAGAATCAGAATTTAATTTTTACATAATAATAAACTGTAGTTCGTATTTCAGTATAGGCTTTATCTCAAAATGATCATTACTCTGTCAGTTGCGGGTTGGTAGATTAATAATTGATTTTCTCGTCCAAGCTAACATAAAAGCAACTTAATCTATGTCAGTCTTCAGATGGGTGACCGCGGGTGGCATTTACAACTAAGCGCTACCGTGGATCGGATGACACGTTAAATTTTAGATCCCGGCTGTTCTACCCGTGTATCCATGTCAGAGGCCTAGAGGCTGCTTAAAAACTCTGACTCCAGGGCTAGCCACTCGGCCTGTACGAACTTACTTACCAGTCCTATGTGTCCCGAGTCAGTCCGAGAGATATGGGTCAGGGCGGGTTCCGTATTGATCCGGTACTATTAGACAGGCGTTTCACGGGCTATTAGCGGAACCCTAGTTAGGACGGACTGCTGGCTATTCTGTGGCGGTATGGTATTGACATGTAATCAACTAATCGACTGCTAAGTTTCGATTCAATTGGGGATTCATTGGGATATTAAGTAAGATATAACAATAAGTACAATATGTTTTAAACTGGAAAACGAAGTTCTTTACCGACTTCCAAGAAGGAGGAGGTATGTTCGTCTGTACCGACCTGTGTTTTGTACGAGTATGTTCACCGATATATTTGCCAATAAAAACCTGTATGGTATGGTACTGAACTGTACCAGCCTTTTTTAATAGTCCACTGCAGGACGTAGGCCTACCCACAAAGGGTGATTGGGTCATATCCACCACGCTGGCCCAGTGCGGATTGGTGGATTTACATACGCCTTCGAATTTCTTCTACGGACGATTCACGATTCTCGATTTCTCACGATGTTTTCCTTCACCGAAAAGCCAGTGGTGTGAAATTCCATACATAAATTCCAAGGAATTCATTGGTACGGGACCGGGATTTGAACCCACGACCTCACGATTGTAAGGCGGGTGTCTTAACCACTAGATCACCACGGCTTATTAAAACCTATTTAAAAAAATATATTTTTAGGCTTCCGTACCTCAAAAGGAAAAAACGGAACCCTTATAGGATCACTTTGTTGTCCGTCTGTCGGTGTGTGTGTATGTCAAGACTCTTTATCTCGGGAACGCGTAAAGATATCGAGTTGAAATTTAAAATGTATACGTATATCTATGGTGTCTTGCAGTTGTTTAAAAGAAAAACTTCTCAGTTATTATTTAAAAAAGTTAGAGCCGTTTATGTCGTAAAAAACCGCATATTTCGACACTCACAAAAATCCAAACCTACAGGGTACTTCACGTTGACATAGAACTATGAAATTTGGCGAGAAGCACTGTCTCAAAGTACACATATAGGAATAAATCTAAAAACTACATTTTTAATTAAATAAAAAAAAATAGGGCCTCTAAATTCACAAAATATGGGTTCAAAATTCAAAGTGAGTAAATCGTATCATGTAAGGTATCATATAAAAGAACTTCATTAGCACACGCTAAAACAGGTTTTTAATTATTTTAACAATGTGTAATTTTCGATGTATGACGAGAAAAGTGAAAAAAAAAAACATTATTGTCGATGGTTATAGTATAGAGATTTTAACAACTTAGGTAGGTATTTACCAATTTTTGAAATTTCTGGATTTGTACGGAACCCTCGGTATGCGAGCCTGACTCGCACTTGTTCGGTTTTTTTATTTCAAAAGGGTACATCAATAATGTAAAAATGACTGCATTGATTCGTGCAAACTATTCGAATTCTGTATCTACCCATGCCATAGAACGTTCACTACTGCACATAGGCCTCCCTATAAATATCTAATAAGATCGGTTGGAGGTAGCAATCAGCGTGATCGTGCGTTCGTAAAGTGGGTGTTTACCCACCTTGTAGGTCTTGCACTACGCTTGCCTGTGCGTGGTCTCTACTCGAGGTTTTTAAGATTCTTCGTGCTACATACCTCCCCAATGTTATTACTGGGCTATATTTGAAAGCCATAAGACGTCCATTAGTGGACAAAGTTAGATAGTGTAAAATATGTTGTAATCAATAAAAACGTAAATGGTATTTAATACTTTATTGTGTTTCTACTATCACCAAACAAGTGTAGTTTTAGATTTTTTTATCTAGGTTTAAGGACAAAAAGATCTTTGTCTGCAATACCTACTCCACTTTTTTACAGCAAACTGATTTGAACCCAATCATAATATTTATGTTCTAATACAGACGTTCCAACCCGCACTAGGCCAGCGTGGTGGATATGGCCCAATCACCCCTCGTGGGTAGGCCTACGTCCTACAGTGGACTATTAAATTATATTAAAGGCTGGTACAGTACAGTACAGACGTTCAGGGGCCTGATTCTCTATCGTTAAAAAGCGTTACGTTAGTAACGCGGTAAGTATTTTTTTAATTTCGTGAATTTCGTTTGATACATGAGTAATGTTTGATACATGTAAAATTACGTTAAAATGAACCGATGATATTTGAAAAATAAATATATTTTATGCGAATTTCTTAAAAACAAAGAGCACGTTAAAGCGCGTTACCCACTTGTTTTCATACAGAATCACCCACCAGAATACTATAAATAAATTTCTTATAGATGGCAGTTAATATATTATTAATATATTAATAATTATATTATTATGATTTCTTATACGATAACTTGAAATTTTCTTTAGTCATAGTCATAGTCATTTATTCATAATAATAGTATTACATGTCACAAAATAATCAAAATAATTGAAAAAATAATAATAATAAGTAATTAAATTCAACAAAAAAAAAAAATAAAGCAATAATACCTACTTACAAAACATGTAAGAGAAACACCACAGTCATATAATTTTAATTTTAATTATTTCATCGAAACTGTAGAATGCCTTTTCGACAAGCCATTTCTTTAATTTGTTTTTGAATGATTCCCTAGAAGGAGCGTCTCTGATGTCTAGTGACAGCCGGTTGTAAACTTCGGGAGCGGTGACATGCACAAGTTTAGCCGTCCTAGTGAGCCGGTGAGGCACGGCGCACAGGCGGTGCGCGTGTCGCGGCGGAATCACGCCGCGCGGCCGCGAGTCTCCAATGTGCGAGTACTCTTCGAGGTGGTCTCTGGCGTACAACGCCGCCTGGAGACACACGAGGCTCGGCACAGTCAGTATCCCCATGGACCGGAAATAGGGAAGCGCGGATGTGTCCTGCGATACTCGCGCTATTGCTCGCACAGCTCGTTTCTGCATTCTGAAGACGCGTTCTAATTCGGCAGCGCGCCCCCAGAGCTCGATGCCGTATTGAAGTTGCGAGTGGACGGACGCGAAATAGCATTGCCGGACCATGGGTTAAGGTAGAATTGCCGATATCCGCCATAAAGCAAAACAGGCGGCACCTATCTTCCCACACAGTTTCTCGATGTGTTCTTGCCACATCAGGGTACTGTCCAGTCGAAACCCTAAGAAAGACGTCGATTTAACTTGGTCCATTTCAACATTACCAATTTTGACTATAAGCGGTCTGTACGACCGGCCAGCCAAGTTGAAATGAACAAAGTGAGTCGTCCCAGTATTTAACATTAGTCCGTTTACTTCGAACCAAGCGTTCAGAGCACTCGCCACTCCGTTTAACTTCCGCTCCAGTAGGTCCACAGTTGGAGAAGTGACTATCGCGGCGACATCATCCGCATACATAAGAACGTGCGCATCTCGAATGTTATCCGGCAGATCATTGAGGAGGATGGAGAACATGATGTTGGACAGCGAAGAGCCCTGCGCCACACCGATAACAGTCTCCAGAGGCTGGGATTTAGCCTTACCACCATCCCCGACGACCACCTGACGTCGACCGTACGTGAAGTCCGTAAGCATCCTCAGTTCAGAGCCAACGACTCCATGATGATTCATTTTAGCTGCAATGACATCGTGGTCCGCAACGTCGAAGGCTCTGGAGAGGTCACAGAATATAACCGCAACCTGAAGAGAGCGCTCGCGAGCCTCGAGTATCCGTTTGACGACTTCTCTCGTCATTTCCGTGGTGGACCTTCCACTTCGGTACGCATACTGTCTGTCGCTCAACGCTTCAGAATCAGCTAGGTATTTCGTAAGCCGGTTGCTTAAACCAAATTCCAGGACTTTAGCTACTGCAGGAATTATGGACACCGGTCTATAACTATTCACATCTTCCTGTTTACCTTTACCTTTGTACAAAGGTGAAACTTTGACATATTTCAGCGCAGCCGGATATCTGCCTTCCTTGATGCACGTATTAAAAAATCGCGATAGAATTGGCGCTATTGGCTCTGCCGCAGCGTGAAGTAAGGAGATGGAAATATCGTATATATCCCTAGAATTTTTCTTCGCTACTCCTTTTGTTAGAATTGTGTAAACCTCGAGTGCTGTAAACGGCTTACATCTAAAGGAGCGGTCGGCGGGCGGGTGAGTCGCAGAGAGCGCGCGCATAGCTGTGGAGACGTCCGCCTTTGGTGAGCCACATGACAAAGCAGTACCAACAAAATGTGCGTTAACCGTGTTCACGATGTCGACTTTATTCGAGAATTTAGACCCATCAGGGCGCGTCAAAAAGTTAGTGAAGTCACATTGACCTCTAGTCTTACCGGTTTGTGTGTTTACCACCTCCCACATAGATTTAATTATATTTTCAGAATTGTAAATTATATTTGTGTAATAATTACATTTTTCATATTTAATTAAGTCATTATACTTTTTTTGATATTCGTCATATTTAAAAGCCAAATCATAGTTATTGGGAAATTTTAATTTAAGGAACTCCTACTCTAAGCATATATCATAGTAGCTGCTATATAACCTGTGTCCGAGCTCCAACGGTATAAAAACTGTTATATAATCTATGTCTTAGCTCCAGGGCTCGGTTATTGGTGCACACACCCCCACACGTGTTCGCAACCCTTCCGCGAGCAGCGCTACATGTGTGGGGTAAAGCATACACTGACGCGGGTTTTATAAAAAATCTATTTTATAAAGTGGGATTGTTTGTCAGTGCTTAAGTGGTTCTAAAGTGATGCCGATCTATGACCTAGGGATGTGCCAATTAATAAACTTATAAAACATGAAAACAAAACTTAAAATCTAAAGAAAACTAGTTAAAATTTGGAGAATGTTTAAACCTATAAAAGGTTTAAACAGTCTCTAATCACAGGCAACGTGCCCAAAATGCTGGCTGCATTGCCTCGCTGAATTGCGAGGCTGACTTTCTGCCCAAAATACAGGCCAGCATTCTGGTCACGTGTGCTTTCTTTTAATCTCCCCGACAAATCTTTGAATATCTCTAGAGCACCCGGCCCCCACGGTCCAAGTGTCTCTACCCCAAATGGCACAAATAAATATCCTTTGTCGAGAGATGAATATTTGCGCCGTATGAGAGATTCTGCCGCAATTGCCGCACCGCTAGGCTGCCTTGATGTCTCTAGAAGATGTGACGGCGCCAAAGTATCGACACAAGTAGCATCTCACACCAAGGGCCGTCCCATCTTCCAGGGAATCAAGGTCATTCCATCGGGTCTTTTTCCATCGTCTCGTAGCAAACCTGTTAGTTCCAGAGTAGCTGCCACGTTTACGCTACCAAAGGCATGACGGATGATATCATTTAAAGCGCTATGGCGAGCGATACGGCCGGCACTCCTGCTGCAAGACAAACCGTGGTGACCGAGGCTGTCTACATTTTCTCCACAGACGCACCTGTGGGGGAAAACACAAGGAGCGCCAAGGCGTAGCGAAATGGCTAACCGGAATGTATTGTTGTCCAGTAAATTTCCTAAATGAAACGAAGGTAGTGCCTGCAGCCAAAGACCCGATTCCCAGCGAGAAACAGCTAGGAGACGCGCCCGATCTGTAGGAATGTTTGTGGATAGTAATTTGTTCCATTCCAAATCACAGATCTGCGTATCCCATTGTCTCTGTGACGTTAGGGTCTTGGGCAGGGTAGAATTTGGGCAGGCTATTTTCCAAGCATTTAAGGCTTCAGTCAGAAATGAAATTTGCACATTTCCTAAACTTGGTGACAAAATTTGATTTACTTAATTTTCAGTGGTTTTGACTGAAGATAGAAATGCGGGCGATGATACACTGGAATTTTTTCTAATACCTAAGCCTCCATAGCGGATCGGTAGGGACGCTTGGCACCACATGGAATTTTCGATAGACACATTGAAGATGGATGTGAGCGTATCCTTAACAATGTTGTCCAGTTTTTGTAAAATTGTGATTGTAAAAGTGGGATTGTCTAAATCAGAGTGCTACATTTTTCGCTACGTCTATGCCTGGTTAAGTGTAAAATAAAAAAATGTTGTTGACATACAGTACGGAATATATTACTATAGGTACCTACTTGCCTAGCCAAGAAAAATATCGAACACATGTGCTTTCATAAGTAACACCATATAAAAATTGATTCATTTTAAAGATATAGCACCTTTTTTAGATCAGAGGTTGGATAATTACTAGTTGCAAGAATCGAAATTCAGCGATTTATACTTTGCTACGAGTACGTCTAGATCTCAACCAAAAGTTGTAGCGATGTTTCTTCATCCCCAGGCTATGAAGTTAAAAGAAATCAATTGTAACAAAGAAGAAGATATAAATTATCTAAACTTTTCTAAGTATTTTTACAAGGGGTAGCGAGTCGCTTTCTCTTCTTCCTTGCGCCGTGGGTAAATGTTAGTGGCGAGGGAGCTGGAGGTGTGAAATATGCCCGCTATTGCTTATTGCTGCCATAACACGCGAGCAGCAGAGGATGTGTTATTGTCTCCACTACAAGCGGCAGCGAGACGCTTCCTCTCCTGCCTTGCGCCGTGAGACAAATTAGTCGCTAGAGAGCTGGAGGTGTGAAATGCGCCCGCTACTGCTTATTGCTGCCATAACACGCGAGCAGCAGAGGATGTGTTATCGTCTCCACTACAAGCGGCAGCGAGACGATTCCTCCCTTTTTTTACGCCGTGGGACAACATTAGTCGCGAGGGAAGCTGGAGGTGTGAAACGCGCCCATTACTGCATTATTACTGCCATAACGCGCAAGAACCAGTATATGTGCTGTTGTTTCCGCCACAAGCGGCAGCGAGTCGCTTCCTTCTCTCCCTTGAGTCGCGGGACAATGTCAGTCGCGAGGGAGCTGGAGGTGTGAAACGCGCCCACTACAGCTTACTGCAGCCATAATACGCGTGTGATAGTGGATGTGCTATAGTCTCCGTCACAAGCGGCAGCGATTCACTTCTTCTGGGCCAGTATATGTGCTATTGTTTCTACCACAAGCGATAGCGAGTAGCTTCCTCTGCTGCCTTGCGCTGTGGTATAATATTAGTCGCGAGGGAGCTGGAGGTGTGAAACGCGCCCACTACTGCTTATTGCAGCCATAACACGCGAGTGGCAGAGGATGTGTTATTGTTTCTCGCTGATTTTCACACTCTTCATAATGTGGCTGCCAATATTTTATAGTAATGGTTGAAATGCATATCCATCTTCTGTACTATGCGTCTCGAAAGTGTGTTTAAATATGATATGGTTTAACGGAAGCCGATTTTTGGAGACTTATAAAGCTTGTGTTACCTTGTGCATATCCTGTAACTATGATGACGATGAAATAATATATATGTATTTGCTTAAACGTAGGTATTTGTTAAAGTATTGTTTTGTGCGAATAGAGTTTTGTATTTATAACTTTAAAAAGACTAGGATTATCACATTCTTTCCTGAACACCCTTAACTACTAAATATAATTCTGCTTCTGAAAATTTGATTATTCGAAATTGTTTTAGACTAAAACTAAAACTTAAGCTTAGAATATCTAAGTATATTACAGAGTAGGTATGTAATTGATACCACTACAATATATTTTCCTCAATTAATATTAAAACTATTTTTAAATAAACCTCTCTGGATATTAAGTAATATCAAACCAATCGAAAGTGGACTCTACCTGGTAGAGTTAAAGTTAGGTCTTGTTTGTGACGGGGTGGAAGGGTGCGGAGAGCGCACGGCCCGACACCTCCAGACAAAGCCGTCGTAATAGCTAGTTTCGCACCACTAGCTTGTACTGGAGGTTTGCTTGCGTGCTTTTTTTTATTTTACATGCGTTTTTTTTTACAAATATACCAAAGTTTGCGTTTACTTTATCATGATCACCATCATTAGCCTGTAATCGCATACTGATGAGCATAGAATCCCTTCTTGTACGCCACTCATCCCAGTCATGTGCTAATATTTACAACATCGTCGACCCAACGAGCTTTCTTATTATTTTTATGATAAAGTCCAAAAATAACGGTAAAACACTTGTTACTAACTTATACTGGAATCAATATTTCTCGACACGACACGAGAAATACTGATTCTGTATCTACTTATAACTGGCTACGTTACTTGCAAAGCTTTAAGAAATCGTCATTAGTCGCCAATCGCGTCTTTTTTTGTTATAGGCACATAATAACGTAAGAACAAAACGCAAGTTAAAAGACTATATAGAATCAGTGCTCTGATTTCACCAGAATTTGAACTAAATATACCAATTTAAAACTGCACTGTTCAGGGCTAAGCTCGTTTTTTGGAAACGAGCTCAGTCAATATGTTAGTTCCTGTTAGGCAGAAAATTCGTTGGAAACTTTGCTCTTCATTCCTGACCAACATGTAAAAGTTGTATTGATTATTTTTTAATATTTTAACTGTAAATCCAACAGCATTATTCACTATTCTACATCATAACTACTAGATTTATTTTTATCAACTTCGTTCTACATCTACTTTCAACCAACAAACACCAGCACCAATTTAATCCAAATTGTGACTTATAGCTACACATTAAAGTTCAAATTTATTAACACAGCAGCAATGCTTGCAACGTCTAATTAGCTTGAAAACGTAACGATAAGAAACTAAAGAGTTTTGAATCTTAGCATCTACCTGGTAGAGTTCAATTTGCAGAGAGTTGGTAGGTGCAATAATAGAGGATTCTCGACCTCTCTGAGTGAGATTTCCAGCGAGATTCACTTTTTTCTTAAAGTGTGGCTAGAAAGTTTGTAGGAAAATTAAGAAAATGTGGCCTTTTTTTCGCTCGATAGGTTTGGGTTTGACCACATTTTGCTCGATGTTAAGCATGTATTAAGCTAATCTTCAGCAAGCTATCTTTCTATTACTTACAAATGATCAGATCGTATGGTCTCATGTGCCGACCCCATTTAGTGGGATACGGGCAAGAAAATGATGAGATCTTATGGTCTCAATCTCATAGCAATAGGGTAGTTGACTGGTATTAAATTTAAATTAAATTAAATAATCATTTATTCAAGTATCAAAGACTCGACATTTAAGAATTTGAAAAACACATATCAGTCACATTAAAAATATAATAAAATGATTCGGAAATATATTTAAAAATTATCATTAAAAAAATACGACTTATTTGATCTCTGTGTGCAAGGTGTAACCGACACGCATGCTCTATGTACGGGCAGTCGAGCCTCTCGGCGAGCGCGGCCAGCAAGCCGTTGCCGTTGGTGCTCCCTCGCACTCGCCGCACCAGGGACGCGCCTCTCTTTCGCTTGATTGTATAGAAACAATCTACACGAGCTTCGGCAAACATCCCCGGCAAAATTATTAAGATTAATGAATGCTGCAATTAATTATGATTAGTAAAAATTGAAAAAATAACTAATATTGACTAATCCTGTTCAGAGATAAAAGCTTGTAAAATTTTTGTCACGGGTAGACTGAGTCTACCCGTGACCACGGTCGATGCAACTCGGCCGAAACGTCGGGATGAGGAGGTATTTATTTATCTCGTAATTTTAGTGCGCGATTAGTCCCGTAGTATATAATAATAATAGTATATTCATGCCTTGAAAACCGTCACACCTTAAAAATCGTACCTACTTCAGAAAGGCAATTGCGTATATCCAACACTGTGGCCAAGTGCGGATTAATAGAATTACATAGACCATCTCACTATTCTAGAAATAAAATTAATCTTGTATTTTATTTGCCTTAAGATCCATTTAACACGCATGATATTCAATAATACCTCATTACCCTCTCAAAACTTTAATAAAACCTAACATCGCATCCGCATTTCAGTGCCAAATAGCTTCCTCTTCCTCCCTTTCTAGCCTGAACTCGTTCATTATTTGGCATCCCTCTCATGGCCGGATTATGATAATCCCCTCGTGAATACAAATTGGTAGGTTTTATACAATAAGTTGTTTAACGCGATCACTCCATGATCTTATTATGTAGATTTTATCGCCGCTTAAAGCGCGTAATGAATTTATTATGTTGATGTTTTGTGATATTGTAATGGTAGTTTGTGATGTATGGGCTGTGTGGTGGAATGTTTCGCTCGTTTACATGTACTTTTTATGGGTTTGGTGTACACTTCAATCTTGAAATTTGTAAATGTGTTAACTAAAATTAAAGCGAATCGAAAGCAATTCACAATACACAAAAGTACCCAAAAATCAGCATTTTTTATATAAATATATCAAGGTATACATTTACCTCCCTTATGTGTCTGCAAAAAATGCTCTGAGAAGGAAACTTTATATTTTTTAAATATTCGTATGTAATCGTATTTTTTGGTAAGTACTTATAGGTTAGATTAGTACCTAGGTTTTGAGCATATTGAAAAGTGTCAGTTTCAGTTGCGTTTACTTAGGCAGAAAAACTATAGGATTTCTCCTTTATTTAACGTTGACTTTTTATACTACTTACCATTATAATATGAATATTAAGACTGTTCAGAATTTTAGTCAATTGATTCTGACATCTATTCAAAATTCAAAATTTTATTTAAATTACTTGTGTAATAGAATTGTATCGTAATATCAATTATCTGATAGTCATACCGTTTGTTACGTAACGCCCTCGGATCGCGTCTAAACGCTTGTTTTCACAGCTACCAAACGCACCCCGAAAAATCTATACCTCACCCCACCTCCCCCTCCCTTACACCCTCCCCCGCCCACCCCCGCACCCTCGACACACTCCACTTTTGGACTTTTTAACCCAAGATGGCTTAATTTCCTTCTCGTAACGATTATTGTACGTTTCTTAAAAAACTCCATTAGAATCGCACTCGGGGGGCGCGGGGGGCGGAGGGGCGCCCCCGAATGTTTGGGGATTAGCATTTAGCAGGTTTACGGACAATGCGTGGAAAGGAATGTTTTTTGTGGAGTGCTGCGGGGCTGGCGCGGAGCGTGAAACGGAACGCTTTTGTCTTTGAGTGGCGTTGAGAAATGTTACGATTTTTGGAAGCTTGTTAAAAATACCTATCGGCCGTTTGGGAGCTTTTGGTTGGCATTTGAGGTATTTGCAAAACGTGATGGATCAGCTGATAAACAGTCACAAATAGGAAGATTTGTTGGTAAATAAAAAGAAGCGGGAAATTCCGGTAGCTGAGTCATAGGTGAATCATTCTGCAAGAAAGTTAAGAAAGAAAGACAGCTAGTATAGGTAATTACCAGGTGAAATATTCTGTCGGTAAAACTTTCATGTATCAAACAGCTGATGATCAGTCTAACTTAGAAAATAATGTTAGAAAACTTCTAAGTAAAATTATTTTTAAAATATTTGGCGTTACTCTTTTCTTGTCGTATGTAATGTGCGTGCTTTGGTCGAGTTTAGTTTGTAAAAAACTGAATTTCTGCGTTCTAGGTGACTTGCACGTATTTGCACCTTGCACATTTTAACACCGATAAAAGAAAGAATGTCCTTCGGAACGCACGCAAGTAGACTCCTTCACTGGGTCAGGGTTCCGCCCCAGACAGCGGCTCCTAGGTGCCACAATTAAATAAATTGTTTGAATACCAGACGCACCGTCTTCCCGGCCCGAATAATTAACTAACTACTTCAGTACTCTACTCGTAGAGATAAATATTTCATTGAGTAACTTCCAAATGGTGAAGGTACACAATTTGTCTATCTATTTATTTAAGTATCTAGACTAGAGCGATATTCCCATCATTTGTGACCCGATTTATGTACTTCTAATTTACTTTATCAATCTCTAAAATGAAATCGAATGGTTTTATTTTTTATTTTCTATTTTCGTTCAATGTCTACGCTTTGCGTAACATTTTGAGCCGGTTGTAAATTTACTTTGTGTTTGTCTGAATTTTACATCTATTTTTTAGTTTATTCTGATCTATTTACATACAGATGCTCTTAGTTAAGAATGTGTTGAAATCTAACAACAAAATTAGAAGGTTGCTTAACAAAAATCTTATTATTTAAATTATCTTACGGTTTTAAGTTAATAACGTAACTCGATGTAACGATTTCCTTACTATAACTAACTTCGTTTTGGTTTATTTACATACCTAATGTATCACATACTTACCTATTGTATATTATATATCACTCGTCATAACAAATACCTACTTTTAATAGACGAAATGTGCGTTCGGTCTTTTCTACTTCATTTTAGAGTGTTTTTCTCTGAATTAAAAATGGCTTTCGAAACGCACGACTAATAGTTAAATATTTCTAACCTGTAAACTTTGTAAGTGTTTCTAACATGTTTTACGAATACCTAAAGTATCTGAATCTGAAAGTCCCAGGGTCCCAGGTCGCCCAAACAGCGTGTAGGTCTGCAGGACCCACAATAAAATTAATTGTTAGAATACCGGCGCGTCCCGAATAATTAACCTGTCCTGCTCCTCCATTACTCGGAGTTAAATATTGCACTGAGTGGCTTACATTTTATGGCGGCGTCTGCTTTAATTAAATCAACTACTTACTTCATTATGTTGAGCTGTTTTTCGACTGTGAAGTTAATAAAATTTAAAAACTCACTTAGAATACTAAAAAAAAAAACAGAATTTTATTATGTGGCTTTTATAGATTGATGCAAGTGCATTACAATCTTGTCTGCTGAATGAATTAAATATTTCAAAGTGAAGTTTGGAACTTCAAGGCGGTGTCAGAATTAAGTGATGAGTTTTACTTGAGTTGCGGCTATGGCTAGTTGTAAGCAGCCAAAAACTGCGAAAATTCTCACCCAAATTTTAGAATCGCATGCTATGCTAACTCGTTTGCACTATACCTTGTTAAATATAGCTTGGTACGCGAGACATTGACATTGACATACGCGTAATGACTCACGCACATCAAGTACCATATTTTTATAGTCAAAATGTTCGGTTCGGTTCACAATGTTGTACTTCATGCTCGTGCATCTCGACCATTAAGTACAGCATTGCGCACCGAACATTTTGACAATAAAAATATGGTACTTGTTGTGCTTAAGTCATTATGCGTATGTCAATGTCAATGTCTCGCATATCAAGCTATATTTTACAAGGGATTTTTGATGCTGGCTTCTAAAACTAAGCTCCTGGGCTTCCTGGTACGGCATGGTAAGGCAATGCAGCACGGTACAGTACGATCAGACACAATGCAGACCAGTGCGAGTTTCTGCAGCCAGGTACGGTACGATGCAGCATGATTGGTCACGGTACAGCTCAGTGCGTCACGGTGCAGATCTATGCGGCCTGGTGCAGCACGACGTATTTCAGTGCCTTTCAGCGCAGCCGGCAGCGGAAGAGCCCCGGGCTGCGCGGGTTGCATTGTTAATTAACTGCCAACCAAACTGTTACATTCACAATCAGGTCACTGCGATAGCACACTGAGAAATTTTGTGTCATTTAAATTTTCCCAAAGCTGTCTGTGGATTGGACCATTTGCAACATTCATCATACATGTAGATCTACTTTTAAATTGATGTTTTTGTACCGTAGTTGTTTAATTAAATTAATGATGACGAATAGATATATGGTACCTAGAGGTACGTACCTACACAAGTACACACAGTAAAATTTCTTCTATAGAACACAAAAATTGTTTGGTGATGTAAAATTTTCTAGGACAATTAACGAAAAATATAAATATTAATAATATGTCTGATACTGAGGAGAGCGGTCATCTTAGTAGATATCAGTTTACAATACTCTTGCTGTCACAAGCTTAGAAGCCAGAGATGAGTACTTACGCTTGCTTCTTGTCAAATTGTTGTAATATTGAAATAAATCTTTTTCGAAATCCAATCCCAAAATGTGTCACCGCCTGAGTGTGTCACCAACTCTACCGAAATCGCCCCACTTGATAGTAAAATCGCAATTTGTTATGAAGCGCGGCATCCAGTGGCCCCTAATGAGCCCTCAGACAATCGCCCCCGGCTCGCCTCGCCTCGTCTCGTCTCGCCTCACCTCGCCTCGGCGCTAATAGATTAATGGGGCACGGCGGCGCAGCTTTGGGAAACACTGGACTTTGTCTTAAGGTAGAGATGGGATCGTGGTTGATTGAAATTGACGATAAAAATAATTTTATACAATTTATTTAGCATTAAACATTATTTTTAAGTTTATTAATTTTCCATGCACTTGTTATTACGTTGTTTTTATTACGCTATTGATTTGTGTAACTTGTGGCTGTGAACGTGCTTATGGCATCGCACCTCTGCCTCCTAAATAATAACTTGGGCTCATATATATTTGTTTGATATAATATAAATGTATATATCTTTTCATTATCTCTTTTCATTTGGTTTTTCAAAAGTGACTTAATCAAAGTTGTTCTTCGCATTTACAGATAGAACTCTTTAATTGTGTGCATTAATATTAATAATTTCTGCAAATAGTACAACGTGTACAATATCTTAAATTAATGCCACAAATGGCGGCTTTTACGTTGAGAGCGATCTCTAGCAGGCAACCACTAAACGGAAAGAAATCAGAAACAAGAGTATAATAAATCACCCTTCCCCAATGTCCCTTCCCTAATCACACTTCGTGGGTAAGCCTGCGTCCTGCAGTGGACTATTAAAAAGGCTAGTACAGCATAGTATAATAAAGATTAAGGTCAGGGATTGACCTTTTTTAAATTTGATACTTGTTATAAGTAACTCTTGTCTCAACTCTAGCCACCCAGATGGGTAAATGGCTTCGGCAGTCAATGCAGGTTAATTGTCGCTACGTTGGCATTATCGCCGTACGGTTGGCACTAAGGGTAGGTATACTGTTATGTTGGCTATACGTTCATTGATTCAGCAACATTATATGTATATCGCTTGAATTGTTTATATTATTAATGATTTTTCAAAAACGGCTCAGCCGATTACTGTAAAATTTAAATGTGACTACCACGGGTGTACTTATACCCTTTTGAACTAAAAATTTTTTTTTATTCGGTTCACATTTTGCGAAATTATCGATGAATGGAAGTCGGTTAATAATAAATTTACTGAAGAATATTTATTTAAACAAGCATGAAATTTAGATTTACTCTGAATTAAACATACTAGTACCATAGTATGTTACCATACATTTTGTTTAGTGAAAAGTCAATAAATTGTTTCGAACAAGCCTAAATGATAGAATGACCCGCCCCATTAAAAGTATTGTTCTTTCTGCTCCTTATGTTACCCATAATTAGCTAAGTCTTATTTCATTTCATATAACTAGATATTGTTCAACTTTTCAGTAATCAAAGTTTTGATGTAAGCAATCTTATACTTTCTCTTCGAAGGGGACTCAACCTTTTGGCAAATTATATTTTCCGGACCTGGAGGCATTAATGGTAGGTACTAGTCACATATTGGTATGTGAATAGTACCATCAGTGGCACTGGTCAATGGTACTAGCGACGTAGAGGATATACATTCTACGTCGCTAGTACCTTGATGGTACTAGCGACGTATACATATATGAGTAGTACCATCAATGGTGCTACTGACAGAAAACATATACCATAACTTGTGTAATAATTTCATGTATGATCTTATTTGGTAGCAAATAGAAACAAATCCTATACCTAGACCAAATAAATCACATTGATACTATATTCTCTATTCCATAACCAGTTTCATAATTGAATTACTCAAAGAAAATACCGCTGAACTTCAGCCAGACCTAGATAGCAGAACAATGTAAGCCTTCCACCGGCTCTACCGTTCGATCTTCAGCTCTAGCCAGTTCCTGTAAGGTCTGGATTCATTCAGCCAGTGTTTGTGGAGTATGATGAAGTAGCGATGTGTGTGTGTGTTTACGGGGACATGAAAGCTCGCGGTGCGAATGCCAATTGGTTTTTTTATCGTTTTCTGGAGTCGCGAGGGTTTTTACTCTGCGGTAGCTTAGAGATGCTGTCTATGCTGTATATGCTAAGTATTTGTACTTGTATATACATACGAACAATGTTAGCGCTTCAGTCGATACTTGTCAATATTTTCTTAGTACCTAGGTACTTAGATATTCGGTAATTGTTATTTGAACTGTAGGACGTCCACTACTGACCTTTTCTATACAAGGCCATTCAGAAAAGGTGTACTAAGTGAATGGCTGGTGATTCAGACCATGATCAGCTTTTATTATGGAGCCAACCAGGAATTACAGCAAAAGTCAACTGTCTTGTCAATTCCGTGTTGCATTATTTCGAACAGCTGATTACTTTTCTGGAATTCTGGGTTGGTCCCGTAGTAAATGTAGTTCATTTTAAAGTCTTTTGTAAGAGATTGTGTGTGTGCTTAGTGAAAAACACACATTATCTAAGCTACTCAATATTCCACTTTTATACTCAGAAATGTGAGATATATTTGAGCAGTACCTACAAAGTTACTAATTTCTCTAAAAATAATATCACATTTCAGTAACTGCGTGATTCTCGCACTGGAAGGTTTATTGGAAATCCATAGTCCAAGAGGCCTATGTCCAGCAGTAGACTATCTACGGTTGATAATGATGATGATCATTAATCAATTCAATCTAACCAAGGCCGGCCACGAAACCAAATAAAATTAGAGCAGCGAGTGTAAAACACGAAACAAATACATCGTCCGCCCGCGGCCTCGCCCGAGCCCTCATCGGCCAGTGTACCGTGACCTTCCGCCGCTTCCACCATCAACCAACCAAGAGGCCTTATCAATTTGGTTTCTGTAAGCCATTGACTCACGACCAGGGATCGTAGATCTCTCTGACTGTGAAGCGTGAATCTTTTCCTCCTTACGCGTGGCAGTTCAATAGAGTTCGACAGGTCAGGCTACGCTGGTGCGACACAGAGTCGTGTGCAGGAGTGGGCTCTTCACACGTACTACAAAGGGCCCTAACTGCCTACCATTAACTGCTCGACCCCTACTTTGGCTAGTGATGTGTGTTGTTCGCGAATTTCCTTTCGGTTAGCTAGGCAAAGGTTAATTAGTTGAGCTGGCTTGATCAGGCAGCTAGGTAATAGTTTTAGTACCTACTTAGGTGACGAGTAGGTATTTGGTTTACTTTGTTATTCGTTTCAACGGTATTTTCCAATAGTATAAAATGTCGTCGTCATAATTTATAATTAATCAAAGTCAACGTTCATACCACGTTGAAAACACCGGTTCTCGTCTGATCACCGAAGTTAAGCAACGTCGGGCGCGGTCTGTACTTGGATGGGTGACCGCCTGGGAACACCGCGTAATGTTGGCTTTACCGAGTTAATAATAATTAATCAAAGTCTTAACTAATACTTACAAACATACTTATTACCTATGATATCTTGCCATAGCACATATGTTTTCAATTAGATTGTAATACATATGTAGCATAAATAAAAATTTTAACCAACATGTCTTTTATATATTTACGATATCGGGACAAATCTATTTACTAGTTAGATTCATTACATTACATTTGTTTAGCCACGTCAGAGGCGTTTAGGCGGCTAAACTCTAACAACAGGGATAGCCATATGGCCTATAGGAACTTACTTATTACATTTGTTAGTATTTTGTACTATAGCGTAGTTTGACAAGGTGTTCGTTGGGCGAGCAACGTTTAGCATGGTCACACTTCGGACGGAATTTACAACTGAACACGCTAACGTAGCTCGGATGACACGTTAAATTGTAGGCCCCAGTTTTTTTGACGGTTCTGCCATGTCAGAGGCCTTCAGGTGGCTTAAAAAGTTTGACACTAGAGCTAGACCAGACAGAGTACTATTTCTAATTGTTTTTTTTAAGGACGTCTTCCGCTGGACACACAATTCACCTAAAAGATGTCCAATAAGGTTGGATGTTAAAATAAAGCATAATGTCACAAAATCCACAATTTCAAACGCAAACGTCGGCCGAACCTCAACGAGTCGGCACTCACTAACTAATTAGCAAAAATATAAAAGTAGCGCTTTCAATTCGCATCACTACGGCTTTCGCCGCCTGAGGCAGCTTCCTCCGCGCCAATCAAACCAAATCATACCCTAACACCCAGAAAATAACTCATCTATTCCCCCGCACCACAATTTCATTATTTCTGCCATATTTCGCCGAACTAATTGAATCTCTAATCCGACAAGTTAAAGTATAATATTGAAGTGATGCGTGAAATTGAATTTCGGCCAAAGATTTCGACGAGGCAAGACAAGGGCGAGCTCTCAATGGGGCCGATAAATGATCCGCGCTGAGCTCTTTTATTAATAATCTAGATAAAAACATCCTCAATTAATAAAAACGCTTTTCATAACACCTTTTGAAAAGTTTCGAGATAATGACGGTGGACAGTGCTTGAAGCGCACAGAATTTGGCTGGACTCACAGAGCTATTACAACTACAGGGATAATGTGGTCGAATGAGAAAATCTAAAAGAGATGCATTGATTTAATATGGCATGAGTTAGAAAGAGACATTGAAAATATCTCGATTCAGTGGCTGTTGCCGTGTTTTTCTCTCGGTAGTGTCAAATCCCAATTCATATTTGACATTCTTGACTGCTCTGGGCATGATTTCCCATACATTTTTGTGGATGAGTAATGAGTATTGCCTCAAGCGGCAACAGCGCTCTCTCTAACGGACTGTACTTTGTCGACGTTATAGAATTTTTTTCATCTTTATAAGTACTTAGCTACCTTTTTCGATCAAAACCGTACTATGATATCTCATCGACTGAATCAAGCCTTTATTTCCATTCTAACTAGGTATTTAAATTCATAATTTGAAGTATTTAACAATTTTGTTCTGGTCTGGACACCCAAATTTGAGCGAAGGTCTCCTCCATTCGTTGCCATGATTTTCCTTCTTGCGCTAGTCTCGTCCATGTGCTCCCAGCTGCTTCTACGATGTCATCTCGCCACCTCCTTCTCGGCCGTCCCTGCGATCGCGTGTCTTCTCTCGGCCTTTTTTTTTTTTTTTACCAGGTGAAATCCTTTATGGATACCACCACACCTCGCGGGCAGGCGGGTAGTTATGTGGGAGTCCCGCCATTGGTCGGTATACCCACCAAACCCCTGGGTGTTCCTCCACTGCGCCTGGTGTCGAGGCTACGGGCACGCTTCCGCACTCTTCCGCGGCACCCGACAGCGCTGGCCCAAACCGGACCCCACCTCGGAGCTTGCGCTCCCTCCAGATTTGACGACGTGCCGAACACCAGACACGTCGTCATCCACCACCTGGGACCAACCAGCACTGGGCGTCGGACAGCACCCGTATCCGACAGCCTTGGTCCCGATGCAACGGGTCAATTAAAGTGGCCCCGCGCCTGCCACTACGGCTGCAGAGGATAGGGAGAGCGGCCATCGCGATACCGACACTCCTCTTCCACTGCAGCCCCACCGCCTCCGCCAACACGTTGGCGGCACCCGTTAGAGCTGCTGGCAGGATGGATAGGCAGCGGCTTCCTCGCCGCCCGTCCATCCCGCCGCCGCCCCCGCCTCAATGGGCTCGGCCGCGGTATCGCGATGAACGCGACACCGCAGTCCCCCTCAGTCGGCGAACCAACCTACTGGCCAGCCTCCGCACAGGTTTGTCCAGAGCCAAAACCTGGAGAGGCGGCCCCACCACGGGTTCCTCTTAGCTTCACTGTGGCCGCCCATAAGCCACAGCTACTAAGCCCCCCCGCCACGACAAGGCGGGAACCCACTCGGGGGGGTGCGACGTGGCCTGCCCACTTCCATTTTAACATGCAGTTTGTTCTTACAGCATCCTGGATTAAGTCTTTACTCTATTCCAATAAAGTATTTACATCACATAATTATTCAATCATAAATAGACGTACCTAGTTTATTAAAAAAATATAATTATGAACATTATAATTCAGTGGAAACGCCTAGAAATAAAATAAACACAATGTATCCGATACAAAAGGGAATAGTAACAATTTGTACAGTAATGTGCTAACCCTTTGTTAAGTGGGCGCTTAGTGAAAAACACCCATTAAGACATCGGCTCTCAACTTTGGGATTTGTGCTCCACTCGGGGATTACAGAGTCAGGTTTCTATACAGTCATTAGATATACAATACATAATTATTAGGTAAATATTTATTAGCGTCGTATACTTTACCTAGTACTTACTATACTTTACCTTTTTGCATTCCAATGTGTTTCATCAGTTACTCAGCTGAGTCATCTCAGCTGAGAGACAACTAGCTGATTAAATGCTGACGTAAGGGGTCACAAAAGAGTACATGTAGGTAAGTCGTTTTTTACTGAATTCCAAATAAATATGGTAATTTTTTGATGGAAGAAGAAGCGATTCACATTTTTCGTTTTTTTTTTTGGCAAATGGCCCATTCTCTTTTAATCAGCGAACTGATGATTTATTTGTTGTAATGGAGGTAAAACTATTACTTATATTGATAATAAGTAAAATAGAATATCTAGGTCAATTCAATTCAATCATATTTATTTCAATTAGGTACAAATATACACTTTTGAAATGTCATTAGCTAAATAATCATGTAACGTCAATTACATACCTAATTATCACAAAAGCAATAACATTAATAATTCGAAATAAAATGAAATTAGGAATTAAAGAAACAAACAAATCAATTACAAAACAGTGAAAATTAATAATTTGACCATAAGACATTTACAACACAATGTTGCCAGAATGAGTTGGTTTGATTGGTAGGTTTAAATAACTCATAGAGTCATTCGGGTCAAGTGGGCGCACTTTTGCTTTTAAAACCTCATATTAAGCAAAGTATAAGTGTTACAAAAATTATGGTATGGTTTTTGGATAGATAATTTATTGTCTTATAATTGAAGCTATACATTAAATAGGTAAATATATTGTTCTTTTTTCTGTAAAGGTATTTCAAGAATAAGTCGGAATGCGTTTACTTGACCCGATATTTGGGTAACCGTGCGCGCGACTGTGGGGTAAGTGGACGCTATTGGGGAAAGTAAACGCACTACCTACATTAACTAAAATAGATGTTTCTCGAGCGACAAAATAAATAAGTATATAAGTTTTTGCTAGTACTATTAATAAACCTTGTATTAAAGATTATATAAAAAAAATATGTTTCTATTTTCTTTAATCTATATATGTTTCAAAACTATAGTTATTTTTTTAGTAAGTAAGTATTAATTAGTCTTTGGAATTTAATCAACATTAACATATATTAAGGAACATATGACATGAGATCAATTGTTCCGTGACGAGGGCAAGTTCGGGTTTCTTTCTTATGTAATTTTGAGGCATAATAATAAGTCTGAAACAAAAATAAATATTTCTTTACAAATTAAGCACAACACCATCGATTTCTAACAAATTCTCGTTCATGGGGCAAGTGAACGCATGCGCTTACTTACCCGCGCACACTTTCCCTATGAAGCCAAATTTTAAAACAACGCTCATTGTGTCTCAATGACAAGACCTAACCTCAATATTTTTTTTCAAGTATCTGTTTAAATATATCCATAATCAATAAAAACTGGACTTACCGTTGTTGAATCAGTAACTTGCATGTAATAGTGTTTTCTAAAACACAAAAAACTTGCGATTAAACCACTAAATATATGTTTTTAGGAAAAAACAAAAGACGATACGCCGCCCGTTGCAATGATTTATCGGAACTAAATGGCAACGCCAGCGCCTCGAATCAACCCGAAGGCAGACCCCTCCCCCCGCGCCCCGTTACGAAGATACATTCGGTTCGAACACTTACCCACTGCGCTCGGTTACCCCGAATGACTCTAAATTATAAAAGTAAATAAAATGGAACTAAATGAAATTGAATAGTATCATGATTTATAAAATAAAATGTCAAAAATTAAAAAAATATTATATTAAAAACTATGTAACTACTCACCATTATGATGCAAACATTATGTGCGTCATTTCATGCAAGCTTTAGAATAAGAGATTTAGATTCTATGATATCACCTGTGTATTTCCAACTAGATCTCAAATAGAAAATATTAAGTTTGAGCACCATAGACCACTTAACCACCCATCGGATTACCAATTCCCATAATATTGTGACACGGGCCCCGCCCGGCAACGGATAAGCCCCGGCCTGGCTACGTACTGCTACAAAACATGGAGACTATAGAACTCTACGTTCAAACAATACGCGTGATCAAGACACATTATCAGACGGTCAGATTGTCACGATTAAAGCGCCACATGTATAATGATGAGATTTCACCAAACATTTCGATTCCACACTTTTTGTAATATGTACCTACATTTGATTTTCATTTTAAATCGATGAAGTCGGAAATTCAAGAAACAATCCCCGATGTCATGGGATAAAATTACCCGTGGACCCAGTAATGGGTCGAACCACCGGAACCACGGGTAACGACTCTAATTTTGTACAAATACTATTTATAATGTGGATTGTAGAACATCTGGTTAATATTAGGTCACACCTATTTTAATATTTTCTAAGTATTTAAGCGAGTAATATCATACATGCATGACTGCTTAAAAAAGTCTAATAAGTAAGATATTGTTAAAGATAAACCTCCGAATTCACAACCTTAAAAAAAATATTGGCATCGTGATCTCGCAATTCTCCTTGCCGTTGCTATGGAATGCCCTAAACTAAAATGTCTTATATTATTTTTAATAGTTCTTGCATGTGTAATCAATTGTGATTCTTCGTATGTTTTGATTTGTGTCCGTGATCGTTGTCTGTTTGCGGTGCTCGCACGCGCATTGTTTGAAGATTGACTTCTACACTCTCAGTATTCTATGACACCGCCGCCGAGTAAACGCGACCAAACCTATTGACGATGTTGCTGTTACATTGTCAATAGGTTTCTTTGAGCCGGAGCTCATTGATGCGACACCCGGCGGTGGCTTGACGGAAGCTGGTGTCACTTTACTTTATTGCCTGCTTTATATTGCCATTGCCTAAATAAGAGATTATCAATTTTACTTTTGATACTAATTATTTTTCGCCATAAATGTCATAACCGACTACATCCGTGTACAGAATTGGAATGTTCAACACCATGTGTCATCCAGGTAGTAATTTTTACATTATTGTTGATTTTTAAAAAGCGACTCAGCCGATTTCCTTAAAATAAAATTATTTTATCTGTACTGTACCAGCCTTTTTAATAGTCCACTGCAGGACGTAAGCCTACCCACGAAGGGTGATTGGGCCATATCCACCACGCTGGCCCAGTGCGGGTTGGTGGATTCACATACGCCATCGAATTTCTTTTAAGGACGTACGCAGGTTGCCTCAATACGATGTTTTCCTTCACCGAAAAGCCAGTGATGTGAAATTCCGTACATAAATTCCAAAGAACTCATTGGTACGGGACCGTGGATTCGAACGTGGTCGTGACCTCACGATTGTAAGACGGGTGTCACTATCTCTTGACCACCACGGCTCTGGATTTAATCTACCAAACCTAAATTATCAACCAAATAAAAAAATATTTTCTAAATCGGTACATAATTGGCGGGGTAGATAATCTAGTAACATACCTAAATAGGTCGAAAATTTATTTTTTCAAGTCGTTTAATAAGTAAACTTCTGCTAAATAAATTAGTAAATGAATCAAATCCAAAAACATTAAAACTGAAATGATTTCTTTATCATCATTTCTGCACTACTGGACATAGACCTCCTAAATAAGTTGTATGCTTACATAATAATAACTGGTTCTAAATGACTAGAATGTACAATAGATCAAAATAGATCTCCTATAAGACCGCTTGGGAGCACGCAACCAGTGTTATCCTACGATCGTTTGCCTACTTCGTGGCCCGATTTTTATTTTGTCCCCTTAAAATATGATAATTTAAATTAATGTAAAACGCTTAAAACAATTAAATTACATATCACTGAAAAAAGCCGCGCTATGAGCGTTCGTTTTCTCCGTAAAATAAACAAAAATGTTTATTCTACGCTAGCTTTGCGCTAAATTGTGAGAACATAATGACGCGTGAACATTTTAATAAGTTTTCATAGGATCGTTTCACAGAACACAATTGAAAAAAGTTTGAGTTGTTGTTTTGGGTTACCACAATTATCTCTTGCTTTTGTTTTGTTTTGGAACATAATAATATTGCGGGTGTTGCGAGTAAAAATTACGAACCGGCAAGTGCAAAGACTTCAATCCACATATATGATAGAATATAATTTGACAGCAGTAAGTCGATATACCTATCTTGTAAAATGTCTAGACCATTGTGTCCAGTTGAAGACTAACTTAGTTATTCTAAATCAGGGCTGCCCAAAAAGCGACTCATGTTTTATCGAGTCCTGCGTCGTTTTCGCAGTTTTGGGTATAAATAGTTTCGTAAATAGAATTCTTTGTCAAAACATATAATCAATATTTGGTATAATTTATTTATAATTATTTTTGCAACATTCTATTTGCATGACACCATTTAATAGTGAAGCTATCTTTTACTGAAGAATTCCCGAAAAGTATTTTGTTTTGGTGGTTTTTGTAGAGTGGGTACATTGCGAACGGGGAAAAATCTTTCTAACGGCTGATGGCGTATTTAACGGAAACAAAAACTACACAATGTATTCATCCAAAAATGTTTATTTTTTCTTGAAACCTGAAAATGTATTTTTCTATGGCCCTTTGTTGTAAATTTAATTGGCCCTCGAAGGTGTAGTTTGGACAGCCCTATTCTGAGTTGTATGTAGGTGTCTAGTATATGTAGATATCTGAAGAAATATGTACGATAGAAATATATCGTACCTATTTCTTAGATTTCTATCGATCATATGAAAATTTATTTATTTTTACTTTCCCTTGCATTTAAATTTATCAGCACTGGATACAGGCCGATTTGAATTAGTCTAGAAATCTACAGAAACCTATATCCAACAGAGAACGTTCCACGTCTGCAGTAGTCAGTTGATGACAAAATATACATACTCGTATAAAGTGCATCAAGTTTTCAATTAGCAAGTGGTTCCTCGTCATACCGCAATCACCATTAGAATGCTAAGCTCTAAGCTGCTCCCTTTATCAAATGGATCAAAATTCCCGCAATAAAGTCGCGCGGGCGGTAGGAGCGGTGTAGAGGACCTTTGTTGGCGGATTAGCCGGTAGAGGCGGTAATTGAAATAGCGCACAGCATTAGACGATATACGCCAGCTGGTGCAGGCCTCTCTACCATCATGCAGTGCAGTTGGGGCGGGTTTTATGGGCAAAAGTTTTGGTAGAGCTGGTTCAAGGTTGGTGTTGGCATGAAGATCTCACTGGGATATGATTTTTGGTATCAATTGATATTTATATATTTTTATATCATCGTCATGATTTTGGTGATTTCCTTGTCACCCTTCGTGGGTACGCCTACGTCCCGCAGTGGACTATCAAAAAAAAAGAAAGGCTGGTACAGTACAGTACGTCCTTTTAATCATCATAATTATATGTATGCGTTATAGTCAAACGCAAAAAAAACGCAAACCTATAATAAATTTAAAAAAACCGCTATTGAAAAAATTTTTCCCAGTTTGCGTCCAGGGCTATTTTTTAAGGAATATGGGTCAGTTAGTCTTAAGGTAATTTTCACAATCACAAAGTTATATTTACGACTATCAAAGTAAAAGTCAAATTATATTTGCGTACTTAGTAGTAGTAGATAGTAATAGAGCCATCAACTTGGCATTATATTGATGAGTAGGGCGTAAAAACAAATCTCCCTATTTTAGATAACGTCGTCAATGTACCATGGTTACCTTATTTAGGTACTTTCAGTACGTGAACTCTGCCATAAACACTTGACAGAAGCAAGTCACTGTTTTCCACAGCGGTCAGTTTGCAGAGGTCGGACTAGACTGGTCTCGTGCCGCGGGCGCGCATTCCGGCCGGATTACAAGTTCACCCAGTTCAATTAGACACGGCTCGATTGGATATTAATATATTGCGGGTATGTCGACAATGGGGGGCACGGAAATTTGACATATTTATATTCGAAGTTTATTAATATGGAATTTGTATCGTATGCTAAGTCGAGGATTCCAAAAACTTAGATTATTTATCGTATTTTCAATGTAAAACAACAACAATAAATAATTAACATTTGGGGCCGTTCAAGTATTACGTAAGCAGATTTATTACAATTATTGACCCCTCCCCCCCTTGTCAGTAAAAGAAAGCAAAGCTCTTACCGTCCCCTCCCATTCTTACGTAAATATTGGTACCTATATGCATTTTTTTTATTGAAGCAGCTGATTTAATTCTAGAATTAAGAAAATATATTTAGATTAGAGAACTTTACACACATATGCGTAAAAAAATAAATAACTTGCTGATGTAATCATCATCTAGACCCCCGACCCCCCTGTTATCAAAAATTAGCAAAGGATAGACCCCTCCGCCTCCTATAGTGCTTACGTAATACTTGAACAGACCTTTTGTCAATTTGTCTAAGAAATCGACAAAATCGTCTAAGTCCTAATTTGTGGTAGAGAAGCTTACTTATAAAACAAGATTCTACTTAAAACGTAATAATTACGTCCCCTTATTACGAGTAGGTATAACACCGAACAGTTAGTTAAAATTTATTTACTTACCCTGTACTAAGCCAAAAGAGAGTGATTAAGGCCATCATTATCATCAACTTTTACTACGGGACCAACTCAAAATTCGAGAAAAAAATATCAGCTGTTCCATACAAAACTGCAACTCGACAAAATGTATGAAACAGCTGATTTCTTTTCTCAAATTCCTGGTTGGCCCCATAGGAAAAGTTGTTGATAATGATGGTTTGAATAGCCTACTTTCGGTTTTTTTCGACTATAGTTTCGGTCGGATTCGGCGACCTTTCTCAAGTTGGCGAGTGCTAGCACGCGGAGCCGTCTCGCAATACACTGAACGTGAGTTTAGTCCCGTTATATATGGTATAAGATTAGAATATTGTATGGTTAAGTAATGCCTCCATGGGCAATTTGTGTCTAATTTTATTAAAATAACGCAGAGATTTTACTTCTAATTTAAAATATAAAATAAGGGTGAGCGCACATTGAGAGGCTACGGGGCGATGCGTGCGCCAACAACGCGCCGCGAACACGAGTGGCGGCGAACGTGTTCTGAATTCAAATGTGACGTTTACAACAAGATGGCTGCCGCCACGCTAATGAAGCCAGGCACGAATTAACGGTTAATAGGTTACTTGTAACAGTGTTAGAATAATTACCTAGAATAATTCTTAAACTGGAAAGTTTTTTCGTACAGTTTTATAGTAAAGTCTATAATGCAATAAAAATATACTTACCTAGGTATAATACATGGGTACCTAATGTGGTATTTCGTCTGGAAAATTAGTCCTTTAGTCCCCTGCGCACCGCACCAAATCTACCCAAAATACTCGCCGCATTGCCCCGCTCAAAAGCCAAGGAAATGCGTTGGACCAAATACCAGCCCGCCCGGGCGTCATTCGCTCTATCCTTTAGGCGGCGACTCAGCTCCAGTACGAATTTCCTGGCTTCGGCGCCCCACGGACCCGCTGTTTCGACGGCGAATGAAACAATATATTACCGATTACAATACGTACACCGATTCCAAGCAGGCATATTTAAGGTGTTTATTTCTGGCGGCTGCCTCTGCTCCTGCAGCAGCGGCTTGCTGGGTAGCAGGGAGGTGGCAGGATGCGAAAGTGCTTACGCACGTCGCATTCCACACAAGGCAGCGCCTTCTATGCCAAGGAACCAGCGTAAGACCGTCCGGGCGTTTGCCGTCTGAGCGGGACAACCCCGGGGGCTACAGGACGCAGGGCATATCTGCCGATGCGAGGGCACGCTTCAAAATGTCGTTTAGTCGTTTAGTTTTTACTTAAATACCCCCCGAACCATACCAACATAAACTTGAATATGAAATTAATTTGTCTGTCTTATTTTGATAAATTGAACAGACATTCATCATGATACCTAGACTTCACAATACAAGATTACAATTAATGATTTTTATTTTATGTAGTGATACTCACAACCTATTGTTTTGGTGTTATACCTAATAAGGGGCCTTAATTATTTTTATTATAATGCAAGACATATCAAAGGTTTCTGGTAAGTGATGATGATAACCCATGGATATTACATATTAGCTACTGTTTTTTGAAATTGTGTTTTATAAGGAGCCTAAACAGATCACCTAAAACGTTGTATGTCCATCCATCCATCCATCAGCCAAAGGACGTCCACTGCTGGACATAGGCCTCCCCTATGGATCTCCAATAAGACCGGTTGATAGCGGCTTGCATCCAGCGCGATCCTGCGGTCTTAATAAGGTCATCCGTCCACCTTGTGGGTGGACGTCCTACGCTGCGCTTGCCGGTACGTGGTCTCCACTCGAGAACTTTTCGACTCCACCGGTCATCAGTCCTCCGCGCTATGTGCCCTGCCCATTGCCATTGTATGTAATGTATAACAACTTATATATGTAATGGCAACTTATATGTTTTCTATCGACTCAAACCTAATATTAGTTCAAAAAAAATTACCTCAATCATTAATCGACAGTTTAATCAGTGTTGATAGACTCGCAATCGTCATGACTCATTACTCTATTATCGTAAAGCTCGTTAAACAGCATTATTGACGGGGACTGACGGCCGACTGACGGCGGACTGACGGTTTAAGGGGAACACAATTAAATCTGTTGCTCTATCAATTAATGGTGGAATTCGATACGGTTTGACAATAGAAATTCGAAGATGACTGTTGTACAACCAGCCTTTGTTGATTAAATGTTTAGAGGTTGCATTGTTGAAATATAATTTACAATTGACTCTAACCTGTCTATTGTAAAGGTATTAATTATGAAAATTGATGAGTAATTATTTAACAATACTACGAGCACAATTCGACTAACGATCGAAGGAATCAAAGAAAGTTGCTAAGAAGTCGTCGTAAATAGTTAGGTTTATTAAATAGATCCCAACATAGGGTGCTACTTTGTTTAAAATAAAAAGTCGCCAAAATGCCGGAATATGTAGGTATACCCAACACAAGCATGACGAAAAGAAAATAATACCTGAGATTATTGATCGATTGTTTATTTAGCCACAGTGCATTCAGATTGATATTAAGTTAAGATTTATCTCATACGGTCCAGGTAAGATGTAGCATGCTTGCTTATAAGGTAGGTACCTACCTGGTTTTGCTCTACATGTTAGTATTCCCTTATATTTTACGTAAAGAGACTCAAGTAGAAAATTCTACACTTTTTTGTTAAAATATGTCACACTATATCATTATCGCTAATGAGTATGGTTATTGGTTAATAAAGTCAATAGCTTAAAACAAAAGCCTCGTCGGAGCATCTTCAAACCTTTAGAAATGGAGTGAAGTTATCAAGAGCGCGCTAAGTGGCCGGTGACACAAGCCAAGTGGCTCGGGCGTAATCCTCTTACTTACTATACTTATTGTTAACTTGAGCCGAGTGCGTGTAACACAACGCCGCTATTGTACAGATTTACAGTGCGTGCCGAGCCTTATAGCCGCGCCGAATCTTAGGGCTTGCACAACTTATACACGATTCGACGTCGCATCGCGGTATGATGCGATATCCTTTTACGATGCGTCGTCGTATCGTTGTAACCACATCGTTACATTTCTCCATATAATGCCTCTATTTATTGAAAGAAATAGAAATATCCAGTATCTTCTGTGTATCTGTTTCTTTTTTTATGTTTTCTCGACGTGGACGACGTCGCAGCATGAAATGATATCACGTCGTAGTAGGACGTTGCGACGCGACGTCGCCGCGTCGCAACCTGTTTATGTGTACGAACCATAAGGGGCTTTCTGAAGCTGTCAGCTTTAGATCAACTAGGTATAAGCTAGCGCTAGTCAGAGGCAGAGGTTTTCTAACAAATTATATTTTATGTTTTTCTAGACGACGGACTATATTCTAGAATATTTTTAGTAGATATTTTGTACGGACGGAACAAATGATATTTTTTCGATTTCGTGGTTGGTCTTATAGTAATAGTTGGTTATTTTCACCAATATTTGTATAAAATATTTACAAGGTAGAAATTTTTATACCTACTTCCGGAATAGTGGAAGCGAGGCCTTTGAGTGGTACGATCACGGCTCAAATAATAAGTATTTACTTTCGGAATACGATTTTAGACGGTTCTTTGACAGTAATATATCTATTGTTAGGACTACTCCTAGAAGAATGAATGTGCTCGTTAGCTATTATTTTATGTAAGTCTTTTATGTTTTTTAAAATGTTCATTCAGTTTTGTAGTCTGTCAATAAAAAAAAATGTTAGCTCCCTAATCCATCATAATATCATGGACCCCAAGAAGTTACTCCATGACGACCAATAAAATTATACTATCGCTTCTTAAAAGTTTTTAGAATCGTCATTTAAAACCCGTGAGTTTCGTGATACTTTCTAAGAGGTGCCAGAAATTTTGGCATAAACTGCAGAGCTTTTTTGCAGTCGGGGTGTGTGGGTATGGGCGGAATGTTGGGACCACGCGAGCGCGCAGTTTTTTTAGGCAGCTGTCTGATTTTATTCGCACTCGTACGACGAATTATTTCGTCAGGAAGTGTTTTTTTACTTTATTAAATTTAATTTCGGTAATACTACACATTTTTTTGACAAAAATGGCATAACCTACCTCAACTGTGTTCAGGATTCGAATAGTTTGCACGGATCGATGTATCATCGCACTCATTTTCGCATTATAGTTGATTTTTCAAAAACGACTCAACCGATATCGATAAGACTTATAGGACCTCTAAAAGATAATTAATCTACAACAATAAGAATCATCGAAATCTTTTGGTAGATGATCAATTTTGAAGGGATGAGTACAAAAAAATCCACTAAAACATAATAGATTCATAATATTCATACCGGGTATAACGTGCTTTCATTGATGGTGGAAGGTTTTTTCTTTCTTTGCACACCAAAAAGTCAGTCATATCAAATAAAAGTCATTTTTGTTATGAATGCAGACAAATCTAAATGTAACAATAATGGCTTTGTACCATCTTTAGTAATCTAGGTCTCTACAAACCACCTCCTTTCAATTATAACTCACATTTTCACCTGTCACAATGCAAATGCATAACGATTTTATCCATTGTGTTTCCTATTCGTTGCATTTTGATGTGAACAATAGAATAACAAAGAGTTACTATTAATAATACCACAGTTTACCGACTAGTTTGTGTAGAAATCTGCAACGTAACCAGGAGAACAGAGACACTACATACATATAAATAGTTTGCGCTGGTCATGGTCTCATAGTTACTACTGACAGTACCACAGACAATCCAGCAGTTAGTACAGAATAGTCACAGAATACAAAAGAGGTAGTGTGGTCGGATGTGTCGTACAATGGTTCGTTTACACGCACCAGTTACTTTATTTATCTTGGCACGAGTAATTGAGGAAGTCTTTAAGTCTTTTGTGCCTTTCTTTTTTGTGGGCTGGAAAGTTGGCTTGATGGTGTGAACCGGACTTCAGGGTTCTGTTAATTTAGTCTCACTTAAAAGTTTTAGTGCCTTGAAATTATAGATAGGTTACATGACCACAAAAGAAAGCTTACGTAGAAAAAGGCTGCAACCTACTAAGGTTATTTTAGTAATAAGAAGGAATAATTATTTTATGCCAAAATAGCATGACAGACCGGGTGAACCGTGTACTGAATTCGCGAATATTTCGCACGGATCGATGTATTCACATTATTGTTAATTTATCAAAAATGGGTAAGCAGATTTCAATAAAATTTAAATTAGACCAATTTCGAAGTATACTCTTTCCAATAATAAAAAAGAATTATTGAAATCGGACTACTATGAAAAAAGTTATACGTGGTTTTACATAAAAAAATATATATACGTGTCGAATTGAGTACCTACCTCCTCCGGTTCGTCGGTCAAAAATGAATAAGCTTCACATAATTATGTTCTAATTCAGTGATGTCGCACGTTTTTACAAACTCAGTCAGCTGGGCTGTTTATACCTACTTACCTAACAGCTTTTAAGCGGCGTAGACACGAGAGAAATTCATGAGCAAACCAGCTCAGTACCATCAATGCTTAACTGAATCGAGCCTCAGGACCACCCGGCATAGGTACTTAAAAATTCACTTTACTTCATTATCATCATTAATAGCAGAAATATGTCTACCTACTGCTGGACACAGGCTTGCTATATGGATTTCCACTAAGACCGGTTGGTAGGGGATTGCGTCTAGCGCAGTCCTGCGGTTTTAATTATATCATCGGTCGGACGTCCACCAAAAAAGTGGTGGATGTCCTACGCTGTGTTTGCCAATACGTGGTACTTAACTTTATACTAAACATAGTTGTTTCATCATTGCGCCATTGTTTTTTTAACCGCTTAGCCATGTCAGAGGTCTCAGACGGCTTAAAACCTCTAAAACTAAGACTAGCAACCTGGTAAACAACTTAGGTACCTATTTTTTTATCATAGCGTCCAAGGAACCCTAAAATAGAGCGTGAATAGAGGCAGTTCCGAGCGATGGCCGCCATTGTCTCGCGAAACTCGAACAGATTTGTCTTCTTCGATTACTGCGCCTTTGTGCGATTGTCTTGTTTTTTGGCGAAATCTAATAGCTACGCCACGACGTGCTCCGTTTCTTGCTTGCGGAATAAACGGTTTTTGCTGATAATTAGGAAAGAAAAAACGAAAAGTGGGCAAGTTGCGTATAACTGCATACACATACATTAATAATAGGCATAGCAAAATCGTCGCAAAATCCTAAACAAGCGAATGTTTAATCGAAAAGATCGCTGATCAAGGACCAAGGCTTGCAAGACCTCCGACTTATGGTAGGACTCATTGCATAACTGGTCACTGCAACTTAAATAGTCACTTGTATAAACTTAGAGCCACTGACAGCCCACTTTGTCGTGGCTGTTTGCAGGAAAACGAAGCCGTAGAGCATGTTCTGTGGTACTGCAATGCCACGGAAAACGCTAGAATAGCTAACGGGTTGCATGATGCCTCTGCACTATCATCGGCTTTGTCATCTACATCGCCATCATCTCATTCACCATCTAAGCTAGTGGAGCAGTTATGCCAGCGGCCCAGAGCCACGCTCCGTTACTTCAAGGAGCTGGGCTGGCTCGGGTAGACTCTGGAGGGGGAAATGCACAAAACACACCATGCGGGACGTCAGTGCAGGACTTATCGCCCCTACTTCAAATTAGAATTAGAAGATCGCTGACTTTTTTTTAAGCCCACAGAAGAGTGAATAGGTATATTCTAGGTCTGCAAGCTTTACCTTCGACCACAACGTCGCTTGCCATCAGGCGATTTGGTGGTCAAGCGCGGACGGACTTACTCGCGTTAAAGAAAAGTACTGATTATTGTGTTTGTTTCTTTTTGAAACGCTATAATATCCTAAAGCTGGAAACATACTATCGGACGCGGCTTACGGACGCGACTGACAGCCGCGATTGATAGGTATCTAGATAATTAATGTACACAGAGCCGTGCACACTCGGACATCAGTCGCGGACGACCTTGAGCGTTCGGACGTCCGAGAGCGATCTGGCGCGTCGGATGTTTTAAGACTGTGCACAGTGCTAAGTCGCGGCTATCAGTCGCGTCCGTCAGCCGCGTCCGATAGTATGTTTCCAGCTTAACAGTAAACCATGCTGTTAATGATTTTTGATGTCATTGACAGTGATTTTGTCATGCAGTGATATTAAGAATAACTCGTACTAATAGCTCCTAACTAAAATTAACTGCAATGAAAATGTCATACGGACAAGAGCTAGATATGCATGTGCATCACTACATAGTATAAAACATAGTCTCTACCCCCTGCTGTCTCCATGTGTGCTTATATCTTTAAAACTACGCAACGGATTTTGATGCAGTTTTTTTTAATACATAGATATAATGATTCAAGAGGAAGGTTTATATGCATAATAATGTACGAAGTCGGGGCGGGTCGCTAGTTAGTTTATAAATTACAAATAAGGCCACACTACAAACTTAGCTAGAAAGGCCTGCAACAGCAGAACTAATTTAACTTTTATAACATAACATTTCCTCAGAGCAAATAAAAAAATCAAGAGGGAACGTCGTTGATCAGTCAAATGAAGCCGGTTTTTTATACATGTGTGAGTGCGTCGCTGTTGCGCCGCCATAGTTCGACTGTCAAGCCAAGGCGTAGTTTCCTTGTACGTTGTTGTGTGTGTAAATTGTCTGTACACGAAGAGGCGTAGTTTTGGTCGGCCTCATTTGTTGGTTCACAACATTCTGTCTTGATTTTTTATTTGGTGTGAGAACATTTCTAAGACGCCAACACAACAGGCCAGAAAAAGTGCATCTAGTAGCGTTTATAACGTAGTTTGACTAAGTGTTTGTAAGCGATCACTGAAGTTAAGCAACGATTGGCACAGTCAGTCTTTGGATGGCATTTACAACAAAGCGCTACCGTAGCTTAGATGACACGTTAAATTGTAGATCTCGATTGTTTTACCTCTCTGACACCAGGGCCAACCACTCGGCCTATACGAACTTACAAAGTCTAGAAAAAAGAGCCTAAAAAGTCCCGAACGCTGTAAACAATTCCTTCCAAACAAGTTGTAACAAGTCGCTTATCTATTTGTTCACTTAAAGGCTCGCCTGCAGAACGCTGACTGAGATAAAAGTAAATTAGTAAGTGAATCTGCGTCGGGCAGTTTTAAATTGGAATTCCTCGGGTTGTTGCTTAATTAAGTTAAATTAAGTTAATTGTTGCAGGGTTCCCGCAGATCAAGTCGCCGTACAGCCCCTCATCGCAGCCGCACCTTTCTGGTAAGTTATTGCTTATTCTACTACTTAATTATTATCCAAGTTAAGCAACGTTCAGCAAGGCAATCTTCGGATGGGTGACCGCGGGTGGTGTTTACTTACTTATTCATTTATTCGTAAAAAATGTCTAGATGCCCATGTAAGACGAATACAAAGTACTTCATAAAAAATATAATGATAGTCAGTGAATCTTGATTATTTTATGTTCAATGGCAATTAAATATTCTTATGCCTATTTATTTAATGTAGTTAGTTAGTTAGTTAGACCTCTAGTTTCCTTACATCGTTGATGTATTTTTGTTTAATATTTATAGTATGATCTTTGTAGTTTGAATATTTCAAATAGGTACTTACCAAGTTACCTACTGAAAAATTCTGCTTCAATTGCAGCTACAATTTGGTCATTAGATATCCACCACGTTCATAACGTCTGTGCAAAACGTACGGGCCTTAAAGTTTGAGTAATTACTAATTATACACCCTGATGTATAAATAATAGCTATAGATAGTTACCAAAAGATAGATTCTAATAAGAGTAAGATGTTTTCTGGCACGATAATCACGCCTCCGTTATCCGAACTAATCAATACGATCTGGCAGCCGCCCCGGCTGGCTCAGCCAACTACGTCAAACAATACATTTGCCCGTGATTTAGGAAAGTGGCTCTCGGGCCCCCGCGGGGGACGGGGCCCCTCGGGCCCCCGGGCCCCCGCCTTTGTCTCAGTAATGAATCCGCCAAACGGCAACCGTCACCGCCTTCCCGACGCTACTAATCATAACACACACCTATTAGCTATCCGAAAATACACCCTCCACTTCCGCTCTTAAAACACATTTTCACTCGGCTGGTTTTGGATTTGAGACTCTACAAATCGTGACGGGTAAGGAATTCGTGAGACGTGACGCTTAGAAAATTGTTAACGCAAATTAGAGGTTGATAAAGATATAAGTTTGAGGGCTCGAATTACTTAATTCCTGCGCCTGTTCGTTCTTTGTTTATTGGTATTTGGAAGCCAAATTCTGTAGAAAAAGTAAAAATTGGGGTAGTTTTTAGTAGCTTATAGAAGCGAGACGCCTGTGATTATCAACCCTACATGTGAGCTACAGACCACCTGACGCTCCCTCGGCAGCCATTTGTAAAAATTACCTTCGCCGCCATTTTTGCGCGGGAATTTCATATTTGGAATGCCGCAGGGTGGAATTCGCGGTAGATTTGACGTTTCATGATGGCTGTACACGTTTTATTGTTTCTAAAACAATGCGAGAGATGGTCTTTCGACTTGCCATTGTTTAGGATGGGACGCCATTTTTAATTTGGAAATTAGGGCCCTATTGTTTATGGCATGGGCACTCTGTTGCTATTGGGAAGTCAAATATGAGTTTGCGGTCTTAATGTGGTTAAAAAAGTTATGGGTCTAGAAAATAACCTAATTTACAAGAGATTTTTTGACTGAAGTTTTAGATTAAAGTGAGAAGCAAATTGTGTCACAGTCTTTATGAGTTTTTTAGGAGAATATACATATTTATATCTGTAAGAGACAAGAATGTGGCGCATTCTTTGTTTAATTTGTTAGTAAATCATGTTTGACATGTAACACCACAAGCCTGATGAAGTGGAATTGTTTTTAAATTAGGCCATATCTCCACAGTAAGTATTGAGCATATTTTTACTGAACCATAATATTATTAATATCTGCGAAATATAATAGTTATAAAAAAGCACAGGTAGTTTATTAGTAAAACTAGTGAAAAAAATGCACAACTGTTTTCTCGGTATTTTTAGAGAAATTCGCCAAAGGCCGGTAATAAAATAATATCTATTAAAACTTCAAAGTTTAAAAGTAAAAAAAACAGTTACTCGACAGGTTGACAGGATTATCAGTCTCTACATAGTCATAATATTTAAATGATATCTACAATCTGGAATAAGAAAGTGAATTGTGTTTTAAAGTGAATTTATAAATATTCACTTTAAAACACAATATTCACTTTATTTATTTATAAAAATTTACAGTTGCTATATAATGTCCAGTTTAGTACAATAGTACACCTGTCTAGGGTGTTGCCAATCGTATTATCTAAATATGCCTAATTATAGTTAGGTATACAAAGTACAATCATCATTTATTTTTCTTAATTCTAAGTTTCGCGAGCTTGAAAAGTTTTCTTCTAGGTAATCGTGTATTGTATAGTAACCGCTTTTTGAGTTCATTGTGGTTTTTTTTTATAAATATTGGTCTCTTCTCTTAGGTTATATACCAATACCTATGTCTAAAAACTGTTAACTACACTACTGATTTGTAAATGGCCACTATTAGGTAAAGTTGACATTATTTTCTCAAAATGTTTCCAAATATTAATAGCCATTAATATTATCGCTAGCGGCAGCTCCACAGGCCTAATCTAAGCGCCGCGACAACCGTCTCCATTACCGCTACATTTTAGAGGAAACCACTTTTTCTGACACAAGACAAGACCCGGCTGCTTCTGTTGACACGTCTGTACAATTACTAAACAAGGAATATTCTACTCTATTTACACAAAATACGGTTTATTTTAGCTCGGAGGTGCGACAAAGTGTCAAGTGTCACAGAAAACCGCTGTTTTCGCCCCGCTAAGTGAGGACAACTTGTAATAACACGGAGTGTATTAACGTTTGCCACTTTCTTACCACTGATTGGATATTGGGTTACAAGTTTTCTGCTTTGGTGGAACTTTTAATAGTCCATTATATGGTTTGTTGGTTAAGTTTTTAATGAGTCGCTTTTCATGAAAATTTTGTGCTACAATCTCATAAATTTTTAGTTTTTATTGTTTGGTAATATTCTTATTTTAAAATATTAGAATAGGTAATAATCATATTTTTTTGCCAAAAACTAAGTAAGTAAGTAACATGCAAGGTTTTAAAACTACATCATACTAACAGTTCATACTCATTGCAGTTGTGCAATAATTAATTATATTAGGCAGTTACTAAAATAATCAATTCAATTCCTGAGTGCGTTCGTTGGAATTATTTATCTAAGTATCTATCATACCTATCAAGCGCGTATAAGACGTTTACTCATAAGGTGAACAGACTATCAATCCCAAGATCACGTTGGACATAGGTATATAATAAGTTGCTTACAAGCGGTCCTATTGGATATTTATAGGGTTAACATATGTCTAGCAGTGGACGTCCATAAAAAAAAATGAGTCTTATTCACTAGGGTCAATAAACTGTTGGACTTATAAACCTTGCATGAAAATTCTTGGACTGATTTCACGAGTCTCTGTGAAATCAGTCCATGCAATGCAATTTGATTAGTACCACAGTCTAAACATTATTTTTTGGCAACAAAAATAGAATCAATATTTATTAGCAAATGCAGTGTATCTCGTGAAGAGGGTAAACACTAAACAAGTCGGTTGCAAGTGGCGACGGATAGCCGGTGTCCGGTTACCTTTATGAGAATATTTACACACGCTGCTGGGCTAATGAAATCAAATAAAACTAAGGTGTTATCGGACAACATGACAAAATGGAGCGTATTGGATTATTTATAATCTGTAAGGTATATATTTATTTAAAAAAAACTAAAAACATTTCATAAACTATAAAAATTAACTTACTTTTACTAAATTAAAAATAATCTAAAAGACCCGTGGCAAAGGGTAACGTGGCCAGAATGCTGGCGACATTGCTTCGCTGTATCGCAACACTAATTTTTTGGCCAAAGTAGATGCCAGCATTATGGTCACGTGTCACCTCTGCCAGTCGCTAAGGCTATATTTCACTGTAAACAAATAAATTGAAATGATCCATCGTTAGTAAAAGTGAGCTTAAAGATTATGATAGTATGCCACAGAATGTTGATAAAGTTTAATGACCTAAAGTATAAGTGCATAATATCACTGGGCAGTTGTCTCCGATCCGTACTCGTTTACCAAAATGTGATTCACAAAATAATTCTGGTAATCACCAAAGTGAATCAGTGTTTTAATTTTTTTCATCGCCGCTGGTTAGAAAAGACTACTCAACAAAATTTGTGGTTAGTAGAATGACGTTATACTTAAACCCCTGCTGTACAGTAGTGACCCTAGCCAGTTTTTGTTTGGTATTTTATCACGGATCACTTTATTTGATGCACCTAATGTATCACACTTTTAGTTTTTGCCTGCTCATTTTCATGAATCTGCTGCAGGCTTGCGTTCTGTTAGAACCAACATTGCTGACTATGCAGCCCCCACTTGCCTACCGATTTACATCAACCATTATTGAAGACTGCAATATTTTGCATATATAAACTCACATTTTCAATCTAAATGTCCCAGTTAGTTCTCCGAAGGTTACTCTACCTCTCAGGCTACGGACCTGGTTCCTGCCCGCCGGTGCTGAGCAAGAAGTATCCCAAAGGGAATCTCGCGCGCGGTATATTCTCCACCAAGTCTATTGGTATAGGAAAGTTGCCTAGTAAAGTGTAAAGTTTTAATGTGTTTTAAAGTTGGACTATTACATTGATCATCTCGAGTAACTGAGTTGTTTTTTTTTAAAGAACTCTAAAGCCCAGTGTAATAGTTCGAATCCCAAAGTAACCATTTCTTTTTTTTGCACGGAGGAAACAGAAATAGATTCATTCCTGAGTAGCAAATGACGTGTATCTCATGGAGAGGGCAAACAACGGCCGCGAGTGGCGAGTAATTGTAGGTGTCCGGTTACACGAGCCGTGAGAACAGACACGCTGGGCTAATGGAGCTGTTTTGGTGTAAAATTGGCTTTTACTTGACCAGGTGCAGGAGAGTTTGGTAGAGTCTTGGATTTGAATCCCGGAGGAATTTCTATCTTTTCAGCCTTTGCTTGGTTTTGGAGTTTTGCATAACTAAATTAAAATTGCGCGTTCGCGTTGGCTCTATACATATTTTCTAAGATCTTCCTCGTTTCTGCCAGGGGTGTTGTATAAAAATGTGTAGGGTCATACGAAAACTGCTGTAGTTTCAATGTACGTGTCTTCTTCTTAGTCGTTACGCTCTTGTCAGAGCGGTCGTGGTCATCATGTAGTATTTGTGGTGGTAGAGGCAGATGTAATACGCCTCACGATGTCTCG
Organism: Hypomecis punctinalis; assembly: GCA_949316475.1. NCBI lineage: Eukaryota > Metazoa > Arthropoda > Insecta > Lepidoptera > Geometridae > Hypomecis > Hypomecis punctinalis. Next base: position 24,295,776 of record OX438811.1, on the reverse strand, counting down.
CCATCTCTCTCTATTAGATGTCAATCTGGTACACTCATGCACCGGCCCTCCCACAGCAGATTTGATTTGGTCGGTCCATCGCATGGGCGACCTTCCGCGCGGTCTTGTGCCTTCTACTTTGCCCTGGACGACTAGACGCTCTAAGGACTGGCTTCCTCGTCTCGAAACGTGTCCGAAGAATGAAAGTATACGAGAATGTACGTGTAAACTTGTACTAACCCATCAGAGACCGTGTGTAAGATGTCTCTTAATATTTATTAATTTATTATTAGCAATAAGTCTATTGGTAGTAAGGCCCCGCTTTGTTACACGCTATTGTTTTTTAATTTGTTTTTGTCTGTGCATTTTGCTATTTATCATGTTAGTTATAGAATGTCCACTGCTGAAAACTTAGTTCTCTCCTGTGAAATTCGAAAAAAAAACAAAGAAATAGAAATACAGAAAATTTTATTCGGGACAAAACAATTAGGTACACAGAAACAAAACACGAAAAACAACTAAAAATAGAACAATTAATACCCAATGCTTTGCCACGAAACTGATCCCAACTCAGCATATAAAAAGGGTATTACGCTACATACAGCTACAGCTGGATATTTTTTTTCAATGAATTTCCAAAGGGCGGTAACAGGCTAGTGGCTAACTAACAGATCTTTTATTTATTTATAATATTTAATTTATATTTATTAGGTTCAAAACGGCCAGCAGTGCTGTAGCCATGGTCCAGGATGTTCCGAAGAGTCTTGATCATATTGACTTTCCAATTTGTCAGTCAAATTTCTGTTCTGTGCATGCGGAACATTCGTCATATGTAGGCTGATCTTATCGTCATTTATAGACTGAGTATATGATATTAACGTAGTTTTTCTACAATCTGTAGAAAAAAAAGGAAAATTATTCCATAATTGCCTTTATTGATTTTGGCTTATTACTTTTAAAGCTGATCCTATATTTCAAAGAATGAAATGACGATGTAGAACAAATACATTGGAAGTATTGTATGTATTTTCTACCGCATCTCTCAGCATTGCACAAATGTAAAAAATAGCTGTTACTTACTTAAGTATTTATCAAAATATAAATCAATGAGCTTTATTCCTCTCATTTAGAGTCATTTTGCTCAAATTGTGCAGCCCAATAGTGCCGACTAATCATAGGACTGTCAGTAATTATCCTCCAGCGCCAACGAGCAGGCACTTACTGCCGATCACAGTATTATAATTGCTAATGGAATCTTGGCTGAGGCAGTAAGGATGATTTTCTACCAAGAATATATTAAACATTGAGTAATAATAAAATATGAACTTACATCTTATCAACTTATGTTGTCAGCATGCTGGGCACATTTCCAAATGGCAGTGGGCTTAAACAATTACATTATCTCTAGACATTTCATCTACGTTTATCTCTTTCTAAGCAGTATACTTCATAAATATGGTCCTTTGAACTAGTTTTCTCTTATTTAAAACAATCGTGTTTTATCTATGTGACTCATTGGGCGAAAAATGACCCAACAAACTCCCTTTTATAATTTGTTTGGCATTCATCAGTTTTTTATTGAAAGTAGTTATTTATACGAGTACTTTTATTTGCTTGGGAACGGCCAACTTACAAGTAGTTAAATAAATTTGTGTGCCTCAATCAGATATTTATAAGACGGAAATCGATTTCCGTTTAGCGTAACAAATGATCGAAATGATTTCTATCATTTGACGAACTGTCATCCATTTCCGATGACGAAAAACGTTTGACCTTTGCTACTGTCCACTTAAATATATTGCGCAAGAAACCTTCACTTTGATATTTTGGACGCGAGCCTCACTCCGCTTTCGACCTTGTTATACCGTGATAGAGCCTATTATCCCGTAGAGGTCAGATTCATTATACGATCAGTGGCCCCAGGGGGTAGAGGGGGGTGACTGGGGGAGTAGGGGGGGGGGGGTCTAATCGTAAAATGTTATTGTTGTCCCCGATGGAAACGGATTCAATTTGTTTTCAGACATTTTTATTTTTACTTCGTGAAACGGATTTGATAATGCCTAACCACTATCTAACTAAAAGAGATGCTTAAAATGAAGTGCGTTCGTGTTGAAGTCGATGACATTTTTAGCATTTGCAAAATCATCGTTGAAGTAAACTCTACGGTTTTGGGAATATTTCCCATTTCACCAATAATGCTACTTTTGCTCCCTACCGACGAACGCTAAAACGTCAAACTCTATATGTCAGAAATCGATCACAGAGATCCCACCTCCGCAGGTGGGTCAAAAGTGGCAGTTCACGATGCCATTATTCACTGTTTTTCAGCTTCGAACGCTGAATAAAAACAGTTTAAAATGACACTTTTGCTCACACATTCACAAAACGAACACTAAATGTTTTTAAAATGATATTATGTAAAATCAACGTAGTTTAAAGTCATATTTTTTTTTGTTTTTAATTTTATTAGATTTAGAGTCCTTTTGTTAAGCCTTTCCAAGCAATATTGTTCAAATCTTTTTTTTTTCTTAATGTATATCCTAAAAAGCACAGACCCTGGAGTCTGTGGAGTGTAACAAATAAATCATAAAAAAAAAAAACACTGAATGTTATAATTTTTGGCGTTTTTAACTGTAAATTTTGCCATCAGTAGGTTACTCGAACGCACCTATGGGTACTATGCCGTTCAATTTTAACAATGTTGCCGTTGTTATGAAGACTTGCGCCCCTTACGGGTGTATTTATTGCGTAGCGTAGGTACCTATAAACGTACTAGGCAAGAAATGGAGTACCTATGTTCTGTATGTTGCAATAAATAATTGTGTATCTATTGACATATAAATTGAACGTATTGTTACAGAACATAGCTTGTATTGTAAGTAATAATTGTGTTTAAGTGTCTAATTGTAAATTAAGCAAACAAGTGACTAAGTAGAGATTGTTAAGTGTTTGGCTACCGTAACAATCGGTCGAATTGTATCTAAATTTTGTTATCTACAAATAGTAACTCAAAACATTAAGAAAATATTGTATTTAAACTTTCGCGATTTGAACACATTATTATTATATACCGCGGGACTAATCGCGCACTAAAATTACGAGATAAATATATAGTTCATCATGCCGACGTTTCGGCCGAGTTGCACGGTCGATGCAACAACGATGTAGTATATAATAATTATGGAAATACTTATTGGCAAAGAAACACAGGTATTTTTTTTCGCGCAGTGCTGTCGCGCAATTTTTTTCAAGGATGGATAGATACATACCTAGGCCTTACCCGTTTACAATATAGGCCAAATCAAACTTCGTGACGGCTGTGAAGTTAGCTGCAAGTTGCGAAAAACCCAATGTTCGCGCAGCTGTTCAGTGAGTTTCAATCAGGAGTACTTAAAGGTCGACAGTAATGCATATCTTAAAAAATACAGGCCCCGGTGTCTGTGGAGAGTAACAAATCAATAAAAAAACCGGACAAGTGCGAGTCAGGCTCGCAGACCGAGGGTTCCGTACAAATCCAGAAAATTTCACAAAATTGGGAAGTAAGTTGTTAAAATTTCAAATAACCATCGCCAAAAATGTTTTTTTTTTTCACTTTTCTCGTCATACATCGAAAATAGACATTGTTAAAAAAATTAAAAACCTGTTTTAGCATGTGCTAATGAAATTCTTTTATATGATACCTTACATGATACGATTTGCTCACTTTGAATTTTGAACCCATATTTTGTGATATTTGAGGCCCTATTTTTTGTGATTTAAATAAAAATGTACTGTTTGCAAATTTATTCCTATATGTGTACTCTGAGACAATACTTCTTGCCAAATTTCATAGTTCTATGTCAACGGGAAGTACCCTGTAGGTTTTGATTTTTGTGTGTGTCGAAATATGCGGTTTTTTACGACATAAACGGCTCTAACTTTTTTAAATGAAAACTGTGAAGTTTTTCTTTTACACAACTGCAAGAGACCATAGATATACGTATACAGTTTAAATTTCAACTCAATATCTTTACGCGTTCCTGAGATAAAGAGTCTTGACATACACACAGATGGACAGACGGACAGACAGACAACAAAGTGATCCTGTAAGGGTTCCGTTTTTTCCATTTGAGGTACGGAACCTTAAAAAAGGTCGAATCATGCAAGTCGGTGGATGTGAAGTTAGCCTTAAGCAGTGCAATATCCAATTAACGCGCAGCTTTATGTTAGATTCAGTCAGGATTGGATATTGCGCAGCTTGTAGCTAACTTCACATCCGCCCACTTGTATGATTCGGTCTATACCTAGAAGAGGCGACCCGAGCATTCGTGACTTTAAACACCAGCTTGTTACCTTCGAGCAAATATCTATAGAGTCACTATCGTGCAAAAAAGTGTCCGAGCCAAAACCCTGCGCAAGCTACGTAGTGGGCAGGCTTTTTAGTTAGTCGTAAGGCGATTGCAAGCTGACTACAACGCCGTGCGATGCCAAAGTCCTCGGTTACAAGCACTAATTTGGTGTCATAACGTCGAGATTCCAGAAAACGGGTCATTGTGAATTATTTAATGCAAATAAATATTTAAGTCGGTATGTATGACGGCGCTCGGACATTTTTTTTATTACTTTCACTTAGGGACTGTGGCTCTGTAGATATTTGCTCGAAGCTTGTTACTCATTTGTGTAAAAAAGACTTGCTCGAGTTATATGTACAGGAAGGTTATAACTTTCAGACAATTGCCCCATCGGAAGATTGGCGCGAAGAAGTAAACACATTGAGTGGCGTCCCTCTGGCCAATGGTAGGGAGGCCTTCCACCTCCCGAGCCGATATAAAAGTGGCCAATACTAAGTGGCAGTTACAGTGTCGGACTTAGCTCCGCCCACTCCACGCCTCGGCTGTAGCGTAGCATTGATAGTAAGGGACTTTCGTATCGGTTCAATTTCACCTGCCCTATTGCGTACGCGTTCTTACGTTTGCTTCGCTTTTCCTCTCGCTTGCTCTCGTGGCGCGAGTCACTGGCGGGAGCAGAAGAAAAATCGAAGTCAAACGTCAGAACGCATACACAAAAGTACAGGCCCTGTTTGATACGAAGAGCTATAATGTGGAACTATCCATGAAGTCTACTTCCCATAGGGTACAATTTTATGTGTCTTAAAATCCACAGTATTGGTATCATTTCAGTAGGTAGGTAAGCTAAAGAAACGAATGCAAACGTTTTAAAATGCTATCAAATATATAGTACCTACACATCTTTTACCGCATCTCTGCTAATCATCAAGTACTCTCGTAAATGTGGCTTAAAGCATTTTTTCCTCAACAGAATATTGTTCAACTCACTTCATTACCAAGTAGAATATTTTCCACATTCGTTCAGTTGACTTCCCGATTTCCTTCACCGGTAAGCCAGTGACATCCGTAGTCCGTACATAATTTTCAAAGAACTCTTTGGTACGGGACCGGATTTTGGACCCACGATCTTAAGGTTGAAAGGTGAGTAAGTATTACTACCACTAGACTACCACGTCTTAAAGTAAGTAAGTTCGTATAGGCCGGGTGGCTAGCCCTCGTGTCAGAGTTTTAAAGCCGCCTGAAGAGCTCTGACATGGCTAAACGGTTAAAACAACCGGGGCTTACAATTTAACGTGTCTTTCGGGCCACGGCAGCGCTCAGATGTAAAAGTCACTCGCGGTCACACATCCGAAGACTGTTTCTTAACCTCGATGACCACAAACGTATACCCAACCAAACTACGCTATGAACGCTACTGGCATCAATATGGAAAAACAGAAAAAATGCCAAGTCGATGTGTCGACGTCGTGCGATGGCTACTTAACAGGCCTTATGTTTGCCTTCTGCCTTTTGCCACACTGTGGCGCCATCGCGGCAGTAGCCTACGAAACCATTATATTTTCCCGCGTCGATGCTCGCTGCTCATTCGCCTGAGCCCATAATGACGGGGTTTTCACCTTCTTACAACAAAATTACGTTACATCTGTACGCTATGTTTTTATTAACTTGTGTGATATAATAGATTTCATAGAAATTTTTTTTCATTTATTCAGTAAAGTTTCCGTAATGATAAATTATGTTAGTGCCTAATAAAAAATCTTTTTAACTCTTTTTTCGATTTGTACCATCGACTTGGCATTATTTGTATGATTTGTACCTATTCATTAATTGTTATAGATTATAGAGCTAACCTCTTTGGCTACCTCATTAGTCCGGTAGTTAGTGACCCTGTCTTCTGGGTCAAAGAGGCCTGGGTTCGATTCCCACCCAACGCAAGTATTTTTGTAATGAACATAGATGTTTTTTCTGTGTCTGAATGTTGCTAATTTTATAAGTATGTATTTAAAATATGTACATGTAGTATGTCAGTCTCTGGCAGCCACATCACAAGCCTTGCTTAGTTTGTGGTCAGAGACCGTGTGTAGTATGTTCTCCGATATTTATGATTTATTGATAATAAAACTTTAACTCTTACTTAATTCTTATAGTTTTCGAATGTAGACCACGACTCTCAACCGCAGCGTTGACCACAACCATAAAATGCACAGGAAAAGAAAGAAAGATAAAGAAAGACTTATAAGACTACAGTCATGCTGGATCCAAGCCAATTCTAACTTACGTAGGTACCTATTTGACATAGTGTAGCAAATATAGTAACTTGTTTAGGTATAAGTAGGTACGTAAGATTAGGGGTTTTGTGAATTTTCTAAGCCAATGGCGGCGGATAATCAAATAGACGCTCTTATTAAATTATTCTTCCTCAATACCTCGCTGGGCGGTGATTTGGACCCGGCCGCTTCACACGTGCGGCGGTTTTGTTACTCTAACACCTACTCTTTTTGAGGAATTTATATATATTACGAGCTAGTCAATTGACGTGAATTCTAGGGTTTGCTTTGATCAGTGTGTCAGCAACTTGCGCAAAGTGCTAGTGCTACCGACTTGCTATGTTCAAAACTTCAAAATTATGATTAAGTAGGTATATTTCTGTAACCGGGCTGAGTAAGACGATTTCTAAAAGTATTTTTCTATAGTGCTAATCTTAAAATCGCAAAAATCTGCAGCTGTTCTATACATTTTGTCTAGAGTCGAGGAACTATGCTATTTAGCTATTATACACTATGCAATTTACAGAAACAGAACTATGCTATTTAGCTATTATATAGGCAATTACGATGGCGCCTCTGTAATCGGGCTTATTGTATTTTTATAGTTTTCCTCAGTAGATCATACTTTTCCAGATTGAGTAATAAAATCAGCACAACATTACACTTATTCCGAAGTAGGGTGAAGCGTATATTCTTACGTCATTACTCCACGCCGGGGTTCCTCAACAATATCGTTTTCAAAAAATTGCGGAAACCCCCCACCCCTGCCCGCGCGGGGCTACGAGCCCCACGGGGCTTGTGTAGGGCTGACACCATTTTGAAGCCATTTTCATTTCATTTCATTTTACAAATCTGTTAGTAAGAAATCTAAAAAGTAGGTAAACTTTATTAAAATGTCACATGTCAATACAACAATGTCACGTCAATTTCAATGTATGTATTATGTTTATGAAGTCGATAATACCTACCTACCACAGAAGAGAGAAAAATCTGCTGTCTTGTGCTACCTACGCCTACAGCCACATAGTCGCTTATTTTAACGTCAAGCAAGATGTCGTAATGAAAGAATAAGTTTGTAAAAGATACAATAAAGTACAATATACTTATACTTAACCAAAAATACTACGCGTAGTAGCCCTAGAGCCTCGCACCACAGACTACGTAACAGTCAGTACGGTCGCGCCCCAAAAATGATTTTCCGGGTTTCCCTCGCCTTCGCCCCTCGCCGAACGCCTTAACACCGTTATGGTGTTTAGCTCGTTAAATAGATGTAATGTTATGTTTACAGCTTTCGAATGTCGTATTTTAGGTCCGAACGTAGGTAGGTATAATACTATTTACCATGTTTTCCCTGAAACAGAACACAATATAAAAACATATTCTTCGCCTACAACCTTGAGCAAAACTTTTGAAAATATTTGGATGAGATCGTCAAAAAATGAAAGTTTCGGAAAAATATGTTAACACTACAGGAGTAAAAAACTCCATATTTTATGATACAACATAGTATACTTTGACTATTAGACACTAAATAAAATCAAAGATAGTATGTTTATAGTGATTATGCATAAACCAATGATGTTTAATGTCTAGATAAGCAGACTCAAACAACTGCGTTGCTAGGCATGGCGACACATTAACCGCCCGAATATCGTTGGTAGGTAATCAAAGAATCGTATCCCTGTTACACTAGTGCTAAAGTACGGTAAGACGTTGAAAATGACAGAAATAGCAATATTTTTAAATTTAGTCGGACAATGCCTACTTAGGGTGCCAGTTCATTAGATTGTAATTTCCCCAAAATGTTACGATATCTTCTCAATGTCAGTGATACAAACCGATATTTTTAATAATCGACATTTTAGTAATAACATAATGAATTTGAGTCATTAATCAAAATCAAATATAATATGATGTAATTATGAATAAAGTTATAATACAAAGAATATTTTATTCATTTATCCGACCAATATTTATTCGTTCTTGATAATTAAAATAATTATCGCCATAATAATACTTAACTATCAAAAACGTGTCATATTGTAGGACAGGATATTCCTAAAGAAAATTCGAAAGCATTGCATGAAGAATCTACAATATATTGTTTTGAAAATTGCAGTGATGTTTTTTTTATTCTGGAACCGTTGGAGTAAACAATTATAATAAACAATAATAAATATGGCAGAATAATAGCTAGCATAGCCACACCGCCACCCGCGCCCGAGTTCGTAAGCTCTTACCACTAGTTACCACGCACCCCGCACGGCCCGCGTGCAGTCTGTGTCACTCATACATACCTATACTACGTAGTATTATTATATCTTCTTTGCCTATACCACGCAGCGCGCGCTTTTTCAGTATCTCTGTATTACGTAAAATTTCTTTGAAAATTGTAGCCTAATATGTTATACTATACCTGTACTTCAATCTCCGGACATAGATACCTGTTGCCGTCGAGCTATTTGATTAAACTAATAATTACAAAAGGTAACCTATTTAAGCCTGATTCTGCTGCTTGATTCATAACTATCAATAATTATAAAAATAGTAATGATTATTAGTATTATTTAAAATCGTTGTAGACGTTAATGCCGCCCATTAATCTAGGTACCGGATTTGTTATTATTTTTGTACTCTTGTATTTTTAGTATTTATTGAAGTTATATTGTAATCTATTGTAATTTTACTATTTCACTATTTACTATTATTATCCAGTCAGTTTCTTTTTGTAATATTCTAATGGCTTTTATCCATTATTTATCGTTATCTTTACGTATTTTGTCTGCGGATATCCTATAGTATCAAAAAAGTAATTATCGATTAGTCGAAATCTCCCATAATTATGGGGAAACAAAATTATGTTTCACCTGGTATCACCAACTGTAAAATTATTTACTTTTAAAATCATGATATTATATGTCATAGTTTCAATTAATACGAATAGTGTAAACCGTATTTACTTGTGGAAATAAATTCCAGAAGCTTTATGAAGAAATTGAGAACGGGATTAAGAGGTTTTGACTACACATTTCCCCGTTTTTAATTTTTTAAATAATATTTTGACGTCTGATATATTCAACCATTTTGTTTAATCGCGACTAAGGCCGGTCGGCGCGCTTCGCCGGCGTACGCCGGCAGTTGGCTGACGTCGTCATAGACAACAATCTTCAGTTCTCGTGTATTATACTTCAATGGCATAAACACAATTATTTTGATTGATGATAACTGATTGAAGGTATTGAAAATATTGCGTATATATGTACCAGATAGAATAGAAATTGAAATGAAGTCCACACTTTCCCACGTCAGTATATTGTTATGCTAGTACCTACGATATTATAAGAAAATGACTAGGTATAAACGACCAAGCATTTAGTCTAGGTATGACTGCTTACTTATACAAAACAGCTGTACATTACAAATAAATTTATACCTCATTATGTCGTATTAAATGCAAAATAACAACTAGCATGCTGTCTAATCACCTTTGTTAGTGGGCGAACACCTGTGTCCAAACACAACTAAAGAATTGTTCAAATTGTTCACTGTGAACAGAAGTGAACACATGAACAAATCCACTAATTATCGAACAATACGCTTAATTAGAATTCGTGCTCATTGCGTAAATGCTTAGTTAATAGTTATCCTATTGATAAGATTGGTAGAGATGGCTCAAGGTGTTTTGGCCGGTTGCCGGATGTCTTTGAATGTGTGAGGCTTCCGACTTAAATGGATCTCTTATCTTTCTTCTATTGTCTTTTTTTAACAATAATAAGGTGTAATTGTTTATACATTTTGATAATTTGAGTATATAACGTAAATAAAAATATTCAGATTCAGATTATTTATTAACCTTATAACAATGTAGCATTATATTAAGCAAGTTAGTTACAATAATTATTCATGATGCTTAAAAGAAACATGCAGTTCAACTTACTATTCTAAGTCCATTAAAATCATAATAATAATAAAGTGTTTAAACATTAAATCAATTAATGTCAAAAATCGTTAGTCTGGGATATTAATATAATTCATTACTTTCAGTATGCCTACTGAGTATTTTTGGTTGTACAAATTTTAGATATCTATGCTTTTTGTCATGTTTACCGCATAGAAATTTTAAAAATTATTACGGATTCGATGAAAATATTTTATTGTAGATATCGCATGATATAATTCTAAGCTGAGTGTGAAAGAACGTACTGCGTCACTGTCATCATTATTGACAAATATACATGACTGTAGACATGTAATATCACTGTGCAATGATGATGATGATGATTTAGGTTTTTCGTTCATAATTAGTCCAGAGATGATAGCCGGATTCAAAATTTCTCCGGACACGTCCCATCTCTACTGGAGACATATTTGCTCTATTTAAACGTTACTAATTGAATCATATTGTTATCGGTTTGTTAATGAATACCTACACGAGCTGCGCGTCGACGGGTCCAATAATATTGGTTTAGCGACAATGCCCTTAATTATTTATTTATCTACCTTTCGAAACTCAATGTAAACACAATGTCATAACTCTAATTAAAGAAGTAGAGACAAAACCACGCAATTACTACTAGGTATAGCTATCTAGCTATACTTTTATATTTTAATGTACTTATAAATGAATACTTTATGAAATTATGAACACGTTACTATATATACATTTTACCAGTTTTTTGGACAACCTACATAAACATGAACTACGTTTGTATGACAACATACGTTTTAAAACATGTGCGAGTATACTCGTATTTATTTTTTAAAAACCCAATAAGTCTATTGAAACAAATCAATTTAGTAGGTATTAGCTGCTTATTAGGTAATAAATTACTTTAAGTTTATGTACGGGCGTTGCCTTTGTCCATCCTAGAAAACTTGAAAAACATTTGATTTTTTTTGCGATGGGTAAAATTAGGTAGCTTTTCCCCAGTAGAGAAAGTCTCTAGCTACCACTTATCTCTAGCTTTAGATGAGCGTGGATAGATTGCCATTTTTGGTAGCTTGGTAAAATAGAGTTTTAATAACCGTATATCTATCTAGATAAAACTCTATTATTGACAAATTCTGTGAAACCAAATCTACGCATTTGGTTTCACAGAGTTTGTATTTCGTGTAAGTTTAATCTAGGTAAGATTTAGGTATAGTGCAGAGTTGTAGACTTTAGACGAATTATGAGAGCTCTGGCAATTGCATTGAATTTTTGGATTTTGCTCATTTAAAGCCGCAAGACAAGCAGAGAAACCTTCAACCTTCGTATCACCAAAAAACAGACAAAACAGGACAAAAACCTGGCAAGATCACAATATCCCGGCGCAGCGTCTCGAGCCCTTTGTCCGGTGGACTTGCTCCATTTTTGTTAACACCTGAGCCACATAATATTGTCAATACAGTAGGCTGCTGTACGTGTGAACAGGCCTCGGTAATATGATACCGGGACGAAAAAGACGATTTTTAAAAGCGCTTGGAGGACTTTTAAAGCGATTGAGGTGTGATATCGTCTCATCAAGTACTTGAAAGGTCATTCTTGGTAATAACGAAACCTTTGATGATTCATGTTTGAACATTTTAATAGAAACCCATAGGGGAATTCCATTTCTAGGCTGACAATGACAATAATAATCTTTTTCGGTTTCTAATATTCGTGTCCATAATAAATACCTATCAGTGAACCATAAAAATGTGTTGCTAAGTACCTATCGCCTATGTTACTTGATTGTATTAAATAAAGTGAGATAGCAGATAGCCACAAATACCTATGTATTTATATATGAATCTTTTTTGGTCAAGTATAAATTTTAAACTTATTTTAAAATGTTCTTAACCTTAAACACGCTTATTATTCTTTAACTCTGTGTTAATTATAAGATTAAAATGTTTTGCATGAAATATTGTAACTGGAAATGTGTGTTGTTTTACTGTGTTTTAGTCTCTGCCTTTTTCCTATTCTGATATGACATTTTTGTTTGTTTCATGTATATGCGTAGCGGTTCGACAGTTTTATTCAGGTAATTTACTTTTTCTACTTTTTTATTATTATTTATCATGTATTTTATCTTTTCTATGTGCTTATATTTTCTACTTTCTTGTTAGTTGTTAATTTTTTGGTTACATGTTGTTGTTTATAAATTTCATCTGCGATTTCAATGAATGAACTATTATAATTTATTGGAAACCAGTGGCGCAGCGTGCTTTGGCGGGGCCCCATATAAAAATTTGTTTGTGGACCCTTTTGAAGGATAAAAAATTCTCACAAAAGAAAAAATATGTTTACATTAAATTAAAAGAAATATTTTTTCATCATAATTATCCATATGTCACTTTTTTTCCAAAATTTTTACAAACAATTCTAATCAAATTTACATTCTCCTTGCCTTTATAAAAATTAAACTCTGGTTAAAGAATTTATTTTCTCACAAGAAATTAAAGTGAAATTAACAATTTCACTTATGTGTGATCTTAATTAGTATTGTATACACAATGCAGAAGCCGTAGTAGCCTAGAGGTAGTGATACCCGCCTTGCAATCGTGAGGTCGTGGGTTCAAATCCCGATCCCGTACCAATGACTTCTTTGGAATTTATGTACGGAATTTCACACCACTGGCTTTTCGGTGAAGTAAAAACATCGTGAGGCAACCTGCATACTTCCGTAGAAGAAATTCGATGGCGTATGCGAATCCACCAACCCGCACTGGGCCTGCGTGGTGGATATGGCCCAATCACCTTTCCTGATTAGGCCTACGTCCTGTAGTGGACTATTAAAAGGCTGATACAGTACAGTACAGTACAGTACCAGTAATAATAATAATAAACCAGATGAACAATATACTTGTTAGTATTGTATTACAATGTAATGCATAATTAAATAAAAAAATGGAAAGTTTAATTAATTTTTGCTTACGCACCTCGGGGCCCCCCTAGACCGGGGGCCCCGTATAATTGATACGGCAGGTACGCCGGTAGTTACGCCCCTGTTGGAAACATTCATAATTTCATTTTTAGTTACAACATGGTTCTACCTATTATTATTATATACTACGGGACTAATCGCGCACTAAAATTACGAGATAAATAAATACCTCACCATCCCGACGTTTATAAACATGTCAGAGGCCCTAAGGCGGGCTAAAAACCATGACACTAGGGCTAGCCACTTGGCCTTTACGAACTTATTTAAATAATTACCTACCACAATCAAATTGATTACATTAATTATTCAATTAAGTTGCTCTACCGTTTAATTAAAAAGCACGAAATATTTGATACAAAAAGCCACGTTAAAACTAATCCACTCTTTAGATTATTAGCTAGCTACGACGCCACAGACAGACATTAAAATTCCTACACCAGATTTTCACCAGCTGCTCAAATATACTAGAGACCATAGATGGGTTCAGATACAATTACACATAAAGACCCCATCCTAAGTTTAACAACAATTTTAAAATATTGCTGTTTTTTTTTCAATACATCCATTTGAAAGAGAGAACAGTTTTCTAATTTGCTTTTAAATGTTGGATGGTCATAATGGGAACAGACGACATGGACGCGCCTCAGAGTTGGGTAGGTATACACTCGGTATACAACAGTCGCAAATGCACCATAGCGCATAGTGACGAACAAACATGTAGGCTTGTTGTATCAGTAAGCGTGCGGTTTACCTAAAAGGCGGCCAGCCCTAGCTCGTGTTACGTACTGCGTGGCCACGCGAGGCTGTAGGTATTTATGTCAGGGACTGAATCGAGTCGCCATACTGCATACCGTGCTGATACGCTGACATTAAGTTTTCTAACCTCACTGTACAGAGTGTACAGAGATAGAAAGATATTTGCCTGGAGCAGTAGTCTGCGAGCAAATCGAATGAGGCGCGTGCGTGGCGATTGGCCCGCAACGGGAAGATTGCCAATTTCTCGCTCGCCCTTAATTGCGCGTCTCGGCGCGTGCCGCGACGTTCCGCCTTAACTTGCGCCTCTTCGTGCAAATGAACGCTTATTTGGCTGGAATTGGAATTACCTCTGAATTTTTACAATGTCGCGTAGGTGTAGATATACATCAGATATCGTAAAAAGGTAGGTAATGAGGTTATGAAATAATTTTACTTTTAGATTTATCTTTTTACAGACTACACAACTGTATAACTGCCGCTAGGTAAGTAGGTACACACAGTTATCCTACTAATCTATCTATTATATAAAAGGCTTCCCTGAGTGACTGACTGACAGACAGCCTACAGCCCAAACTGCTTAAGATATGAGCTTGAAATTTGGAATATATGTACATTGAACGACGTAATGGAGCACTAAGGACGAAGATTTTGAACTTTCGATCTCTAAAGGGGTAAAACGGGCCCTTTTCATTTGTATGTAACTTTTTATTCCCTGTACCGAATGACTTGAAACTTGGTATACATGCTTTCCAAACAAAATAAAAGTTAAGTTTTTTCCTCTTTTTCCGAATTTTCTTCATCTAAGGGGTCAAATAAGGTCCCAAAGTTGGTGAAAAAAGTGTCAATTACATCCAACCAGCTGAACGGTTATGGTTGAAATATGGTATGATGGAAGCACACAGTATGTTTCAATACAGGAACTAATAATATCCAGGAAAATCTATAGGGTTCCTTAGGAATGGCAAAAATTAATCAGTTTAGGCTACAACCCAAACCGCTGAGGATATAAAATTGAAATTTGGAATATACGTACATCATACGACATAATGGAGCACTAAGGATGAACATTTTGAAAAATCGACCTTTTGCGGGGTAAAACGGGCCCTTTTCGTTTGCATGTAACTTTTTATTCCCTGTACCGATTTACATAAAACTTTATATAGATCCTTCTGAGACTAAATTAAAAATATGATTGTTCCTGATTTTCCGAATTTTCAAAATTTTCCTTAGGGATACGTCCCAAAGTTAGTGAAAAAAGCATCGATTACAGCCAACGAGCTGAACGGTTACGGATGAAACCGGGTATGTAGGAAGCACTCAACAGTTTTCAATACTGGAACTACTATTATCCCGGAAAATCTACAGGGTTTCTTAGGGATAGCCAAAATTAATCGGTTATAATATAAAACTAAGATAAAACGGGTGTATGAATTCAAACGAAATCTGGTACGAAGCTAGACAATAACACAATTTAACACTAAGGGTACTGCTATCCCGGAAAGTTTGAGTGGGTCCTCCGGGATATCAATTTCTTAAAAAAAATCTAAAGGCAAGTTGTAAAATCAATGCAGTTTTGTTTCAAAATGGGCCACCATTTTAACTAATAAATGACTATCGACGTCCTGGGAAAAGTTCCGGATTTCTTGTCCGCTAGACCAATCGTAACCCTGAATAAGCGTTAAAAATAACTTGAATGCGCTTTTTTTATAACAAGTACTCGTACCTATCTAGAATAGAATTACGATAATGATTCATCCTTAAATGGAGCAAAATGGGTCCCTAATAGTTTACGGTTTTTAGGGTTCCGTACCTCAAACGGAAAAAACGGAACCCTTATAGTATCACTTTGTTGTCCGTCTGTCCGTCTGTGTGTATGTCAAGACTCTTTATCTCGGGAACACGTAAAGATATCGAGTTGAAATTTAAACTGTATACGTATATCTATGGTCTCTTGCAGTTGTGTAAAAGAAAAACTTCTCAATTATCGTTTTAAAAAGTTAGAGCCGTTTATGTCGTAAAAATCATCCTTCGTGGGTAGGCCTACGTCCTACAGTGGACTATTAAAAGGCTGGTACAGTACGGTACATGTCGTAAAAAACCGCATATTTCGACACTCACAAAAATCAAAACCTACAGGGTACTTCCCATTGACATATAACTATGAAATTTGGCGAGAAGAATTACCTCAAATTACACATATAGGAATAAATAAATCTGAACGAAACTACATTTTTATTTAAATCACAAAAAGATAGGGCCTCAAAATTCACAAAATATGGGTTCAAAATTCATTGTGAGCAAATCGTATCATGTAAGGTATCATATAAATGAACTTCATTAGCACAAGCTAAAACAGGTTTTTAACTATTTTAACAATGTGTAATTTTCGATTTATGACGAGAAAAGTGAAAAAAAATCTTTTTGTCGATGGTTATGGTTTAGAGATTTTAACAACTTACTTCCCAATTTTGTGAAATTTACTGGATTTGTACGGAACTCTCGGAGTGCGAGCCTGACACGCACTTGTCCCGTTTTTATTTTATTTTGTAAGCCTATAGTCTTAAACTTAGGGTACACACGGTTCAATCAACCCTGAAAAGCGAAAATTACCTACCTATTCCATACATTTTGTCGCGGGTCGTTGAACTTTTTGTATTGAACAGCTAATTTTTGTTTCGTTATTTTGGGCTTCGCACCATAGTAAAAGTTAGTCAAATGATGAGTATAATAGCATCCTAGAATATGCCTGTCGTCTAGATAATAATTTACACAATGTGTTTCTTAAATAAAATAGTAGGTACATACCTACTTGTGTGCCATTTTTTCATCTACCTGGGGTCAGACAACATCTGAAAGTCCTACAAGTGTATCGATGACTTTGACGGTTTTGGGCGAGATTATCATAACTCTCGGAAAAAATGAGTTCAAAATAATTGAATTCTATTTCTTACGACTTAATGAAACATCTCGAATACCCGTACCAGCCTTAATAAATAGTGCACTACTGAACGTAGGCCTACTCGCGAAGGGCGATTGGGCCATATCCATACGCCGACCGAGCGCGGGTTTGCTGAATCCACATATGACATTGATTTTTCTCTACGGACGTACCTATACAGGTTGCCTCAATGTTTTCCACAAATGAAAAGGCTGTAGTGTGAAATTTCTTACATACAATTATTATTATTATGGAATTAATTTCAAATACTGAGACAATGCAGGGCAATCCGAGAGCTATTATCATTTAAGGCAAACACTAGGCCCAATTATGAAGGCGCCATTGTAATTATAATAGATAATTAGCATATTTATGTTTCTTTTTCACTTTAGGCATTCGATAGAGAGAACACTTTTTACGTTGCTATTAAATTTACGATGGCGCCTTCATAATTGGGCCTACTGAGACAATTCAAGCTAAACCGTAGGCATTATCCTGGCAAATAATACGACAATAGGCTCAATCATGAAATCGCCATCGTAAATTTAATAGCAACGTAAAAAGTGTTCTCTCTCTAGAATGCCTAAAGTGAAAAAGAAACTGAATTAATAAGCTAATTAGCTTAACAATTACGATGGCGTCTTCATAATTGGGCCTAATCCAGGCCTAACCACGAGCTATTATTATTTTAGGCAAATACTATAATTTAGGCCAAACCGTGATCATTATTCTTGCAAGTAATACGACAACGCAGGCCAAATGGCAGGCTATTATAATTTTAAGCAAGAATTAGGACAACGTAGGTCAAACCGCGGGCTATTTTCATTTTAAGCAAGTACCTATGTACTAAGACAACGCGGGCGAAGCTGCGGGTTTTAAGCTAGTAATATTATAAACGCGAAAGTTTGTGAGGATGGATGGATGGATGTATGGATGTTTGTTACTCTTTCACGCAAAAACTACTGAACGGATTGAGATGAAACTTTGCAATAATATAGCTTATATATCAGAATAACACATAGGCTATAAATTATAATTATATATTGCGTATGCGGGCGAAGCCGCGGGTAAAAACTAGTTATAGTAATAATTATATGCATATAGGTACAACTTATAATCACAATGCTTAGTATGTATACTATGTAGGTTTAAGGCTTAGTACTGATTTCGAAGACCCGTGAACTCTACCAGCTACTTGACTCATTTGGTCTGCAGATAGTTTTATACCTAGTGACATTTTATAGTAGGTAATTCCTACAAAATTGACCTGTGTCAACATAAAAAGCATTTGATTCTATAGAATCTATAGTTAAGTAGCACCCACCAACCCACACTGGGCCAGATATGACTCAATCACCCTTCGTGGGTAGGCATGAGTTAAGCAGTAGACTAAAAAAAAAATCGGTACAGTATAGCAAAATCAACGTTATCAGCAGTATTAACTACTGAAATTTAGAGGCCTATGGCCAAAAAAATACAATACTGTGGTTCAAAATAATTGCTAATAGATCAGTGTTCAGTCCGTTCCAACCTTAAATTAGACTATTCAAACAAAATTGCTTACATTTTCTGCAATCCATTTTTCTCGAGGCCAATTTAGCAACACATCTACATATCAAACTCGTCACGTCACGCCAAGAGTCACGTTCCCGGCGTCAGCTCGAGGCGCTCGCAAACAAATCATATTTGAGCACTTCGAGCGGATCTGAGCGAATTTGAGCTGATTTGAGCATTTTGAGCGGATCGGAAAATTGGCCGCGACGTGATTGCCAATCGGCGCTCTCACCTGCTGATTGGCCCAATATAGAATAAGGCACGATAGGATATTGCTTATATTATATTCTGGAAATTGCTCCGTGAAGTGATTTTTGGTTTATTGTGGAGCATATTCAGGGCAGAATCTTTTATATTGGATACTTCTGGTTTTACTGACACTGTAAGTAAAGATGCCTCTATAACAACTTTAGCGACCTGACTTCACATAATGATTTTATCAACTAAGTAAGTCTAAGTATGTACCCGTACAAATCTACTCACATACCGAAGTGTGTCTGTGTTTGTATATCTTTATGTCTCTAGTTGTAAAGAAATACACCGATTTCGATAAAATATTTTGTTTGTTTCAAAGCTAGTGCAATAAAGATACTTATTAATCTTTTGCCGTTTCAAAATGGGAGAGCTTTAATTTGTTTTCAATTTACAATTGTAGTTTGCGCCAAAGTTATGTTTTTTCGTCGTAACACAGTCGTATAGAACTATAGAATATGAAACAGCAGGCAGACACAGTCCACAGTAATTACCTCGTGAGTGTCACATAAAGCGGTCATTCACGGCGGCGGCGGGCGGTCAGTCGGCGGCGCGTGAATGGCGCGCCGAGCAAATTGCACCGACCAGATGTGGAATATTTAACGTACTGGAGCTGTTAGGCCCTGACTGACCTGACTCTACCAAAAGCGGAGTAAGATTGCTCGGCGCTGGGTAAAGCGTTATCATTATCATAGTCCGTAGCTATTTTAATCCCGCCTACTGGGTTAAGCCTCTCTCTTATGGTGAAATTTCTCTCGATTTTGTGCCAAACGTGTCTATTAGTAGAATTTCAGCGACGATATGTATGTATATTTAAAACTTAGATTGAATTAAGTATATTTAGTTTATTATTTATAGGTGTTTTCTTTGTTGATATCTATTTAAGGCCACTATTTCTTGTTCTTGTCGGTTCATATTCGTGCAAAGTTGCTTAGAAGAAATCGTCATGGGTGATAAGGCCGCCACTTTATAATAATATTTTTTGTCGTATATGTATAAATAGTGTTTATTTTTCAAATTGTGGTTGTAAATAAAGAGTTTTGTGTCTGTATGTCTGTCTGTCCATGTCCAAGACGGGCAAAGGGAAGTAAACTGTAAAGCTCTGGTTCCCTAAGATAACGGACGTTACAAGTAATAAGTACCTTTACTTTGCAGTGTCAATTACCACGCTATAGGAAACCACGCGCTATTTTTGTAAGGAAGCGATCCAGTGATGTCATTTACCGCTTTATTACAAAAATTTAAAGTTTGAATCAAATGCATGCTATATTTGTACTGAGAAAATTACACAAATTACACATTGCTGACGATTTTATATTATTTATTAATAAATTATACAGATAAATACGCTTTGTCCAGCTCCACACATCTTTAGAGGCCTATAATATGAATACAATTAGCGAGCGATAAGCATAATCTACCGCGCTAGCCCAGTCGTGGTTTATTAGATTCACATACTCTATCAAATTATTTATTTATCTCGTTTAATTCTCACAATGTTTCAATTGAAAAGTGGAATTGAAATCGATATACAATTACAATTGAACCTTATTGACGCGATACCAAAGTATTGAACCAACAACCGAATCTAAAAATGGAAAATAATTATTTAAGACATCGTCTTAGCATTTGTTTTTAGTTTTCTTATTTTTTCTTGATGTTTCCATATGCATACTTTTTAACCAGCTACAAATAACCACTGCTAGACATCAACCTCACTAGCTACAGAGCTCTAATACCTACATAGTTAAAGCCGGAAACATACTATCGGACGCGGCTGACGGACGCGACTGACAGCCGCGACTTAGCAATGTGCACAGTCTTATAACATCCGGTGTGCCAGATCGCTCTCGGACGTCCGAACGCTCAAGGTCATCCGAAGGTGACGTCCGCGACTTATGTCCGATAGTGTGCACGGCTCAGTGTACTTTCATATAGTCTAGATACCTATCAGTCGCGGTTGTCATTCGCGTCCGTAAGCCGCGTCTGATAGTATATTTTCCAGATTAAGTAACTATGAGTATTTTTGTCCCGGCGTCACACAAGGTACTATCTTAGGGCCAAATCATTTGAAGTCAATTTACGCCGGAAAGTTTGAGACCTGCGGAGCTATTTATCCATATTTTTGACGAAACTGCATAGTGTCGTATCTGCAAAGTGGCGTGTTCCCGACAAGGGCTTCGACACTTCCCGCCCGGGAGGACCCTCCTCTTAAATTATATTCCTCCTCTCTCTACAAGCCACTCTGAACCTTATTTTGAAAAGAATACGGCAGTTGGTCCAGTGAAGATTTTCTTCTGTTTAGTTTCACTATTTTTATCTCTTTTTACGACTGGGCAATATTTTTACAGCAGTTTTAATGTTACCTGCTATACATATTATGTTACGTCAGTTTTTTAAGTTTTGTATAACTTACATTTTCGGAGTATTCAGAAATGGTGTACTAATCCAAAAAGGGGTTATCATCATTATGAACAACTTTTACTGTGGAGCCAACCGGAAATATTACAGAATTTCTCTTTTTGGGTCAGAGGTTACACACACACCTAAGCATATACAAATAAAACTAGGTTCAAGTATGTAAAATAACTAAGAAAACAATCCTGAACTCTAAGCCAGCCACAAACGATGTATAGTAATTTAGCAAACGTCATCAAGTGTATCGACAGCCGTAGCTATCTCGTAGCGCTACGGCGTAGCAACTCGCTACACGACACAAATTAAATCCTACAGGGAAACCTAATTACTTTAAATGTTTGGTAATTTGACTTTATATTTTAATAACGACTTTAAAAAGAGCTTTCGTAAAAGCCTGAAAACGAGACTAAGACATTATTAGTATCAGTTTTAAAATTTTCTGTAGGACTTGGGAAACATTTTGTCTTTCGCCTCGCTTTCTCAGGTGAAAAAAATGGGAGATAACTTCAATGCCATAACTCAGTCTTGGTTTATAATGACTCGTAGTTTAGCTTAGTCCATATTGATTACTTTTTAAATACAATAAATTATATGGTATTGCAGACATTTATATATTTTTTAAGTAGTCTATGTCACTTTCTACCTTTTGAACTATATCCATGCCAAAAATTAAACCGATCCGTTGCTTTTATGCTGCGTGAAATCGCAACAAACCAATAAATCAGTAAACACTCTTTAGGATTTATAATATCAGTATAAAGGCTCCTTTACACACAGGCGGTACGAGCGGTATAGCAGACGGGCGGGCATCTGTATTGTACTGGTTATATAAGAAGGGCTCACACAGGTCCGGTCGCGGTACTGCCGTACCGCCCTTTACCGCTCGTACCGCTCGTACCGCTCTACCGCTCGTACCGCATGTGTTTGATGGAGCCTTAATGCTTAAAAAATTCTGTCACTTATTGGTACTCATATACAAGATAGCCAGATAAGACTGTTTGGCCAAACGTGTATATTGCTAACATGAAACCCATTTAACATACCTAATAAAATAATATATTTTTCAACACACTTGCTCATAAAGTGGCTCTAATTTCACCGCAATCAGGCACATAATGGCACCTGTAATCAAACTGTGACTTTTCATTGCTATTATTCACAAGTAAGAGATTATTATTTTATTGGTTGAGTTGCTTTGTTCTCAAAAAAAAGTTTCGATACAAAAAAGATCATGTTCAATAGTAGGTACAAATAAAATAATGTACCTATGAAACCTCATTCTTTTAGTCTATGGCCGATTGCCATTGCGCGCGCATATGAAAACTGATTAATTTTTCCCGCCATTTCGAATCATTTTTCACAACTCGTTTTCACTGTTGAAAATATTTATAAGTATTATTTTATTCAAAAACTTACTTGAAAAACGTCGTATGCTACACGTGTGTATTGATGATTGCCGTCCTCGGCACTTTTAAGACGCCTCATCGGTAATCACCAACATTACACACTTGTACCATAATGTACTACGTTTCTCATTTTCCAATGACGAAGCGCCATGGAATTTGCCACATGTAGTCGACTAGATCACTGGCCCCCCGAGACACGTCGCGGCTACTCTCTTTAAGTGATTTGATTAAACTTTTTATACATTAGGGACGAGCTATAAAATAAGTGACTTGTAAAACTGCGCGCTTGACGCCCGACTCGACCATCACAGGCTAAGCTATTACTTAAGAGCCCTGACAGTGTTTACATCTATCTCGCTTGGTTTGTTTTGCTATCTCTCTCTGGAATGCTACTCGTTTAAACTGTACTACTGTACCAACTTTTTTAATAGTCCACTACAGGACATAGGCTTACCCACCAAGGGTGATTGGGCCATATCCACCACTCTTACCCAGTGCGGGTTGGTGCGGGTCGCTAAAACTATCGTAACAAGAATATTTGAACAAGACACACAAACAATCGAGCTCATCTCACGCTATGATTAGACCAAATATCTAAAGTCTAAGTCACAGTTTGACCATTTAAGTATTCACTTTCTCTTACAAAAAACAACAAAACTAATAAAATATGTCAAATGTGTACCTAGCGTGAATAAAAAAAGAATGTACAAATTGCTGTTAATACATTTGATGTAACCAATCAGCATTAAAAAACCAACAAGCGATATGTTTCTTAACATTCAATAATTACTTATTTGTATCATTACAAAAACAGAGGGTTGTCTCTGTAAACGTAGAAATAACAATACAATATAATTTTAGTTTACATTCTACAACAACAGGAATTTAAAATCACTTTGAGACTGAAAAATAAACAATGAGATCGCAGGTACATATTTAACCCTTAACCTGATACTGTAAAACGGAATTAAAAAACAACCCGTCGTAGGACCGGGCGTGACGTGTCTAATCGATGTCCGGCGATCGGTCACGCCCGCCTGCGCTCGTGAAATCGAACACATGTTCGCGGGTACCCTTGCCCATTGTCCAGTGTCCACGCTTGTCACGCCGACGGACAATCGATTTAAGTCGTAAAACAGTTGCACTTTCTATTGAACTGATGATAGTAGAATAAAATAGCGATCAGTGAAGCTTATCTAAGTGTGTCTCACAATACACCAAAGTGTTTTAATGTTCAGTAGGGACTTGTCTTTGAATAGGTGAACGCCTTTAACATATATTGTATAACTAAGCACTAACGTAGCTTGGATAAATAAATAAATATAACTTTGGTAGTAAAGCTTATGTAGTCAGAAGAATCGTTTTTCATTAATCTAGATTATTCTTAACTGTTCTTATGGCTAGAACTATGTACTTTTATTTTTTTAAGCATTAACATCAGGCAGGATGTTAAGCAGATATGCGGTCGGAGGATGTAACACGCTTACCTAGAAGATACCTATTTACTCGAGATTTGAAGACACCTACATTGTACTTTAGCAGAAAGACAGACTCAGGCAAAGCGTCCCACATTCTGACAGTTCGTACGAGGAATGTGGACTCAAAACGCTTGGTTCTAACGCGTGGGATGTTCACCATAAAAGGGTGGCGCTTTGGTCGCGTCTGTCTAGCCGTACGATAGAAGAAAAGGTGGGACCAGATTGTGCGACTCCTGGGCGCACTCACCGAAGTGTATCCGATAGTAGGCTGACAGACACGCCACCCTACGTCGATGCTCGAGACTTTGCAGCTTCGACTCAGTCAAGGTGTCGTTGCCTATCAGCCTCCTGGCTCGCCTTTCAATGGACTCCAAAGCCTCCAACTGGTATTTGGCAGAGCCATCCTAAAAGTGAGAGCAGTATTCCATGCAAGACCTGACTTGCACTTTATAAAGACTAAGCAGTTGCTCAGGTGTGAAATACCGTCTCACCGAGTCTACCTCTCACCGAGTCTACCGTCTCAGCGAGTGCTAGCACGCGGAACCGTCTCGCAATGCACAGACGGATCCGCGTGCTAGCACTCGCCAACTTGAGAAAGGTCGCCGAATGCGACCGAAACTATACTCGTTACGACTATCCGTACACGTGAGTTTAGTCCCGTTATATATAGTATAAAATGTGTGAAAACCACTTTAATTTCAATAGTCTATAGTAGTTGTTTCCAATGTCAAAAAAAAGAATTTTCTATTTACATGGACCAGCTGATTTTATTTGCAACACCAAAGTTGGTCGCAGAGTAAATAAAAATGATTGAAGAGTTCCATTTGTCCCAAAACTTGAACAAAGTAGCACCTACCACCTACAATGATACTTCTCCGATAGTTACATAATTACATGCGATTTCCAAATGAATTACTAAACACAGGGTTAACGGGGTCCTCGGGACGTCCCCGGGGACACTGAGACCCAGCTCGGGGACTCCGGGACACCCGGGTAATTGAATTCGGCGACGATGAATACGACAATGAATTATTAAACGGGCTCTGTGGCGAATTTATCACACTGTATACATTTCTCGGCCAATATTGGAGTTAAGGAATACTGGTGAAGTAAAACAGCAATGTAAAGTGTTGCGTTAGTAAGTGTGACGAATTATTAGGAGGGTGCGAGTTGTTGGACAAATAACTTGGTGTTAATCGGAAAGTTAATTGAGTCGTTGCGATTAAAGGGTTACATTATTTTTAATCTTCAACTGCTTTGGAACTTGAATGTGTCGTTATAAACACAATACTTTGCGTGTGTAGAGACAAATATAAACTAACATTACTCTTTTTTGTGTGTAATGATATAACTAAAAAAGAAAGTACAAAGTAAACATTTTAAATTGGTGCCACAAATGGTGGCCTTATCGCTGAAAGCGCTCTCGATAAAGTACTAATGTACTAGAGTCAATAGTAATAAAAATATAGAAGTTGGTATCAGATATTCTAGGATTCTTCTTTCAAACAATAAAAATAACTGATTCAATCTATGGCATTACCTATATATTGTGGATACTAAATCACATAGACACACGGCTCAGCATATCAGCAGTAGGCAGTCCACTGCTGAACATAAGCTTTTCTAAAAAGACCATTTGAATCAAAACAGCTTGCAACTAACACAAACGGCAACAAATATTCAACTGATAATGCTCCTATTTTTTTTTTGATAAAAAGTTTATAAAACCAGTATAAGGTCATATTTCTATTATCAGTAGTTATCATCCGGATCCTTTTATATCCCACTGCTGGATATAGGTCTCTCTCTTGCTGTGCCAACTGTCTCGGGCCATTGCCAATCGTGTCCAGGCTTAGCCCGAGATATTTACGATGTCGTCGATCCTGTGTATCTCTACAGGGTGTTTTTTTTTCAGTGCACATACTTTGCACACGGAAAGTATAATAAACAAACAATTAAACCACTACGTTGGTTTTACTCACTTTAGTACAAAAATATTGAAATAACTTCAAGAGAAAGTATACCTACAGATAAACGGAGTAATCAATGTCACCCTACGTCTGAGTAGCGGCCGCGTCATACCTACGCCCGAGACGTTTTGGTAGGTAGTTATTGTCTGGAGTGTAGGGTGCATGCAATATAATTTTCTTTGGAATAGATTGACAAAACATTGATGAAAAAAAGTCGATCTTTTATGAGCGAAATATGTTCCATTAATGATATCTATTGCGCGATAAAAATTTGTGCACTGAATAAAAAGTCATGCTGTATATCACTATCGGTGAATATCTTTCAAAATCTTCAATACATTCACCAAAAAATAAATATAATCTTGATTGTTCCAGGAGTATCGTCCTTAGAGGCTGCCAAAGACTTCACCGTCGACGGTCTGACCGCCTACAATGGCAAGAAAAAGAAGAAAAAAAGGAGACACAGGTACCTACTTGCCTACCCCTTTAATAAATTACATTTTAAAGATTCAAAATATAGCGTAATGTAAATACAGGTGTTACAACTTATAATAAGGCGTTACAAACAACCTCTTTGAGAAGAGTTAAGTATTGTCTACACATTACAATATAGGTACCTAATTATCTAATTTTCAATATTAGTTAATTTTTATTGAGGTAAATTTAATTACATGTGAGGAAATTAAATTAATTTACAAAATAATTCTTTTTAGTAAAGAATAGCATTTTTACTGTTGAAAGTTTACTATAAACTTGTTATTATATAAGCCTTTCTCTTACATATTTCAAGACTTCTTGTTTGAAACTGGAAATCTTTATACTGAATTTTCTTACTATCTCTAGGTACGATACCTATCTGACTGACCCTGAAAAATATGACTTCAGGGTACGCTTGAATAAATATAAGTATACACTTGTCTAATATACTGGTTGGTTTGGGAACAATTAGTCATTGGTGTGAGCAAGTGAAAAAGTTGAATGGTTAAAAACAAAATCATATTGGTATTATTTCATTTCATAAAATTCATGCACATGTCACAAAATTAATAATAGTCATAACTCATAAGTAATTATAAATTGTTAGTATACAATTTAGCCAGTCTTACTTTTTCCTAATTTATCTTCCTTGTGATGCTTACCATCAAGTGAGATGGTGGTCAAACGAGGGATAAATGACGAAAAAAAGAATAAGATTGATAGTTAAAAATTCTATTTTTTGTGTTTTATAACCCTCGACGTAAAAACGACGAGGTTTTATAAGTGTAACGTGTATGTGTGTATGTAGGTATGTGTGCGTGTGCCTTTTTGATTTTGATTTTGATTTTTTTTAGAGGTGAATTTGAATTTGAATGTTTCATCAAAATCGTTTCAGCCGTTACAAAGTTATTAGCTCTTTTGTTGACTGTGGCAAGAATCTCATCGCATTCTGGGGTTTGAAATTTAAAAATTTAATTTTATAGTTGAATTCCTAAGCTGTGTTTTACAAAATACTTTGTAAAAGGATCGACGCTACAGTCAGCGCGCGAAACTGCAAATTTTTTGGATTTTTGCTGAACTACTCACCCTGGATGAACGAAATTAAATTTTGCAGCAATTTATGGGTAGTGTTTTAAAACATGTTACATTATAAAAAAAATATATTCGACGCTTGAAAGGCAAAAATTACCAAGCGACAGTTTGGGCGATATTGAGTTATATATATCACTGAAATCAGAAAAAAAAACTGCATCGAATGGTCTTACTCTCACGGCGCTAGGACGAAGTTTTTTGTCGTTTGGTAATTTAAAAAAAGACACATTTTCACAGTTTTCGGCGTCCAAGCGACTAAAATTTTAATGATTTATGAATATTTTTCACATAGTATGGATTAGATTTTTATGATTTACACTTAGTAATTTTTGCCTCGACTGTAAATAATGCATCTAAACATAAAGTATTTTCTGCCTTGCGAGTACCCAGGAATTAGCATTACTTAAGAATTTTTACCTGGTTGTTTTTTTTTTCTCTCGTAATTTAAGACTTTCTAACACACCTTCAATAGACATTCTTTGTCATTTAGTACTTTTTACCTATATATAATTTATTTAAAAATGTTAAATAGTGAATATCTACCTGCCTAAAACAGGATATATTTTGTCGTTTAGTAATTTTCTACCCGCCGATTTTTTTAGAGTTTATGTTACTTAGATAACTATTTCTGATTTGAGATTTCTCTAAAAGTAACATTATCCATATAGCACCTTTTTTGTTTTGTCACTTATCCGCACTGTAAATCAGATTCTAAGTGGCTGTTGGTAACAAAATAACGATTACGTCTTCACCGAACTGTCGCATAGAAAACACGCATGCGTACGCGCATGGTGCAAAGTGCTTAATCTCGTAGCTTGTTTGTGTACTCGGTAAGTGCATTATTAGGATTTTATGACTTTATTAAATTTATATTTTACATTGATTTAAATATATTGTTAAAAGAACATAAAAATCGAAAAAGCGAGTAGATAACATCATTAAGCGAGCTATGTCAGACGCCGCTATGGCTTGGTAATTTGGTGTGTTTCAGTGTGTTTAGCATATGTGGACTTTGAGATAGCCATTGATTCGGTCGAGACATGGGCTGTGCTTGAGTCTATCCAGCGATGCTGCAAGTAGTCCAGCCGGTCTGGAGACAGGTCAGTTCCTAAATTTATGGAAGACGGATAGGTTGGTCCTTCTGAGGAAAGACGAGCGCCCTGCGGACTCTCCCTCCGCCTACCGCCCTATAGTACTGCTGGATGATGCTTGGAATGCGTGATAGCTGCTTGCCTCATTCAGCATCTTGATAGGATTGGTCCACACTTGTCCGACGAGCAATTTGGTTTCCGGGCGGGCCGGTCTACAATCGACGCTGTTAAACGTGTCAAAGCCCTCTCGGCCGAGGCGGTGGCTCATGGTCAAGTGTTAGTGGCGTTGTCTCTAGACATCGCCAACGCATTTAATTCACTACCATGGGTTTGTGTAGAGAACCTACGAAGAGGCTGCCAATCTTGCGATGACAACGGTGCAGGTGGTGGTAAGAAGGATAGTGAATCTGGGACTCCGGGTAGCGCTGAATAAGTCGAAGTTCCTGGTATCCTCGACGAGCGCCAGAATCACTAGGGAGTGAATCGATTAAGGTGAAGCCTACGTTGAAGTATCTAGGACTACACTTCGATGAAAAGTGGAACTTTTGGGAGCATTTCGCCCAGTTAGTTCCTCGAATAATGGGTGCGGCTGGGTCACTTAAACGCCTCCTTCCTAATCTTGGGGAACCAATAGCCGCTAGTCGTCACCTTTATCTTGGAGTGGTGTGGTCGATGGCCTTGTACGGGGTGCCTATATGGGCGGAAGCCCTAAACCGAGAAACGGTCTCTTTTCTAAAGTGACCACAACGCGCAATGGCCATCGGGATAGTCAGAGTTTATCGCACTATTTCGTATGACGCGACATGCTTTTTGGTTGGATCAACTCAATGGGATTTAGAAGTGGAGGTAAATAAATAAATTACTTTATTTTCAGACAACACAGTAAATCATTAAAATCAGTAAACATATGGTACATGCGAACATGTACTCGTGACGCACGGAGCTCCGCCAACGCGGGCAGAATTCGGCACTCGCATGCATGCTTGAGGAGTGGAAGGAGGAGCTGGCCCGGCATACAGCTGGCAGCTGGACCGTGGAAGCTATACAGCCCGTCCTCGTTGACTGGCTGGACAGGGCGCATGGGTCGCTTACCTTCCAGCTCGTGCAACATTCGCAGGTGCTGTCTGGGCATGGATGCTTCGGAAAGTACTTGTGCCGCATAGCCGGAAGAGAACCGACAACAGAGTGCCACTACTGCGGCTGCGACGAGGATTCGGCGCAATACACTTTGGAGGAGTGTTCAGCATGGGCAAATGAGCGCCCAAGCCTCGTCGCAGGTGTAGGAACTGATCTCTCGCTTCCAGCATTGATTCAGTCAATGCTTGGTTCTGAGAAATCGTGGGAGACGGCCGTTTCCTTTTGCGAAAAGTTATGTTGCGTTGAAAGGAAACGGTGGAGCGCGAAAGGGAGAAATTCTCGGAACTCCCGATGCGCCGCCGAAGAACTGGGCGTAGGAGGAGAATTTTCCACGCTCTCCTTCGACCCCGTAACAGGTGGCTTGGGCAACGGATTCGAGGGAGCCCGTTGCCTGAAAAGCGTAGCCCGGGGGCTACGCTAGGAAGAGCGTGCGGTATTTCCCCGCGCCACTTAAGGAAAGAAGGGTGAAAATCCATCCTTAATCAGGGCTAGGTCCTAGGGAATCAGTGCTACTGGAGCCGCGGACAAGTGCGAAATCGTCTCCGCAGCTCCGGGACATAGGCGCTAGGCAGCAACATCCTGAGTTTGTAGTGGGTCTGGGTACACCGATCAGCGGAACTCCCACATAACCACCCTGCTCCCCCGGCGGGGTGGTATCTATAAAGTATTTATGCGGAAAAAAAAGGACTAGTAGTCCAGCTAGGTAAATCCAACTTCAAGAAGGAGGTCAATCGCTGAATCCAACTCGGCTAGGCAGCGTTCGGAAAACCACGTCACGTCTTTTCATCCGATAAACCTCAGTGCCTCAAGACGAGAGTTGCAACAGTTCTGTGTTCCCGAAACGTGATCTTTTATTGTGGGCCTAAGCGCAGCGTAGTCTTGATAAGATCATGCGTCCACCTTCGAGATGAACGGAAGATCTCATCAAGACTGCAGCATCGTGCTGAAAGCAAGCCGTTTCCAGCCGGGAATCTATAGGGGATGCCTCTGTCCAGCTGTGGATGTGCAATGTCTGCAAAGACAACGACGACGACAAACTAATAGAAACAATAAACAATAAAATAGGTAATGATTTGACATGGTTGATTTTAAAATAAATATTTAGAAAGGTTTTCCAGAAACCGATGTCAACTTTTTAGTTTTAAGTAGTTTTTATTGTGACAATATTTTTGATAGCATTTTTTTTTCATTCATCATCAGATGAGGTTCATACTCAGTAGAGAGTGATTGTAGATGTTGTAGTCATCTAGAATCAAGGGCTGTTTAAGAATTGGTGATGACGATATCCGTTGACAACTTTTGCAAAAGTTTCTAATGTAGTGTACTAAAACCTGAATTTTTGTTGGTTGTTCCAAAAAGTCCTACACTTAACTTATTTAAATAGGACTATGGTTGAAATTGCCTGGCTGTAAAATGGTTTATCTTTTTATTTCGATCATTTTACATATGTGTTAAACATCTGTTTATTTTGGATGCATCATTTTGCTTCAAATATAATTATAACATATTGGGGTTTAGTTAATTTTACATGTTTTATGATAAAATTTTGTTTTTGGTTAGTAATTTTTACCTGTTTGTGATTTTGATCAAAATTTTACTAACCGACACTATCTCTTAAATTATTGAGAAAATTCTTATTTTTTAAATGACAGTTCATAAAGCTTTTAAATTTCATTTATAATCTATTAGAATCAAGTAGAAATGAGTAATAGAAAATTTTACATGAATTTTTTTCCAAAAAATAAAACTTTAAAATGCTCTGGTGTAAAGTTGCCAATATGTCGCTTGGTAATTATTGCCTTTCAACCGTCGTATAATAGTCGGTCTACCTAAAAAGGTTAAATCATCAAGCAAAATTGTGATGAAAATCATCCAATAGACACTTTTAGATAAATTAAACCAATTAAAGTAACATATGTATTCGTAATAATTAGCTATAAGCTAAATAGCCGCAAAAACAGTTTTCGTAAATCCAAGATAAGTAGTTCAGTAATACATTTCAAATAGCACAAAAAAATCACGTTCTGACCTTTAATAAGCGTTTAACCTTTTGTGTTTTTCGTTGAATTTATAAGCTTTTTACCACAAAAGACTTTCTTAAAGAAATAAAATAACATTATACTTTTCAGTCGGACAATCTTCACGTCGTACCAGCTGGACGAGCTAGAGAAGGCCTTCAAAGACGCGCACTACCCGGACGTGTACGCGCGCGAGATGCTCTCCCTCAAGACAGACCTGCCTGAAGATAGGATCCAGGTGAGTCCAGGTCTTCCAGCTCGCAGCAGGATCTTCACGGTCAATGCGATGCTGTATTTAAGATTTCAGAAGAGTTAGTTTGAGATGTTTCTTAAATGGAAGCTACATAGATATAGTAAGTGTTTTATTATATTTTTCGTGTGGGTTTGTATATGTTTGTAAGCGCCCTTGGAGGAAACGAGAAAGAACTGACAAAAATGTATAGAGCTACACGAAAACGAAAATAATTTTCATCTATTATAAAAACTACTATACTATATGTACTGAAGCTATATTTATTTACAACATTTAATAGGTGAGCAGTTATACAGGCAAACAGTTTGTGGAGCGTTGTATCTTGAAGGCAACGATAACATCATCTCGCACTAGCTCTGAACATCCTAATCCTACAATAAGATTGCTAAACTGAATTTGATTACTTTGATTTCGGTTTCTTTTCTTGAGAAAAGGTATAATAGGTAAAGAGAAAAGGTATAAAAGGCTCAAAAGCTGAAGGACAGCCACGATAAAGTAACATAATATATAATTTATTCTACCAGCTTTGTAGCTGAGTATTCAAGACTACTTCTACTACTACTATGTTGGAGCAACGACCGAAATTGTATCTTGGCCTCCGATACTACGTGTCGCCACTCTTCTCTTTCCTGGACAAGTTCCTGCGAGACATCAATCCCGAGCATGCGAAGATCTTTTTCCACCTCATGTTTCCACCTGCACTTTGGACGGCCGACGGGCCTTCGGCCCTTCGGCCGTCCCAAGTAAGCCCTTTTTACGGCGCGATCCTCTCCTATTCTTTCCAAGCGGCCGAGCCAGCGGAGCCTATGAAATGAAATGAAATGAAATGAAAACATTTATTATCACAATAGTACATTGAAAACAATTAAATAAAATAATATGCTCATCAATGTTCCTATTAATGGACTCGTCCAACAAAAGATCACAACATAAATACATGATTAAAAAAAAACAAATTCAATATCATAGTAAAACAATAAAATAAAAAATTAAGTACTAAAAACTATGTTTCTAAACCAATTTCCAGTCTAAGTCAGAAAGCGACAATACTCTGAAAAATGTAGGTATGAAAGATATTATGATCTACCCACAAGTATTCTACCGCACATAGAATCGTCGATAATATGATTTGTTGTGGGGTCATACCTAAGCAATAATGTTAATTTTAAAGCTATGACTAAAGTTAAAATTATAAATCCGCTGTATAGGGGTTTCGTTAATAAACAATATAAATACGTCAAACATAACAATTAAATTTAAAATTTTATACAAATTACGTCATTAATATTAAAATAATAAATTAAATTAAATAATAAAATGGTCACATGTCATGGTGATCACTATGGGATTTTATCTCACCAATAACATTGGGCTCCGCCACCAGCTCTTCTATTTCTTGGTTTTTACGAATCCTCAGACTGCCATCTTCGCGCCGAGTAGGTCCCAGTATTTTTCTAAGTATTCAAGATATCGAAAATATTCATTCCGGTGAATTAGAATTGATTTAGCTAAATTGTGTTGTCTGGTTTCTTCACGTATTGTATTATATTTTGTAAGTGAAAAGTGCTACGAGTAAGTATAACGAACTTAATAAATAACTTATTAATTTTTTATGAACTAAGTTTCCCAAAGATTATTGTCTCCGGTATAGGTATATTAAGTAGCTACCTATCTGATTC
The DNA here is from genome assembly GCA_949316475.1 of Hypomecis punctinalis. NCBI lineage: Eukaryota > Metazoa > Arthropoda > Insecta > Lepidoptera > Geometridae > Hypomecis > Hypomecis punctinalis. The sequence goes on along the minus strand of OX438811.1, from coordinate 24,261,775 downwards.
CCGGGTGTTTTAATGGCATTTTAAATTCATCATAATTTTAATGTAAACTCCTAAACAAATTGGTATACTTTGCTATAATTTTGTCAATGCCGGGAACAAGTTTTATTTTTCAAAATTAGCAATCTGAACAAATTGAGCTTGTCGAGCCACTCAGGCGGAAACTCGTCAAGTGTCGAGTTACGCCCGAGGCGACGTCAATAGCCGATCGACGCGTTAATCGATCCACAATCGATCGATAATAGAGTTTTTGCGACATCCTCCACGCACAATAAGTTTTTGTGGCTATTGTTGTACGAATCCTTAAAGTTTTTACGTTCGTGCGTGGGCTTGAGTTACCTAATTACTGTGTTTTCAATTAGTGGTTCGATATTTGAATTATTAATAAGCAATACCTCAGCCATGTTTATTCATCGGTGAACTTTATGACGTAGTCATAATATGTCTTTATAGACTTGTAATTCTTCTGAGATATAGACTAGCTTTTAGGCGCTACTGTTGGACGAAACTGTCTTGGATAACTTAGCTGTGTAACTTAGTTACTTACAAGGTGATTTTCTATCGTCTCTCTTAAAAACTGTGTCACCAGGGCTACACGAACTTACTTATCGTCTCTCTCTCTCTCTCTCTCACTGCTCGTGTTTTCAAGCCCATAATGTAACTTAACATACATAAATGTCTTTATTAAAATTCGAAAACTAAACAAACTGGGAATTGTGTGGGTTGCTGCGCAGCATATGAGTTACAAAATAAACAAAAAACTCATTTTCACTAATATAATTTAAGAGCATACTTATCACAAAATCACACAGTCCTCACTCATTTGAGCTTCATCATTATTTCAGCTATAATAAGGTTTTGACTAATAGACACGGGCCCAAAAGTTCTCCAAGAAGAATAGATACCGGTTAAAAGAGAGCTTCCTTGCTGATAAAAAAACAGTAATCTGTATATGTAAATGTATCTGGGTATTATTTAGGTACCTACTATCTATTAAAAGTATTTATTTAAATATATATATATATATTATTTAGTATATCAGTCTGTGGCAGCCATATCACAAGCTTTGCTTAGTTTGGGGACAGATGCCGTGTGTAAGATGGCCCTAATATTAACTTAATCACAACTTTGTTTAAATTATAAATCTTCTATTATATAAAAGGCTTCCCTGAGTGACTGACTGACAGACAGCCTACAGCCCAAACCGCTTAAGATATGAGCTTGAAATTTGGAATATAGGTACATTGAACGACGTAATGGAGCACTAAGGACGAAAATTTTGAACTTTCGACCTCTAAGGGGGTAAAACGGGCCCTTTTCGTTTGTATGTAACTTTTTATTCCCTGTACCGATTGACTTAAAACTTTGTATACATGCTTTTCAAACAAAATAAAAGTTACGTTTTTTCCTGTTTTTCCGAATTTTCTTCATCTAAGGGGTCAATTAAGGTCCCAAAGTTGGTGAAAAAAGCGTCAATTACATCGAACCAGCTGAACAGTTATGGTTGAAAATTGGTATGAAGGAAGCACTCAGCATGTTTTAATAGAGTAACTAATAAAATCCAGGAAAATCTATAAAGTTCCTTAGGGATACGCTAAATTAATAAGTTTAGGCTACAGCCCAAACCGCTGAAGATATGAGCTTGAAATTTGGGATATAGGTACATTGAACGACGTAATGGAGCACTAAGGACAAAATGTTGAACTTTCGACCTCTGAGGGGGTAAAATGGGCCCTTTTCGTTTCTATGTAACTTTTTATTCCCTGTACCGATTGACTTGAAAATTTGTATACATGCTTTCCAAATAAAATAAAAGTCACGTTTTTTCCTGTTTTTTCCGAATTTTTCTCATCTAAGGGGTCAAATAAGGTCCCAAAGCTGGTGAAAAAAGCGTCAATTACATCGAACCAGCTGAACGGTTATGGTTGAAAATTGGTATGAAGGAAGCACACAGCATGTTTTAATACAGAAACTAATAAAATCCAGGAAAATCTATAAGGTTCCTTAGGGATACGCAAAATTAATAAGTTTAGGCTACAGCCCAAACCGCTGTAGATACGAGCTTGAAATTTGGAATATACGTACATCGTACGACATAATGAAGCATTAAGGATGAAAAACGTACCCAACTCTAACTTACGGGGTAAAACGGGCCCTTTTTGTTTGCATGTAACTTCTTATTCCCTGTACCGATTGACATGAAACTTTGTATAGATGCTTTAAATGGGTCCCCAAAAGTTTACGAATTTTTATTTTGTGAGCCAATAGTCTTAAGCTTAGCGCACACATGGATCAATATAGGTATTTTACTATGGGATCAACCCTGACAAGCGAAAATTACCTACATTTTCCATACATTTTGTCGCGGGACGATGAACTTTTTGTGTTGAACAGCTGATTTTATTCACGTGCTTTTGGGGTTGGTACCATTGTAAAAGTTAATCAAATTATGAGTATAATAGCATCCTAGAATATGCCTGACTAGAATTACGACTTGTGTGCCATTTTTTCATTTGCCTGGAAAATTAAATTTCTAATGACTTAATGAAACATGTCGAATACCTGTACCGGCCTTAATTAATAGTGCACTACTGAAAATAGGTACTACGGATAGCACTACGGATAATAGAAACAGGTGGGTCTTAAGATGAACATGGACAAGACGAAAGTCATGTGTAATTCCCATGTTTTACCTACCCCGATTTCTGCTGGAAACTCGGTTCTTGAAGTCGTTGACTCGTACGTCTACCTAGGACAAGTAGTCCAGTTAGGTAGGTCCGACTTCAACAAAGAGGCCAATCGACGAATTCAACTCGGCTGGGCAGCGTTCGGAAAAGTGCGTAGTGTCTTCTCGTCCGACATACCTCAGTGCCTCAAGTCGAAAGTTTTCGACCAGTGTGTGTTGCCAGTGATGACTTATGGCACAGAAACGTGGTCTCTCACTATGGGCCTTATTAGTAAGCTCCAAGTAGCCCAACGAGCTATGGAGAGGGCTATGCTTGGAGTCTCTCTGCGAGATCGAATCATTAATAAGGAGATCCGTAAAAGAACCAAAGTTACCGACATAGCCCAACGGATTGGCAAGTTGAAATGGCAATGGGCAGGGCACATAGCGCGGAGGGCTGATGACCATTGGGGTCGAAAAGTTCTCGAGTGGAGACCATGTACCGGCAAGCGCAGCGTAGGACGTCCACCCACAAGGTGGACGGATGACCTCATTAAGACCGCAGGATCGCGCTGGATACAAGCCGCTTCCAATCGGTCTTATTGGAGATCCATAGGGAAGGCCTATGTCCAGCAGTGGACGTCCTGCGGCTGATGGATGACTGAAAATAGGCCTATCCGCGAAGGGTAATTGGGCCATATCCATCACGCCGGCCAAGCATGGGTTGCTGAATTCACATACGACATTGATTTTTTCTACGTACGTACAGGTTGCCTCAATGTTTTCCAGCAAAGAAAAGTGAAATTTCTTACATAGTTACTCATACAATTATTATTATTGGCTCCCTCGGTGGCTCAGTTGTTGACCCTGACTCCTGGGTCAAAGAGGCGTGGGTTTGATTCCCAGGGCAAATATTTATATGATGTTCATATGTGTTTGCTCTGTGTCTGAGTGTTATTAATGTATTTTTATTTATTTATTTAACACTTTATTGCACACTATTTGTACAAAAGGAGGACTTAACGCTAAACAGCATTATCTGCCAGTCAACCTACATGTATAAATAAATAAATAAATATATCTTTATTGTACACAGAAACACAGTACAGAAACTATACAATATGCTGTACAGTGGCGGCCTTATCGCCTTTGGCGATTTCTACCAGGCAACCTTTGGATGGACTGGAATTATTCTAAAAATAGGAGTATGGTCGGTGGTGTATACAATACAGTACATACATTGAAATACATGTATATGTAGTATATCAGTCTCTGCCAGCCAAATCACAAACTTTGCTTAGTTTGGGATCAGAGACCGTGTGTGAGATGTCCTCCAATATTTATTTTATATATTTATTTATTATTGAGTTAATTTCAGAAATTCAGCAATTTATCATCCAAAAATTCACGTATGTACTCTGTAATAAACTTTAGATACAAGTAAATAAAATAACCAAATACTGAGACAATTCAGGCTAAACCGTAGGCATTATTTTGCAAGTAATACAATAATAGGCTCAGTTATGAAGACGCCATAGTAAATATAATAACAACATAAAAAGTGTTCTCTCTATCGAATGCTTAAAGTGAAAATGAAACAGATATATAATTATGATAATTAGCTATTATAATTACGATGGCGCCTTCATAATCGAGCCTAATGTGGGCTTAACCACGAGCTACTATTATTTTAAGTAAGTGCCAAGAAAACGCGGGCCTAACTGTGGGTTTTTATCATTTTAAGCAGTTACGAAAATAACGCGGGCCAGACCGTGGGCTATTATCATTACAAGCAATACAAAAACGCAGGCTAACGGCATGCTATTATAATTTTAAGGATTTATTAAGACAACACGGGCCAGACCGCGAACTATTAGATATTATTATAAGCAAATGCCAAGATAACGCGGGTTGAACCGCGGGCTGTTATTTTAATTAAGTAAGTATTAAAACAACGTGGGCCAAACTGTGGGTTATTATCTTCGTAAGTACCTAATTATTAACACAACGCGAGCTAAACCGCGGGCTTTTATCATTTTGAGCAAGTACTAAGACAATACGGGCCAGACCATGGGCTATTATCATTGTAAGTAATACGACAATGCAGGCCAAACGGCGAGTTTTTATAATTTTAAGCAAGTATTAAGACATCGCAGTCCATGCTGCGTGCTATAAATAACCATATTATGCAAGTACTAACAATACGCGGGCCAAACCGTGATCTATTATCATTATAAGCAAATACTGTTACATTTTTGACCAAACCGTGGGCATTATCCTTGCAAGTAATTTTAAGCAAGTATTAAGACACAAATTGCGGACTATTAGATATTATTATAAGCATGTACAAAGACATCGTAGATCAAACCGCGGGCTCATTTCATTTTAAGTAAGTACCTATGTACTAAGACAACGCGGGCGAAGCCGCGGGTTTTAAGCTAGTAATATATAAAACTGAACTAACAACTGACTAAGTACTTAAGTACTTTTTTTTAACGGGCAAAGGTGCCTTTATTAACTACAATAATGTACAATACTACTTTATATGCTAAAACTACCTACACTACTACTACATAGAAAGCAATTGGATTATCCACAGACCCTTGAAGGTCTAAAGATAATCCAAATGCACAAGCCCACTGCCAGTTGGCAGCGTGCCCAGCATGCTGGCAGCATTGCCACGCTGAATGGCAATGCTTATAGGTTGAGGATTGTATTAGTAGTTAGAACTTACTTAGATTTATTAATATTAATAGACTTGATTTACAGAACAACACATTTATCTACTTACCAGTATACCACTACCAATTAAAATGTAAGTAAGTAGATAAAAATACAAATTGATTGATTGAGAGACCGAGATCCGTAGTCAAAAGACTGTATTACTTGAGCCAAATCAAACAATTCACTAACTTTTTAAAACTCAATTGAACCAAATCAAAGGTTTACTTTTTCATCCATTTTTTACCGTATCCCGTGCATTTGTTGGCCGACGCGGGCTTAATCTGTGTTGTAGTGAATTCGACACCCGGCGCGGAACTCGATACTTTGCCGAAGAAAGCACAGCCATTCGCGGAAGGAAACTTTTTTGTGAGCTCTGTGGGATTTTGTGGTGGTTTATTTTGAGGGCTGCATAGCGGTTGTGCAACCCAGTATTTGCTGAGAAATTAATTAAAGCTTATTAAAATCATCTCCAGTTAGATATAATAAAATGCTTATAACTAAATGCTTATTATCTAATTGAAGCCGTGCTGGCCTAGAGGTAGTGACACTCGCCTTACGATCGTGAGGTCGTGGGTTCAAATCCCGGTCCCGTTCCAATGAGTTCTTTGGAATTTGTCTATGGTATTTCACACCACTGGCTTTTCGGTGAAGGAAAACATCGTGAGGTAACCTGCATATGTCCGTCGATGGCGTATGTGAATCCACCAACCTGCATTGGGCCAGCGTGGTGGATATAGCCCAATCACCCTTCGTGGGTAGGCCTACGTCCTACAGTAGACTATACAGTACAGTACAGTATCTAAAAAATGCCTTTAATCTTCATTTTATTTGTTCTTCTTTTTCTTTATACTAGTTTAATATCAGAAGTTTAAGATCTGTTTTCTTAGGTATAAATATTTTTAAATACTTATAGGTACCTACTGTACATAAGTCATAATTTATGAAATTAAACTACCTGAACTAATGAAATTTAGAAATCGGTTTTGTCAAAAATAAGCACTACCAAAGTCAATTCGGAAAATCGGATTTTGTCTTCCTTAAATTTTTATTTGATTAATTTATTGAAATAAATAGAAATAAGTTGAAGTACAATAGGTATAAATAGTACCTACTATGGCACATACTTTTAATTGACTAGCTACCTAGATGTATTATTTTTAAAAAAATACAAGATATTTAGGGATAAAAGGAAAAAAATGCGTCACACATGTAGAGCAAGAGACCACGCAAACTGGTAGTCTTGTAATTATTATTAATAGTTCCGTGGACACAACAGGACTCAAGTATCGCTCGGAAACTGCGGGGAAAACACAAATACACCACCCTCACCCCACCCCGCGTACCCCCAACCCCCACCCCCACACCCACACCCACACACCGACATTTATGAAAATTTCATTTCTCAAAACCCCACACAAACTAAACTAAACCCTAATCTAACCACATAAAGCTTATTGCCACTTAGTTTCGCGAAGAAGGAAAACTTTACGCACTTTCCACTCAATTCTAACACCTATTCGTAGGTGGTTTGAGTGTATTTTGAGTTTATTTTTGTGTGGTTATGAGTGATGGTTGAATTTTCGGTATAATGGCTCGCCAGGGATTAGGTTTCCCCAATTCGGGGCGGTTTTGAGACGTTGCAATAAATGGATTATTATGCAATCAAACGTCTCGTTGCGTTGGATATCCCTTTGTAAATCGATGTAAGAGGATCATGGTTTCAATTCGAGTTTTAATAATAAAAATAAATTCTAATCTCTGTAAAGAACAATGTAATTTTAATTTCACAAGTGGGATTTAATGTTAAACCTCTAGTTAGGAATCAACCACCTCATTGTGACTACCTGCGTAGCTCCGCCGAGATACAAGCCTAGCCTAGTTTGGAGCCCACTAGTACCGCTAAGACTTTGTTGTTTAATGTTGTTATCCCTGATACTTATGATATTCATTATCTACTGGTTTCTTATAGATATCTATTTAATTAAGAAATTGATGTCTCATAAGAGACCTACCTACCTATTTAAGATGTAATTTTAATTTAAACTTGATTTTAAAATTTTGTCTGGAACATAATTTCAGTCTACTTAAATCAAGCTAAATTAGTGTAATCTGTTAGTGTAAGCTGCATTGCACTTATTAACACGTTCAGTGCGGGTAGATACCATATTTTAGTTTTAAACAAGGTCAGTAAATTATAAAAAAATCACTAGGTAGCACCTAACCACTAAAAACGTAGATTTACGCGTTTGTATTTAATGTAAAAAACTTGTAAAATCCATATCAGTCAGTTATAACCTTTATTCTACTAAATTGAACTCAATTTACACAATATTGATCAGAACACGTACGAGGCAGGCAGTAATAAAAGCTCGACCGTTGTCAAGACAAATTAAAATTAGTGCCAACTCACGCCATCTATCGAAAACCGGCCTCAACTCGTCGCTATGGCAACCACGCGCTGATTGGCCACTCTTGCCTTTTTACATCGAAACTTAACGTCTTATCCACCGCTGTAGTACGATTTGAATACAACTTTAAATTATTGGAAGTAGAGTTTACTTTTAGTTGTGTCGGTTAGTGTGTAGTGCCTTTTTGTAGTGAAGTTTTCTTTTATGATTAGCCCCGCCTTCACACCGGCATGGCGGCCATCGACGCGTCTTTTTGCTTGTTTTGTTTTCCTGCTACATAAGCGTATAAGTAGAGACGTGTTACATTAAAGTGATTTGTTAATTAGTGATTGGTTGATGGCGTAATTAGTGAGATTGAGCTTGCGTGTGGTTCCAGGGCTTTTATGGTGTTGAACTCTTGGCACCTACCTCCTAGATTTTGGTTGTGTTTTGTGTCTAAGTAAACTCTCTGAGTGAGTAGGTACATCAAAGTTGTTAGCTTGTGAGTGATGTTGTTATTCAGACATACCTGCCTACTTACCTACATATTAATCATGTCTTCCTCACCTTACCGAAGTTATGATATTTAAATTCTGATGACTAAGTACATACCTACCAGTTCATAGGTAGGTAGGTACTTACCTAGGTATTATGTAGGTACCTACTTAGTTGTGTTAATATTTTTTTATTAGAAAAATAATCAGTTATTAGTTATAATTTAGTTAGTTTTGTTTTCTGTTTTTCATAAATTGTCAAATACCTATGCAGAAAGTATTCATATAAGTAAGTAAATACCTACTTACTGACTTTTGGTAACTTACAGTAACCATTACTGACGATACATGCACATATTTTTGATTGAACTTGATTTTGTAGAGTTTACATAAGAGTAGGTGGGTACAATTTTTTTCATTTGACATGTTTTTTTTTTTGTATATATAGATATATATATATGTGAGGCGTAGATTTTATTTTATTATACACATATATGCACCTTAAAATTTTTGCACATTTATGACAAATGTGAAGGTGCATGTATGTGGAAATAAAAAGGCTGTTTGTTACTCTTTCATGCAGCTGCGGAGCGACGATTCGACTTGGTATTTTGTATTAATATAGGGTATGGTTGCTCAAGTCGTAGGTACCACAGCCTAAGTCGTACCCCGGCAAAATCTCGTCTGATACTTATAAATTGCGCCATCTAGTAATGTCAAAACAAACTTTCAGTCCAGTGAGCAAACATAAACAAATAGACCTTCTATTGCCTTCGTGAAGCAAAAATATTTAAAAAGTAAGTTTTTTACACCGTTTTCAATAAAACTTTAGATTCTTTTGCAAGCATGGCAGGATGGTAACATTGATCTTTTTTCTTTATTTACATCAATGTGTAACAGTTAATATTTAGTAATTGTTTAGGCGTATTCAAACGGTCGAACTTTTTGAGATTATGTCAGTGTTTTAGTTTTAGGTTTACAATTCCCTGCTGCTTAAATCGTACCTGTACAAAATTCCTTACACGTACCAGTACGACTTAGGTACTAAGAAAATTGTTTACAATTTACGTTGTTGTTTATCAGGTAAACAATCTAAAATATAATGAAGAGAAATTACAATACTTGAAACAAGGAGATAGGTAATTGTGGACAAAGTTTCAGAGAAACATCGATATGGAGAAATTATATTCAATGAGGTCTATAGAAGATTTAATATAATTTATACCTAAGCCTACACTTCGACGAAACTTAAAAAGTTTAAATAGCGTTTAAATCCGTTGAAAATAATAAAACATTTATTTGTGATATCTGTGTATCTCAATGTTATAGGTAAGACTTTTTTTAAATATTCTGTTATACTTAATTTAGTATAACAGAAACACTTATATACATGGTTACAGACTTACCCTGTAACCATGTATATCTCGTTAAGGGTATGTAGTTTACTTTGTTTCTGCCTAATTTGACTGTGAAATACACTATCCAAAAAAAAAAAACAGATACTTGAAATAGGTATTAATAAAATTCCCAATTTTCGGCTATCAGCTAGATATTTTGAAACGTGTAAGTCGTATTATTATTTTTATTTCATTTTTACATGTAAAATAATGTTTATGACCTCACTAACCAATATTGTCCGTAAAATTAACCTTTAATAAAAAGTATTTGAATTCAAATATCTCGAAAACTGAAGATTTAGGATGGACGGTGTTTCATAATCAAATCAGTCAGAAACGTAGTAAACTATACACACGCTTAACGGGAATAGGTCGACTTAGCCTGTAACCCTGTATAGGTATTAACAACAAAAAAAATTCGGACTACATTTTTGGTGGTTTTTAGTTGTTCATTTTAAGTTTAAGTTTTTTTTATAGTTTTCAATTTAAATAGTAAATAAAATCCGTTGAAAACAAAATAATATTATAGATATTCAAGTTTCTATAATTTTTAATTAAAACCAATGAAATAAAGATTCAGTAGATGCAGAAGATTTTGATTGATTTCAATTGCTGTAAATATTACAATGTGATATCCTTAGGGGGTACGAGTTAAGCAACATTACCCTACATATTTTAAAAATTGTAGAACGATATAAGCTTGTAACTTTTAATCCCAAAAAAGTATAAGTAATAAAGTGCCTATGATAGATTATAGCTAATAAAAAATAAACACAATACAATACAGTACAAAACACTTCGTTGACACGAAAAAGAACAAAAGTAATTAGTAGCCTAGACTAGAAGAAATAACAACAGAGGAAAGGCACAAAAGACGATATTATTGCTAAATGCGATCTCTTCTAGACAACCTAGGTACTTAAAGCATCTCAACCCTACAGATGCACCGCTAAAACAGAGTGCAGCCGTAGAGGCAGCATCGCACCATATCCATTTCAGGCAGGATATTAAGCCGGGCGCAGACGCGCCGGTTCGCGTCCGCCAATTACGCCGGCCGCCGGTGCCGGATCCGTTACTGCCTATTAATTTGCAATACGTATTGGAGGTAACTAGAAACCGGATCTTCTATTCAGGGGAATTTGTTTACGGGCGCTATTGGATTGCATTACAGGTACCGATGGTTTGCGTTTAATGTAGCAGGAAATGTACATTGAGGTTTAACAATGAAATTGCTAGATAGGATTTCAAAATGTATGATGTTGACAGTAGAAGATCTTTGCTTATACTTAGTTGCATGTAGTTTCTGTTGAATTATGTACATGAAAGCTGTTCTATAACATGCAACAATATTTTTAAGATAATCAATCAATCAAATCGTTCATTTGCTTACAACATGTTGTTTGTTTTGTTATAGGTATCTTAACCTGTATAATGATTTAAGTATTGGAAATAAAAAACCGTTAAGTATGTAATACCGATTTTATAATACTGTGTAATTTCTGCCGGACATTTTGCTAATCAAATATTGCTGCTTACTTAGCTAGAATAAATTACCTACCTACAGAATCGAAAGAAACGTTTTGTTATGTTAGATTGAACCAGGCCTCTTATAAGTTGCGCAAGAGTGCTCGTTACAAGGGCAAGTTAGCAGAAACACTAGAAAGGTCGGCTAAGTCAACTCACATAATGGGGCCGGCTGTCTTTAATAAGCTGCCAGGGCAAATTACCACCGCGCTCTCTATGGCCAGTTTCAAATTGCGGCTCAAACGCTGGCTTGTCGAACACACGTTCTACAGCTACGATGAATTTATGACATTAAAATGTAATTGTAATTTTTGTAATTGACATTGAATTGAATATTGACATTATTCTACTAATTTGTCGTGTCTTTTTAAATTTCAGAATGATGTAACTATTTTTAATGTATTATTTGGTACTTAAGTACGATACTTATTAGTAATATTAATAATATTACCTTTCTGTTGACTTGTAACTAACGTTATGAATAAAATGATTATGATTATTTTTCACACCTAGATAATAAGAAGATACATTGCAAACATCTTATAACTAAAACATTAGTACTAGACATTAGTACTTATAGAAACAAAACTGTTCCGCTATCTCCACCAGCACCACGTAATACCTACTCCACTAAACATCTCAATTTCACAATATCCCGCAAACTAACTTACCTATCAAGCCCGTCCTATTTTGCGGGACGTGAATGCAGCAAACTCAAACTCTCGCTCAATAGCGCCTCAAACGTATCGACTCGGCTCGGCGCTCGGCACTCGGCGCCGCGATCGCGTTTCAATCGCGTTTCTCGGCAATTACGTGCGCTCGCCGTGCCGTGTGTACCCAGCTTTATCCGTCGAGGACTAGACTAGCTCGCTATTGTCGTGAATTTAGATTAAATTCTTACTTATTGAAACGCTGTTGTTGTTTATTTTGTTGGGATGGTTCATAATCGATTGCTCGTTTAAAGTAGGTATAAGATAGGTATATTTTTTATTAAGATTTTATTATTAACTATATTTGATGGAATTAAGTTACTTATGATTACCTTGCGGTAGTCTATAATTATACCTATCTCAAAAACCATACTTAGGATTTCTACTCCAAAGGACCTGGGTTCGAATGGCAACGCACCTCGAAGTAGGAAAACTTCAATTATATAGGTACCTTAATATTGGCTAGTTCCAAATAGGTATCTGGGTACTTCTTCGAAGACAAAATTTTGGACGTCTATGGGTTTTTTTCTGAAACCAACAAACAAAACAGTGTGTAATTTTTTTTCTATGCAGTTTACCTTTAACTCTAGCTGGGACAAGTGATATTTTTCAAATCATTGCAGTCCAAGTATAAATTAAAAATATTTGAAGTTTGTTCTCCTGATTCATATACCGCGTCCGCTTGCCATTTTTCGAAAGAAAATGGTCGATATCGCATTTTCCCTTTGGTAAATCATTATAAATTATAATTATATCAAAAGGAAATGAATTGCACTTTTACAAAAAAAATGTGTATTAGTTATAACTACCTTAGTATGTTTATAAATAGGCTAATAAGAAGTGTCCGGCATATAATACTGATTAATGTGGCGTATGCTGCGCTTGACCGTGCTTGGTCGGGTGATGATGATGAGAGCCTGACTTCTCGCGCAGGGGGAAGCCAGTCGTGCAACAGACGAGCCAGAAGGTGGATATACGGCTGGTTCGCTTGGATCCCAGAGTTACAAAGATAAATGTCTGATTCATCTGTGCTTAGTTCAGGTGGCATTATGATTACAATGCCTGTTTTATAAAATTTATTTTATGGTTTTACAACTTCAATCTGTATTTCGTGTAATGCTTTTGGGTTATAGATTCAAGTAGAAAAATGACAATACTGAATTCAGTATGTATGATGAGTTATGCATGTATTACGGCAAAATCCTGATTCATCTGGCCTGATTCATATGGTCAAAACGCCATATAAATCATAACATTCATACTGGAAAAGCTTCGAATATAGCTTATATAGCCCAACAAGACCTCGATGACGACAGTTTTTGGATAGAAACTTCGTCAATCGATGAAAAAAATTATTACTCCAAAATTTACCAGAGATGTCTTATCGACCCTTCTTCAGAAAAACGTGGATGATTGTTCAGATTCAAACGATGAGGGCATTTTTGTGTTTAAAAAGCTTCAGTAAAATAAACTTACAAAAGAGTCTCACACTGCTGGTGAAGGTATGATTATTCAATCTTCCATTAAAAAACCAAGATCTCGTCAACAAGAAAAAGGTTTTAAAGATGACATTGAAAGTAGCTCGGGCCCTTGCAAAAAGCTAAAGATTTATTTCTTGTAGTACCTAAATGTGACTTCATTATTTATAGTTAACGATACTACGAAAAATTATGTTTCTGTGATAGTTACCAAGGAAGATTACTGTCAAAAATTCCATTTAATTGAAGTTGATCTCATGTTTCTTACTTTAATCTTATTTTTTCATTACATAATAAACAGGATTCGTGAATTGTACATGGAAAAAAATTAACAGAGAGAATAATATAATGTACCAATTACTATACTTACTATTAGTTCAGTTCAGTTCAGTTCATTTATTCTCACATAGGTACAATAATGCACACTGATGAATGTCAAAAGTAAACAATAAATATAAATTAACATAAAACAATAAAACTAACAGAATGAATACATTTTCATTTACAAATACAGTCACATGTCAGGTACCGCAATGAATTTTTGTCACACATAAAATCTTTTACACTATAGTAAGCTTTTTGTATAAGATAATCTTTGATAATATTTTCAAACATTGTTTCGTTTTTCTTAATTATTAACTTTCGTGTACCTATTTATCAGTAACAAATATTAGTAATCGTTCATTTATGTAATTTAAAATGTTTTCGTTTACCCAGGTAATATAAGAATTATAATTAAGTATTACAATTTTTAGATTTCTAAAATGTAATAATACAAGAAATATTGTTCATTCGTCAACTTGTTTTCGTGCTATAGTGTTAAAATTTTATGTACGTATGTAAAATGTGATTAGATTTCCCTATTACACAGCCAAATTACATAGTTTTTCATTTTCAGTTCTGTTCTGATTCATCTGTAATCAATTCTGATTCATCTGGGCACAAAATATTTGAACGTAGATATCTTAAAAACTACTTAATAAAAACAAGTCCCTCATTGAAATATATGTTCTTTAGTTACCTTTTTTACATATGAACATGTGCGACAGAGCTGAAAGTGAAATAAAATTTTGGCCAGATGAATCAGTCAAAGAATGAAATTTCGAAGAAGTACCCATCTACTGTATGAAAAATTTCGAGAAAACCTGCATATCTGGGGTCTTCCTTTTCTCTTCCTGGAAGATAATTTCTTACATATATCTAGGTATGTATTAAGCAAAACCACAATAGGCCAGATTACTTGACAGTACTAGTATTATTAAGTAGGTATATTTTCTTTGTTAGTACGACATTGAAGTACAAGCAAATAAAATATATCTACACAAAGCCCAATGCTTGATAAGAAGTCAGTGAAAATATATTAACTTTGTAGGGGGTAGAGAGATCTAAAGTTCAATATCACGTGAAAAGGCATTAGTGGCTCCACAGCTCAGCGCTCGCCTTAAATGTGCTGCACCAATTCCTTTCCTGATACGATCGCTGAAACGTGCGGATTTCTAGATGGCTTTATATTTTACAGTAGGAAGATTTATTCTACTATATTTTATAGCAGTTCTAGTCCACAGAATTTATGTACAATACTAAGTGCAACTCACCCTTCGTGGGTAGGCCTACGTACTTGCAGTGGACTATTAAAAAAAAAGCTGTTAGAGAACAGTACAGTACTTAGTGCAAGAAGAGTATATGCATACCTATTTCTTACAAATATCACCTGCTCCTCGGTTTCTAGCTATAGGTACTTTTAAGTTATATCTATCTACTTAGCCAGAATCGGTGAAGCAATCTAAGTAAAGAATACTAGATAGGTACTTAAGAAGCCCAATTGTTTACTTATACTTCCAACTTGATAAATAACTAATTGATAAATAACAATAAGTCCCTTCGACTCTTCCAAGTCTGGTTCTAAGATGGTCTAATCATAGCCCGCGCCGGTTTTGGAACTCATCTGGCTTATAAAACAAAACAGTGCAACAAAAACAAACTCCAACATTTTACTATTCTGTTCGAGCTAACCTATGTCCCATTCTTTATTTGTAGGACAATACGCGATAATTTCAGCATATATGTAGGCATAGAGATGCAAACATACTGTAAGTACGTTTTTTACTTTAAAAAATCTCAAATGCCAAGATTGTAAACGAGCATCCCTCACGACTCACAACCGTTAAATTACAAACCCAATTCAACGGATACTCGTATTTCACCGTAAATTCATAAAATCATAACAAACTTGCATCCTCCCGCCGGGCGAGGACAATAAGCCCTCGTGGGGGAGTGGGGGGGACTCAGGAAGGGTGGGGGTGGGCCAGAGAGGGGTGGGGGGTGTCCGGGGCGAATTTAGCAATTAGCGTGCGTGCGCAAATTCCGGGCCCGGGCGTAATAGCCACCTAGCTGGCCTCACAGACATATTTTATTGGGATAGACCTTTGATTATTTAGAATGGGATGCGATGTATGAAACAATAGAAAAACGCTTATAGACAAATGAAAAATGTGAGTAATTTATTGGGTATTAAAGTGCTACTATCCAGTACAAACTGTTGAAAACGAATGGTAATGGACGCTAGACTAAAAGTATTGTAAATAACAATAATAACTAAAAACTTAATAGCAATTTTAAAGCTATTGACTTTTTTCTCCTGAAAATCTGTAAAACAATTTTGCACTTACCTATTACAATACAATCGCTTCTAATGAATTGTTTATCATTAATTATGAATTATAGCAATTTGTTATCACATGCTAAGGCAAATAAAGTGAATAATTGAATTATTTATGCGATCAAATAGGTACATATATTGCACCTTCGTTAAAATAATGGTATATCTGTCCTCTGTTTTGATAGTTATGCCCTTGTAAAGTGTTACCGAAGATGCGATATATTAATCAGTATTAATTCAGATCCGACAATTCCAGAGAATTTTGTCAAAATGAAAAATTATCACGCGAAACAGCTAAACTTGCGATATCCATTATTTTAAGCATCTGTGGCCGGGTCGAGAGGAATGTACCGGACATGCCATGATAAATCTCTCTCGAGCTCCAAATATTTATTGGAAAATGGCTTTATGGGCTTTTTGACAGCACGTAGGTACCTATATATAGCTACTTACTTACCTACTTAATAAGAGATGTATTTATAAAACAGAAAAAAATACCAGGTCACGAATACGAGTAGGTACATCTATTTACTAAACATATTGTGAAAAAAGATTTTTATTTATAAATTATTTATTCATTTTCGCGGCAATACTTAGATGATATTGGCTCAAAATCGGGATGATTAGCGAATAAACGTCAATTTTGTTAAATATTCATTTTTAGAGTAAAATTTAGAGTATCCGTCTGTCGACCTTAAAACGGCTGTATTTAAGGGACAAAAAGGTAGAAAAATGATGATAAAGCGGCAAATATTTTGTATTAGAATAACGTCCCAGTCTGTTCACTCAGAAAATATAATTTTAAACTGATAAAACACCTACATTTAGGCATTCTGGCAAGTTATTATAATTATTTTTAAACGTACATTTAACACAAAGTGAAAATAGTAAATAAATAAATGCGATAAGTACAAAGTTTTTTGTAAAGTCATCGTCACATAGGTGAAAAAAAATCTTATCGTTACTTACGTAAAAATATCCGGAACGCGTCTAGTGAAATTCGGTGTCCAAACTTTAGCGAAATTGAAGAACGGAGGTATTTTCGTTTTGTAATACATTTATTTAACTATGAGCCTAAGACAGACCAACAAATATTTTGTATTAGAATAACGTTTTTGAACTCTTTCAAAAACGTTATTCTAATACATTATTTGCATTAAAATAACGTTTTTGAAATCTTTACGTAAGTAACGATAAGATTTTTTTTCACCTATGTGACGATGACTTTACAAAAAACTTTGTACTTATCGCATTTATTTATTTACTATTTTCACTATGTGTTAAATGTACGTTTAAAGATAATTATAATAACTTGCCAGAATGCCTAAATGTAGGTGTTTTATCAGTTTAAAATTATATTTTCTGAGTGAACAGACTGGGATTTCTCATATTTCGCTGTTATTCGTATGAGTTATTTAGCTGTTCGTTGACTTCACTGTAACATATTCAGCTTTATAGGTAAAGAATACACCACGGCTCTCTTGTGGATACACTTATAGGTTTCTAAATAGTCTAGTAAGATTGAAATATGTTTTCAACTGAGCGCTAGATACAATACTTACATTGCTGAGATGAAATGTTAAATTAGTCCCGATTGTTTCAACCGTCAGCAGTCAAAGGCCTTAAAAATTCTGAAGGCTTAAATCATTCAGCATTTCGGGTATCGGACATAATTATTAGTATTTCGTCTATAGTTCTCTAAACACGTTTACTGAGCGCTACGGCGTCTTGAACTTGAACTTGAAATTTTTCATAATTATACCTACCTTGGTTATTTTAACCGTTCAGCTAGGTATATCAGAGGCCTTTAGGTGGCTTAAAAACTCTGACACTTTGAGTCACCCAGTCAATACTAGCTTACTAAGCTTATTTTAAAGAAAGCTATTTGTCGGCTTCAACCGATGTGTCCTCAGCCTTAGGTACAGCCACAAAGTACGTGGCTGTCCAGCTGTCCAACTATAATAGTTCTCTAAATAGGTCCGAAATAGGCTTTAGCCTGTAAGAGGCCTTTGTGTGGGCGAACATGATTGAAATATTGTCGGAATGTGGGCAGGTGGAACTTGGACCTTTCTCATAGATTTGCTTCAATTTGTGCTTGCTTTATCATTGTGTTGTATTTGTATTAAATTAGAGCTCCTTCTTTTTTATATATTTTTCGTAAGGGTCGTAGCGTCAAATCAAATAAAATACAGATGATTACACACCTATAGTTTGATAGCCATAGCTGCATATTTTATGTTGTTGTATTGTAGAAAATAATAAATAAATGAATAATGTTTTGAACGAAAGATACAACACATTAATTTTTAAGGTTCCGTACCCAAAGGTTAAATAGGGTACGGGATCATATTACTAAGACTTTGCTGTCCATCTGAATGTCTGTCTGTCCCCAAGCTATATCTCATGAACCGTGACAACTAAGCAGCGCGTGCAGACATCCTTTATGCGCAAGTCCCACTTGCACTTAGACAATTTTTAATATAGTTTTAATTTGGTCAACCAATGGCCAATGCTTGCCGCAGCAGTTTTGATGGATTATTGTCCCAAAGTAGCATTTACGTTTAACGTTTAAGCACTACTTTAGTTCGGATAGCATATTGAACTGTACGCTTGGGTTGGTTTGGCCATTTAGTCATATTAGTAGGATTTCAAGCAGATCAGGTAAAATTTACACCTTTATTCAGCTAACTTGTAGGTAAGTACCGATTTACGCTCTTAAGTCTTACACTAAATCTTCTTCTCTAATTCTATCGATAAACATTGTAGGTAAGTTGGTACTTAAAAATGATAGATAATCCGTGCATACTCTTACTATACCAAAACCCTAATAAAGGAACATCTGCTTACAAAAGAAACAAATTAAAATGTCTCCACAGTCCGCCAAGCGCGGGCAAATCCTGCGCCATACGGCGTAATCAAGTGATCCTACTTGAGGCAAGTGCCCGGAGCTCGGGGATTACCCGCCGATGACGCGTCACCAGTGTTGTTCCGAGTCAATTTTAGAGTGGCTGAATGTGAACCTCAAAATATTTGTATATTAGTGAAGATGTATAGTAAAATTTGATAAAAAGAACGTAGGTATCTTTAAAAAATGTAATTTTCATACAAAATATTTGTGTTGCAAAATACGGATTTAAAAGGACAACCGTAAGCCGAATTTTGGGTTTATAGAAAAATCGTATAATACGGCAAAAGCCATATCCGGAACATCTCTGCGCGTCACCGAGCTATCTTAGCCCGTTTTACATAACACTGTAATCAGGGAACCTGACTAAGGGCAATAAGTGCAAAAAACGTCCATTGACAAAGGGACAGATGATCTGATAAAGACCGCTGAAGCATGTTGAGTACTTACAAGTTACTTCTAACCAAACTTTTTGGAAACGAATTGGCGAGGCCTATGTCTAACAGTAGACGTTTTTCAAAATACGTGATGTTTAAGTAAATATTCAATAACATATTACATTCACTCTATTTTGAACCCTACCTACCTATCGGGTCCCAAATTCCGTGTAAGTAGTCTATTAGGTGCCTCTTTTAGCCACAGATAGTTATAAGGAAACTGACCTTACATATTACCTACATAAAATAATATAAAGGTTTTAAAACTTCATAAAATGAGCACCTTACTTACTGCGGAAAAGATCTCCTGTAAGATATTATCCTATTCTCATTTTTTGTTTACAAAATGACTGTCAAACTAACGCAAAAACTAAAGATTGATCTCCTTACTTTCTCCTAAACATTACAAACAAATTGACTCCCATTCCATACATCATCATAAAACTAATACAAAACAATATAACCGCCGCAAGGACCGACTAGCGACAGTAATCGGATTTGCCTGATTTACGCACTCGTTTCATGTGTAATAATCAATTTATGTGATAAACTATAAATTACTTCTTCACATTTATTTCTCTACCACTCCTATAACCTCTATTTTGAATGAAAATAAGATATAATATCAATAAACTCAACGGTAAATGTAACTTGGTATTATAATTCTACAATTTTCTATTTTGCGTCGTTGTTAAGCCTTATCTCGTAGGGATAAGGTATGCTTTGAGTGTGTCAATAGTAAGTGTATGGTCAGTCCAGCCCTTGAAATAGATATTGGGGTGTGTCCCCTATTATGGACTGGTACGATGAGTTAAAAGTTTTAATTCTGAACGATGGATCTGTTTATTAGACAGGATGGATTATAAAAAAATAATGATTCACAAAGTGAGTTTGAGGGCTTATACGTAGATCTAGATTTACATCCCATCATTATTGTATATTTATCATTATGATCATATCTTGCTATAGTACCAACCCCAAACGCGATAAGATTCCGGCTAAATATTCAATAGAAAAAAAATCGACAAGTATATATTTCACCATATCGGGGGTTGATCTTATCGTAGTGTAATTTGAGAAAAACGCTGATTACAGTGATATTTATATTTATTCACATTTTTTGACGGTTCTCGTTATCGATACCCGCACTGGGTCAGCGTGGTGGATGTGACCTAATCTCCCTTAGTGATCGTAGGCCTATATTCGTCGATAAATCAGCCATATTATATGACGTCCTCTGCTGGACGTAGGCCTCCCCAATGGGTTTCCAATATCACCAGATGGAAGCTACTCGTACTTACATCCAGCGTAATCCTGCTGTCTTGATGAGAGTATCTGCCTACCTCGTGGGGGACGTCCTACACTGCGCTTGCTGGTCCGTGGTCTCCAGTCCATAACTTTACGATCCTATTGGTCAGTAGCCATCCGAGCTATGGCCACTGCCATTTTAACTTACCAATCCACTGGCCATGTCGGTAACTTTGGTTCTTCTACAGATCCCCTCCTTTGCTTGTACTTTGATTTAGAAATATATTTTACATTGACTATTCCTGGTTACTTTTCAATTAGAAAGCTCCATAAATATGTTGAACTCTCCCATTGTAGAGTTGATTACAAGAGACAAGTACCCCAAACATTAGCGCCCTAATCTCTACCCTAATCAAATAAACACCATAAACGACTCTACCAGCGATTACTGAGGTAATCTACACGTTACAAACCGGATAGGTCGAGAGACCACGCCATGGTTACTTACTAGTGATCCCAAGAAATTAATTTCAAATGAGCACCATAAATGCTTGCTGGTGATTCTACCAGTGATTATCGATAGACTACACGTTACAGCCAGGATTGGTTGGGAGACCACGTCGTGGTTACTAGTGATCCCAAGCAAATAATTATTTTCTAAATAAATGCATGAATTCTTTTCATATAAACACCATAAACGCTCGCCAGTGTCTCTACCAGCGGTTACCGCGAGACTTTACAAGCTATAACCGGGATAGGTCGGGAGTCAACGCTGCGGTTACTTACTAGTTTGCATGTAATGTCCAAGTGATAAATTAAGGACTCTACTGCTCGAAATAAGTGTACGCCTGGGATAGGTTCGAATACAATGCTGCGAGTGCTTGCCATAGATACCAAATAATAAAATAATAATATCGAACGATTACTAGATGTGTAGAAGTTTGAACTTTCGAAGAACATTTTTTTTTTAATCTACGGGTGAAACAATAGAGAATAGTTTCAGTTGGAACAGTCAGTCTAACTAAATTACCCAATATAACTTTCAGGTCTACGACTCCCTTGCAAGCGACACATGTTTTAAAACAGCCGTTTATAAAGAAATATAGAACTCTAAAACTTGAGAATAACCAGTTTTTATTTTTATTCAAAATGCTCAATCCTCTCGTAATGAAAGTACCCACTGCATCCCCGCCTATCTTTTGTCAGCAGTCAGTAAGTACAGCCATAATTCGCACATCACGACTCGCGAGCTGCCGGGGCTGCCGTCGGCAATCCGTCAATGTCAGTTAGTCAGTTAATAAGTCTATTGGTGTGTAGGTACCTAGCATGACTCTCAGAACTATGATGCACTTGCAGTTTTAAACATGGTACTAACGTGGAAGAACGACTTTCTCCCATCTGATAACCAGAGAGACATTTTTTTTTATTTCGAATAGGTTCGCGACATACATTTTATGAAATGTTATTTACATACAAATAAGCTTGACTATATTTAATTCGATAAAACTTTTTTGGAAATGATTTTCTTATCTTCACTCATTTGATGGCCGCGTTTTTTTTATATACCAAGTATTAGTTTTTAATATAGGGAATATACCCTGGTACGTTTGCTTACTAAATTTTGGTCATACTACCTGTCTACCAACTATGTACAAATTTGTCAATATAAGTACGGAACCGATCTTATAACCACTTAATCAGTCATAATCGGTATTATAAGATAGATCATTTTCAATTACAAAATTAATCATATTGGCTTGCCCTAAAAAATCGTTAATGAATGACACATGTTGAAAATAATAAAAATAGCAATGAACAGTTTTCGATAGGCAAGATATTGTAGGCGTGTTTATACAAATAAATAATAATTTATTTAAAATATATCTCAACTGGTTATCACGTGGGTGAAAGTCGATCTTCAACGGCTCTTAGGCCATACCTACTGTACTCTATTATCGTTCTTGAAAGTAATGTATGTAAAGTAATAATAAGTATGAATGTAAAGAGCGAAGTTGTACTTGTTTAAAGTTGAAACCATTTTTTTAAATGCAGTAAGATTTTTTAAAATAAATTAACACTCATACTTGATGGCGGTTGCTGGAATTACATATTCTACCTCAATAAAATTATAATAAGCCTTAGAAGCGGTTTGTTCTATTTTTGAGATCTAATTGATTCCTAACAATAAGTATTTAGTATATTCCGAGTAGCTAGAAACTAAGATCTTATATATATATATGTATATTAAGATCAAGACTTACTTTTTAGGATTCCGTACCCAAAGGGCAATAAAGAAACTGTGACAACTAGGTAGTTTTCACAGTTGAAATGTTAAATGTATTGTCGCTATAACAAGAAATATCAAATACAGAACAAAATAAATATTTAAGTGGTGCTCCTATACAACCAACCTGATTTTTTACCGTTTTTTGCTTAAATAATGTGTTGAATAGATAATAGTACGATACCTTTCGTGCGCGAGACCGACTTGCATTTCGTCGATTTTTTTAATATAATTATGAAATAGGTTTTAGACTTACTTAAATGTTACATGTCCATTTTGCAGTTAAACAAGGCAAGCAGATTGCACTGAGCAAATGTTTAAATAACAATTGATTCACATGTTTGCAAACTCTTGTTCGCGGGCACCGAGATGTAAAATCCTGCGCACATTACGGTCCAATTACCAGGCCGCGGCGCACGCGCATCCTATTGTGCGGTGTGCGGCGCACGCTCGCTGTGGTCGAACGTTTATCTTTTGTGTAATCACGGATAATGGAGCATTCTGTACAGTGTACATGTTTTACTTTATTTGAAACAAGATTTTTTTGCAAACAAATAACACAAATAAACATAACCTAGGTATTCAAAAAGACATGCTAGACCACAAGGTTTTTGCATAGATTATTTTTACGAAGTTCAGTTGTCACTCAGGAATTACTAAATATTTCAAGTATAATGCAGGTGTTCAACTTTGTTTCGATCACAGGTGATCTTAGTTTAGGTATTTCTATTTGTTTAAAAGCTTTTTTGTGTTTTCCATACAAAAAAATCATCAACTCTCTACAAAATATGGGACAACTGAATTTTATACGATTTCGCGGTGCAATGATATCTTAAAATATGCCTGTTTAGAGTGACACTCTGTGCATATATGAGACTATAATGATGTTATAATCATAAATAATTGTAATAATAGGTAAATTTGAACCAATGTCCACAGCTTAGGGTATTTTACCTTAAATTTAGAGCATTTTTACGTGTTTAGGGTGTTTCTTACCGTAAAAAAATTATTTAGGGTATTTTTTCCGGGTAAAAATTATACAGGGATTTTAGAGATTCTTTTGCAAAAGAGAAGAATCTATTTTGTTAACGGTTGAGTAGTTTAGCTATTAGTTCACATATTAATAAATGTCATTTATTTATTCATTTTTAAATTTACGGTAAAAAGTAAATAAAAGTGCCTAATTTAGGGTAATTTCGTCGCCTATTAAGGTAAAAAAAAATATGAGGTGGCAACACTGATTTGAACCTCTACGGCCAGCAGTGGGCTACGGCAGTAGGCGGGCCCACAATACTGGATCAAGTGTCCTGTCGTAAATAGCAGGAATACTACTTGGAGGGCCACCATTTTATTAAGACCAATGGCTTTTGTTCCTTAATTCAATGCACGAAATCTTTGAGCAATAAATACGTCAGTAGATGTTTATTTGTGTTCCTCGCAAATAAGAACAAATCCGGATTTTTTTCTGGACCGCAATTTACACCGCCATTTTGTGCAAATCTTTGTTCGTGCGTTTGTTCAAGTTTTTTTTCTTTTACGGTTTTCGGTACTGATACTTATCTAAAAAAATTAATAATAATTCTTACCAATTCTTTAAATACAAATTCTCAACTGCTATGCACAGTAAATACTCAATGATTAAAAAAAATATCTTCAATACAAGTTAGATTAGAACGACGATGCAAAATAAACGACTCTAGTACATTACGGCGTCTTCTAATTCTAAAATTAAAGTATATAATAATAGCCAAGCGGTGATTGGTAAGTAATGACACTATAATGACTGATGTCCGATGTGGTCAAAAAATGTTCGAGTGAAAACCTACCGGCCAGCGCAACGTAAGAAAGTCCACCCACAAAGCGGACGGTAGTAGATATCCTGTAGCTAATGGATACCGCCGCAGTCTCCGTGGCCTCTTACTGGTCGAACAGCATATAACAAAATATAAATTTTATGATCGAATCGCTGATTCGAAAAGAAGAAGAAGCTAATGGATGGATAGTTGTTAGTAAAAAATCACAGATTTTGGCTGTTAAATAGTTACCTATTTAACTAAGTTCGTATATACTGCTTTGGATAGATTTACTTCATAAGTTTTCAATTATATTGTTGGCTTCTAAGTTGACTAACGATGATGCTTTACAATCTAGGTTATAGACAAACCTTATACTAAAACTGTGCCAGATAGCCTAATGACTAAAAAAATTCCCCGTCCGTGCCTAAGCAACGCTAAAAAATAATTTGAAATGCCGGCCGTCCGTGCACGCTCGCGACAGATTTGTAGTATAATTGTAACAAATAACGACTACTTTTCTAATGATTAGTTACAAATCATCGCCTCCGGGGCAAGGGGATGGGTGATGTGACGATTACTGATCATACCACTACAAATCGAAAAGTAGAAATCTATTGTCGAGTACCGAAATATGTATTTAAGCTAGATGATATATTCATAATTTATTTATTCTGCTTCCATACATACTGTCCATCTGTCTGTCCCAGCCTTTTTGATAGTGCACTGCATGATGTAGGCCTACCTTCGTGCAAAAAAGTGTCAGAGCCAAATCTTTGCCCAAGCTACGTAGTGGGCAGGTTTTTTAGTTGGTCGTACGGCGATTGCAAGCCGACTACAACGTCACGCGATGCCAAAGTGCTCGGTGACATAACGTCGAGATTCGAGACCGGGTCATTGTGAACTATTTAATGTAAATATCTAAGTCTGTATGTATGACGGCGCTCGGACATTTTTCTGCTACTTTTACTTAGGGACTGTGGCTCTGTAGATATTTGCTCGAAGAGGCCTACCCACGAAGGGTGATTGGGCCATATCCACCACGCTGACCCAGTGCGGGTTGGTGGAATCACATACGCCATCCCATCGAATTTCTTCTACGGACGTATGCAGGTTGCCGCACGATGTTTTCCTTCACCGAAAAGCCAGTGGTGTGAATTCCGCACATAATTTACAAGGAATTCATTGGTACGGGACCGGGATTTGAACCCACGACCTCACGATTGTAAGGCGAGTGTCATTACCACTAGACCACCATGGCTTCCATACATACAAGGGGATAAATATAAATTTTGGGTACAGAGAGGTGTATGGTCGGGCGCAGCAAAGTCAGAAGAGAGGAAGGCACCATTTAAAGTTGTATTAATTTTTATTATCTATTAATTCAAACAATAACGCTAACACGTAAAGAGAACAAAAAAACTTAAAATAAACCAACTGGCGGCCATATCACTGAAAGTATTATTTTCTAGGCTAGTTAACTGTGGGTAAAAGTGGACTGATTGGTTTTGAATAAAGTCTTGTTCAAGTCAAAATTCACTTTTTATATTTCAAGTAAGTATGTAGAAAGTACTACTAACCGGCATTATTGGAGATCTTTATGGAAGGCCTATATCCAGCAGTGGACGTCCTATGACTAATATGTAGATGGATGGAAGGACGTAGATAGTAGACTCTATCTACATAATAATAAGAAAAACAAAAAAGATGATCAAAAATTAATTGCCTAAAAACATAACTAAAATTTTAATTTCATTTTTTATTGCTATTTTTGGCAAAACATCGATCTAAACCACGGGACACTAGCTCCCCATTATCATCGATATACTGTCTCATTTGTCATAATTACCAGTTGGCCGCGTGTCTCACCCGCTAACACCCCCTCCTTGTGCAGTAGGGCGCTAACGAGGGAAGTTCCCGGCCCCCGCCGCGCGCGCGTGGCGCCCTTGTTGCAACTATCTTGTTATTGTTGCTGTTAACGACGCTTTTTTATAACAATTTGTTTACTATTTGGCTGTTTTCGAGTAGTGTCAGTGGAATTAGGGCTTGGGCTTGATTACGTGCGAAATGTAGGGGTCAGGGTGTTTTCGAGATTTAATGTGGGAATTTAATGGTGACTTCTAATGATCTCTTTGTATAAAAAAATCGTCTTTACTCAAATCAAAATATTTGAAATCAAAAAAAGAGCTTATAGGTATAAGTCTGGTTCTTAGCAAAAAATATAGAAAATGTTTTAACCAGTGCAATGCTTGCAAACATAGAATCTAAAATTAAAAACACGAATTTTTTTAGTCAAAGAACTATCAGTTTCATTTTCAATTAGAGTCAACGATTGTATAAGTTTCAATTCTGACTTTAAAAATATACGTTTTTTTAAATTAAATTAAATTAAATTAAATTAAATTAAATTAAATTAAATTAAATTAAATTAAATTAAATTAAATTAAATTAAATTAAATTAAATTAAATTAAATTAAATTAAATTAAATTAAATTAAATTAAATTAAATTAAATTAAATTAAATTAAATTAAATTAAATTAAATTAAATTAAATTAAATTAAATTAAATTAAATTAAATTAAATTAAATTAAATTAAATTAAATTAAATTAAATTAAATTAAATTAAATTAAATTAAATTAAATTAAATTAAATTAAATTAAATTAAATTAAATTAAATTAAATTAAATTAAATTAAATTAAATTAAATTAAATTAAATTAAATTAAATTAAATTAAATTATTTTATTGAGATAAAAACGATTTTTCAAACATTTACATTCATCTCACATTAATTAGATCAGATTTATAAAAAACAAATAGGTACAATAAAAACATAAGTCATCAAATTAATTGAGAAGTCAATAGATAATAAAATTAAAAATAGCAACAATACATGCCAAATAAAATTATAAAATGTCAAAATAAATGGTAAATAAAATGTCAAACTTCAATAATCAAACTATAGTTACATCATTAATTTCTACAATGTCAATCGAGCTGTTATTACTATTACTTTTGTCCCACTGGTCGGTGAGGTTTTCACAATAGGTCATAAGAACAGATATAACAGTTTTCCAATTGTCAAAAAATATGTCAAAATCAGTATTGGCGGTCAAGAGCGCGTTGAAGTGGTTGCGAGGCGAGCGCGAACTAACGGCGACATTATGCGAGCCCTAGTGCGGCATTGTTCTACGTAAAACAACTTCGGCAACCGGCCTCTCCTATTCAGCGGGACCCCGGGTTTATCCGGCACAAACAGTACACACAGTATGTCATGTAGCTCAATAGATTCTACTGCTCCTCTGAGCACCTTGACGCATATAGTGAGCTGCTCTAGTGTTCTCCTCACTTCTAATGAGTTATAGCCGAGGTGGCCTAGCAAAAACTTAGTCGGGTACAGGAAAGGATAGTATCCATATCGCTTTTTGTACAGTGCCCTTAAGAAAGCTTTTTGGACTTTCTCCAGCAATCGCGTATACGTGACGTGATGAGGATTCCAGACACATGCACCCGACTCCAGCTTGCTTCTAACTAATGCGCTATAAAGGGTTTTCATGACTTCCGGGTTTTCAAAATCCTTCGCATTTCGAAGTACAAACCCGAGTCGCCGGTACGCCTCTATCGCGAGATCAGACACGTGCTCGTGGAAAGTCAAGCCGCGGTCAAACGTTACTCCCAGGTCTTTCACGACATTTGCTCGATGTATGGTCGCAATGTCCAACTTATAATCAAAATGAATGGGATCTCTTTTTCGATCGAATGTCATTACATTACATTTACTGAAATTAAAATACATCTTGTTCCTCACACTCCATTCATACACTCTATTGATGTCTTCTTGCAAGTTAACACAGTCGCTAAGAGATTTTATTTCAACGAAAAGTTTGAGATCGTCGGCATACAAAAGGCACTGAGCTGATGACAAAACTTTCGGTAGATCATGAATCATCATCTGGAAATATAATGGACCAGTAACTGAACCTTGTATTATTCCAGATCTGGTATGGTAAGGCCTTGATTCATATATCCCATGCCTAACATATTGACGTCGATCCCTCATGAGGTCTGCCCAAAAATTCAAAAGCCGCGGGGAAAAACCAAAAGATGCCGAAAGCTTTTGCAACAGAACGTCATTATCAATTTTGTCGAAGGCCTTTTGAAAATCGAAGTATATAACGTCAACCTGCGATCCACGATCCATAGCTCTAGATATATAGTCCACCAAGCATAATAGGTTCGTATTTACAGAGCGGCCTGGCCTAAAACCATGTTGTTCTTCCCCTATATGGTGCCTAACTTGTCTGTATATCTCTTTCTGTAAAATATAGTCGAGAACCTTAGCTGGCGCACACAAAATCGCAACAGGTCGATATTCCTCGATTAATGTTTTGTTATTGTTCTTTGGGATGGGCGTCACCCTAGACAGTTTCCAGTGGATAGGATACTTCCCATTTCTAAGTGACAGATTAAAGATATGAAACAGCGGAAGAACAAGATGTCTTTTACCTGTTTTAAGAACGAAGCTAGGAAAATTATCGGGGCCAGGAGAACTGCTCGGCTTTAGCTTATTGATAGCGCTTTCGATGTCTGATGGTGATACTACCGGTATAGAGACGAAACCACTATGACCACTCGATTCGAAGGATGAGCTCGCATCTAGCACTGGGACTTCATCCTGGAAGACACTGGAGAAATAGTTTGCAAAAGCTTCTGCGGCCTCTACTCCGCTACAGACGTTTTCGTTATAAGAGACCCGGGGTTCAAAGCCCCCCTTAGAACGAAGACTATGTATATGCCTCCAGAAGTGTTGAGGACACTGCTGTAGATTTTCTTCGATGCGTGCCATGTGAGATTTGTATGCTAGAGCAATGCGCGACTTAAGATTAGCACGTACATCCGAATACTGTTTGTAAGCCTTACTACATTTTGATCTCGTCCAAATTTTATGTAATTTAGATTTGAGTTTTATATCTTTTATAATTTCCATGTCAAACCATACTGGATATCTGTTAGATTTTGCTTTTCGCCTAACTTTTTTAGGGACTGATTCATTAAATAAATTATACATTATATCATAGAAAGCGTCTGTGGCCATTGAAACCTCGCTACATTCCAGAACTGTAGCCCATGACGTATCTTCGAGCAATGACAGAAAGAGAGCCATATCTATCTTCGCGAAATTCCAGTCACGTGACGGATCTATATTACTAGGCTGCAAGCGGACGCCCTTGCCACTATGCGATCGAAGAGAGACTAATATTTCGAGCGCGGGATGGTACAATGCATCAATAGCGACAAACCCCTCGGCAGCCTCGCGCACGCATACTCTCTGCGACTCAGATTCAACGCACTCTTGTGCCAATACTACGTCCAGAATGCCTCCATGTGAATTCACTATTGTATTGTAGTTGACCAAGTTACAATACGTTAAAAAATAACAATAATAATTTTTAATATCGTTGGAGGCACTATACATATTAATGTCCCCGAATACAAAGAAATTGTGTCTTGAAGTAGATAAAAAAGATTCTATATTACAAAATAAATTCATATAGGTGGCATCAGTTGCCTTCGGTTTGATGTACACCACGCATACAATGTAAGAGATACCGCGGTAAGTGACACACGCCCAGAGGTCCTCTCCTAACTTCGACTCCAGTTGTTTTCGACGTGTCATTGTCACTCCAGGTCTAGAGGCAAGCAAGACACCCCCGCACCTGGATCCTCTATCTCTACGTAAGAGAGTCCACCCATCTGGTACCACCTCGGCATCTTCTATGGAGCTATCGAGAAACGTTTCCGTAGCGGCTACCAATAAATGGTCAGACGTCAGTAAACTGGCTTGCCAAGCTGACAATTTCGTTTTCAAGCCTCTTACATTTTGATAAAAAATGTTAATTGGCTGCCTTTCGGTACACGGCTCATTGAGCGCCGACTCCATGACGAAAGGATTTATCATCTGGCACATTCGTATGCTTTCTATAATTAATCCACCTTTTCACACGAGCATTTTCTGGCCAGACATTTATAGAAAAGCATTTATCATATCAATCTTCTGGGACTCCAATTTTAAACGAGTTATAATTTTGTGAAGTCCTTAATTGTTCGACTGTGATTGCTCTCTGCGGACATAACTCACTTAAATATGTTTTTATCTCGTCTATATTCGACAACATATTCCAAAGGTGGAAGTGTTTACGAGGCTCAGCCGCCCTAAGCGTAGTCACCGCAGGCCCGGCTACGCAGCGTAGCGATATCGACTGGCGCGCTTTCTTATGACGTACTTCCGTCCAGTTATCTTTACCGTTATCTTCACCTGAGGGTTGATATTCCCGATGTGTATTAGCTTCCTGTGACGGTTGTTTTGCACTCGTAGAAGTCGACGTTTCGATCGTAGCTATGCTGGCCTCTACTGAGCTATCAGACTGCTTACCTTTCTTTTGCTTGCTACGGTTTGAGTGATGAGCTGCATCCATAATAGGAAAGGACTTAGTAGCTGTGTGTTGTATCTTATTTTTCGATGACGGAACACTTGTCGGGAGCTGAGATCTAGGAGTATCTGAGGTTAATGGCGGACAGACAAGAACTGAGCCGCATTCCGAGTCTTTGAGCTTTTCAATAAGTTTTCCTATTTGGTCGCCGTACTTCTCTATCTTTCTCTCGTATTTGACAATGACAGATACTGATACAGAGAGTTTTTGCTCGTAATCTGCAATAATTGACGTCGATTTATTCAGCTGGGTTTCATAAGATGCAAGGAGAGAATTCGATTTTGTTAGTTGCTCCCTCATCTTAAACATTTCAGTTCGTAGCTCGCGAATTTCGCTGGCAACATCCTGAGTGTCATCTATCGTTGTTGATTCTTCAGCGGGGATCCGCGGAGCTTTTGAGCGAACCGTCACATTCATGTCTCTGATTCTTTTCAAGGCGCCTACAGGAGTAAGGCTATTGTCGCCTCCCTTTTTTGTGGCACAACGGCACTCTGGGCAGATCCATGACTTAGTAGGTGAATTATTTGTGTTCTTTTCCCCCGTACACAATAGGTGATAAGACTTATGACAACCTTGTAATGTACAGGTCAAACAACATTCCTCTTGTGCAATTATATCACCGCGACACGCTGCACAATGCATGATTAATGATGTGCGGGTGGTTGTAAAAATGTTGGTGCCGTGCAACGTAAATAAACAAATACGCACAGCTGATCGCCGCGTCGATGACTCAGGCCGGTCGCACAGGGCTCGGGGGTGGCGGTGCGCGGGCGCGGGTGTGTTGTCGATGACTCAGGCCCGGCCGAACGGCAGACCGGGGTCGAGGGTGTTGTAGCGGCGTACTAATAAAACCTTTACTTTACCCTTTTTAATAAAACCTTTTAAATGAGTATATTTCTAAACTAAAATAAATGAAACACAACTATGTAATCTACTACTACTTACCTAAAAATAAAATAATCACAGTCTGCGCAGACCACTGAATATCTAGAGATAACCCTAATGTTCTACAGAATCATATTGTGAACAAAATCGTAGCAACGTTTCCTTACAAATTTAGCTCTTCCTACGTCTAGACTGCGACTTAGTAGAGTCTGTAGAGTTCTCAGCGAGAAGTAGGAAAACAGAGCTTTCCTCAAGGGTGGGTAGAGCTACTTTATACTCTACAAGTCTACATGCTCATCATAGAGTAGCTGATGTGACTTTACTGTCATACATTTATGTAATTTCTAACGCCGCGTTTGATTTAATTTACAAGTTTGTATTATAAATATATCAATTTGTTATGTGTGTGTTTACAACACCTGATTATCTCTAGTGTGTGCACTTCTGAAATAAATACTTACACAAATATATTCAAATCAACTGTTGACACAAATCTATTTAGAAATTACAATTACAACTATAATGCACGGGAATTTGTAACTATGTGACTTTGTAGTTTTCGAAATTATATTGCACTGACATGTTACAATCAATGTCGGGTATTGTACTTAACTTTTTCAGGAAAACTTTTTGCTAATCTTTTTATGTGGTACCATTTAAATTTGACCAAGATCTGACTACCCGGTTTTGGGTTAACATTTTAACCTCCTAATTTATTTTATAGATTTCCTATTACACAAAGATTTTGTTTTTATTATAAAGTATGTATTATTTATTTGCTTGGGACTTTATGTTTATAAAGAATTGTTTATTATAGGAGAACCATTATATTTTTATTAATTTTAATATTTACAAACTAACATTATTTACAAAATTTTTTGGAATAAATTATACTGAGCTACACGAGCGTGGCCTGCATATTTAATATTTAGACACAAAAACGTACTTTGATTTTAAAAAAATACAGCAATAAAACACCTATGTCGCATCCAATATTGCTCTCGTGTACTTAATAAATACACTTCTGTCCTAACTGCTGTACTTACCTACCTAAATAATACAGATTTAATTTTGCTATATATCTATGTACTATATTCAAAACATTATATCAGTCAAAATGTCTCGCCATTCTCTATCGACAAAGAAACTACCAAACATCGTAAACTTCAACCTGTTGTTAGCCGCACCATCTCAGACCCACATGTATAATAGAATAAGAGGCTGCCGCGCCTCAAGCCTCTACGAGACGCTCCAGTGGCCAAACAACCTTTGAAAAATTTACAAAAAACGCGTCGCCTCTCCAATTTGTTGATAGCACGCGAAAGGTACAAATTGGACGGCTCCTTAGACCCCTGAAGGGTTGAAGGGTCTGTGGGACCACAAAACTATTCCGAGAGGCCGGGGCTGGCTGAGAAATGGTCCTCGTTATTCTGTTTTGCTATTCAGATGTATTACTTGAGGGTTAAGGAGTGGGCACTGTTTGGTTGGCTCAGTACGCATAGCACATCTAGGTATAAAAGTATCATCTCCATCGTTATCACATTAGCTTTTGGACATCCACCGCTGGATTTAGGCCACCAAATAAATACACCAATTCAATTGGACAGGTTGTGGACAATTTTTATTGGTACTTGCTACATTATTGTTCATTGCTTGCATCTTGTACAGTCCCGAGCTGTAGTGACAACAAGATCGCTCCAAAATGTTACCAGAATCGTTACCGTGAAGATTACAGTAGAGAACGTAATATTATGGTAGTGACTGAGGTATTGCAGTTGGCCGTTTATATTATGGTGACCCCCTACCATCAGGAGGTCCGTCTGCTTATTTCACCCTTTATAACGTCAAAAAATACTATCCATTTGATCGAAATGTACATAAATACACGACACACATACACAAATGATTCGAATTTAAACGTACATTTGACTCACCACGTTTGTCACTTATAACTCGAGAGTAGTACATAAATACAAGAGTTATTTCAGTTAATTTATCTAATAATAAACTATCTGTACAAATTATTTTATTGTAAAGGTGCATAGAACAGGATACATTCAATTAAGAGCCAAATGTAATACAACAAAAGTAAAGAACCGTAAAATATCCCACAGTATGATGGTTGCAGTAAATCTCTGTACCTAGTTCCTACTCACAAGATGGACGCATGACCTCATCAAGATCGCAGGATCGCGCTGGATGCGAGCCGCTTCCAACTAGTCTTATTGGAGGTCCTATGTCCAGCAGCAGACGTCCTATGGCTGCAACGACGACCAAAATCACATTTCTGAATTGATTAATCTCAGAATACGATAATTGAATCGACTATTTGTCTTTGACGCGATTGTTAGCGAATTCCCAGTTTTTAATCTAAGTTCCGTAGCACTCGGGTGTGGAAGGTAAGATAAATAAATAGCGAGTCGCGTCGGGGAAGTTAAGAACTCCTAACTAGGTGCAGCCATTATTAACTTCAGAACTCGCGCCAGGCTCGCCAGCTCAGCGTACACTCGACAGCAGGACTATCCGGCCATTAGACGTTCAATAAAAATCATTTCTTTGTGACAGAAACATAACAATCATCTCAAAGTCCGATAAAGTTCCAAGCGCAAACCATGTCTATAATCGACATAAAACCATACCGTAATAATAATTAATTGTATTATAATTAATTAAAGAAAATAAACTGCTACTGATATTTAATTTTGGTAAATCAAACTTTGGGCAATGAAGCTCTTTATGCGTCTCCGTCGTTTAGTCAGTAAGAAAAACGCTCAGCTATTCTCATAGCCAATGTATTATGACTAAGGAGCCGGTAACAATCCATCTTATCACAGTTACGGCTGAATAAACACTATTCAGTGCTCGGTGAATAACCGGATAGCTGTAGTCCAGCCATGACCGGCACCGGCGGTCGGATAACCGGCGCTAAAACTGGCACCAAATACGAGAACGAATACAGAGGCTTCACTCACAGTACATTTTTTTTGCATTCGCGGAAACGGAACTACTTTTATCTACACTATCTATAGGTACCATTACTTGAAAGCACAAAATTTTGTCCTAGACTTTGAAAATTAAACTTACTAATACTAGGTAAGCACTTACGTCAGATAGACAGACTCTACTATGTATGTTAGTAATTCAGTCACCGCTCTACGATATATGCAGCAAATGTATTTTGAATAAAGAACCGGTAACAATCTATCTTATCACAGTTACGGCTGAATAAACACTATTCAGTGCACGGCGAATAACTGGAGAGCTGTAATCCGGCCATGACCGGCTCCGGCGGCATGATAACCGGCGCTACTACTGGTATATAACCGGACTAGCACCGATACGAGAACGGATACAGAGGCATCACTTGACAAACAAATTATTGCATTTTTGCATTTCCCGGAAAGAAAACCATTTTTGGCTAAACTCATAAGTAAAATTACTTGTGTGTTTTCACACAATTCTGTACTAAGTAAGTGTAAGTGTAAGCTTTGATTAAACTTACTAATATAAGGTAGGCACTTACTATCTGACGTTAGTTCCTATCTACAGACTCTATTATGCATGTTCGCAATTTAGTCACCGCTCTACGTTATTCGTAGCAAATGTATTGTGATGTGACTGAGGAGCCGGCAACAATCTAACTTATCGCAGTTTCGGCTGAGTAAACACTATTCAGTGCTCGGTGAATAACCGGATAGCTGTAATCCGGCCAGGACCGGCACCCGCGGCCGGATAACCGGCGCTACTACCGGTAAATATCTGGGCTAAGAGGACGGATACCGAGGCACGAGGCATCATTCAATAGCACAATTATGTTATTTATTCTCCTTGGAACACAAACAGCTGCTAGCTAAGTCGATAGAAACGAAATATATGAAAACACAAAATTGTCCTACCAATTTTATTTGCATTTTCATAGTTGGTCCCATAGTAAAAGATGATCTTAATGATGAGTATAATTATACACCTCTGAAAGTCAATACACTTTGCAAAATAACACTTTCAATTACATTTCCATGCCGCTGACCGTTCACCTCCCACTTCGTTCGTGTACTCACAGCCGCCTTGAGACTCCACTAAGTACTCTTACAATTACTTTACTTACAATTGGCTGAACATAATTAATACCATACAAACAAAACGAAAGCATAATTGAACGTGTTTGCGTGTCGAATGGCATTTATCCACGCTGCGACAGGTAATCGTGTTGGCACAGTTGTATCGCCGCCATTAATTACCGGTATTCAATAAAATGCGGTATTCACGCCTGACACGCTAATATTTGCGTCTGGGTCGACTTTTTTTAATTTTGTCTATTTAAACATTTATTATAAATGCAGTTTATTATTGCAATTTAAATATTTGGTTCAATTGTGCGGAGTTATTAGTGATTTATAATTATTATTTATTATATTATATATTATTATTATTTTCTGGTTGTAATTACGCTGCGGATGTGGACATTTTGTTGGGAGTTTTTGGAACCTCTAAAACTCGAAATAAAAATATATGATATTTGATGACATCTAATTATTATATTTAATTGTTTCTATATTTATACTTGTTTCTAAATATTTTTAAGGTAGGCCTATGTTCAACAGAGAACTATTAATAATGTTGCCATTTTAGAATCATTATAAAATGCACTTTAGAGAAAAAAAACAGATAACTAAACTAACAATAAAAACATATACATAGGTACCTAAATGTATTTATTGGTAGAGCCCAAACTAACAATTTAGCAGTTTGACGGTTTGAAGTCACTTTAAATGTTTTGTTAAATGTTGAATTATTTATTTAGCTTTGTTTTTTTAACTTTCAACCCCAATTCAGTTAATTTTCAAACACCTATTCATTTCCGCTAAGCCCTCATTGTCCAACCGCCAAAACCACTAACAAAGAACGCTATTAAAATCGAATTACACAAATCAATCATATCGAGTTGCCAGTGCAATAAAACAATCAACTAAACGATATCGAACCTATCGGCATTACGACTCGATTAAGCAAACCGATTGTTAGTCGCACAATCGGTTGTAAAACCGATTAGTGCATTATTGGATAGCTGGATGGAACAAAGCGGCACGCAGACTGGCAGACGAGCTAGGACGTTACGTGGAAATTTCCTC
This sequence comes from Hypomecis punctinalis, assembly GCA_949316475.1. Classification (NCBI taxonomy): domain Eukaryota; kingdom Metazoa; phylum Arthropoda; class Insecta; order Lepidoptera; family Geometridae; genus Hypomecis; species Hypomecis punctinalis. The sequence continues at coordinate 24,224,567 of OX438811.1, read as the reverse complement.
AAAAGTCGGGGAATATCAGTGCAATTGGGAAATTTGTGACAAAAATCAGCGAAGCTTTCCACGCTGCAAACTTTTTTGTTAAATAAACTCAAAATGTGTTCCCATGAAGGTAAACAGATAATCTTATCAAAACTAGGCATAAATATTGCGCTGCGTACAAACCATTTGGCTCTTTTGGTAGGCAGATTATTACTGAAAATTATAATATAGATTTTTAGCGTCTGTTTTTGTACAATATTCAGGTGGGTATTTTATTTTACTGAGAATTGCCTAACTAGAAAATTGTGTTTAGCGTCGGACATCCTATGGCTGAGGCAAAGGCTCTGAAGGTGCATATGCATGGATAAATAAATAAATATCTACTATTGATTCTTACCAAATTATTTTAACAGAGCATTTAAAAAGATTACTTAGTGGAGCCCTGGGAACACGAAATAAATAAATTCATCTTTGTTTCGTGTTTTCAGTGGGCCATGAGTTCCACAGTAGGTATAAGAATCATGTACTCACAAAAGCTACTGAAGCTTACAAAATAACTCATGTAAAAAGACCCAAAAAAGTACTTAGTAAAATAACTAGCGGCCTCATCGCTTATAGCGATTTCTCCCAGATTTCATCTGTTTAATTAAACTTAAAGATTACTTAGCTTATGATCCCGGCTTCGCCTGCGTCAATTTTTATTTTTGTGCTATGCCATTTAATTTTTTCGGGATAAAAAAGTAATCACTTCGACCTTTGAACTATATCCATGCCAAAAATCAAATTGATCTGTTGGTCTGTTGCTGCGTGAAAGAATAACAACCAATAAACCAACAAACACACTTTCGGATCTATCGTATTAGTAAGGATAATACATAAAAAGTCTATAAAACAGTGTCTCTTAACTACTGAAATAATTCACGAAATCAGGATAATATTTCCGGCTAATATTTTTGGGGAAATCAGGCCGTCGCTAATGGCAACCGCGTAGACGACTTCATTTGGTAATGCGGAGGCGAACGTGTCACGCCGCAGACACGCTTTAATCACGTAATGAAGCGGCTCACGTGCCGGCGACAAACGAACGGTTAGCGTGACACTTTCTACCGTCACTCCGCCACTTTTTTAGGGTTGTATTTGAGCATCATCATTTCACAAGAATCCTTTTTTAACCAAGGATTTAAATTTGCGTACCTAACTATCTCACTCGAAGTTCGGGATTCGCAAGGAAAGTCGAACTGCCATACACTTGTTACTTTCAAACTTTCGTGATTAGAACACATCAGTGTCGTGGAATCCTGTAGTCGACAAATGTAAACTGCGTGGTGTAGGCATTAATACCTTTACGGATACTGTCAGTGTGGTGTGTCGCGGTGACAATTTCAATTTGAGTGATACGTCTATAGAGTAGTATGTGGTCTGCCCGTGACCACGACCAATGCAATTTGGTCGAAACGTCGGGAGAAAAAGAGGTATTTAATTAATATATCTCATGTTTTATTGCGCGATAAGTCCCGTATTAACATAGTAGTATAATGCCATACAGTTGCGCCTGGTTTTAATCCTGTAGGCCCCTGTGGTCAAAAAAAAAATATATTTTTACTAGTGTGCAATCACATTACAGATAAAATAACATTATTTCATCCATAACACATCCACTGTTGTACGTTGGTACTCTCTAATACATTTTCAATTAGACTAGGTGGAAGCGGCTTGCATCCAGCGCCTTTTTACGGTCATTATCTACGTGGCTAGCCCTGGTGTCAGATTTTTAGGCCGCTGAAAGTGTATAGTATAGGTACCTGTACAAACTAATCATTATGAACAACTTTTACTACGAGTCCAATCCGAATACGCTGAGCAAAAAACTGCTGTTTCATATTGTCAAAGATAAATAAATGTCCACATCATAGCTACTGCTAAAACTAATTACATAACGCAACACTTAAAACACAATGACTGTAACATTTTCCATTGTGTCGGCTCGTCTGGTCGGCTGAACAGAACGCGATGCGATTATTGTTACATCATATCATTTGTGTAGCGAGTGCCGGAGGGGCCTTATTGAATCTTTGCCGCGCCATTTCTGTCTCGTTTTACATAATTTAATAATGAGGCAGTTTTAAAATGTTTATGGAGTATAAAGAGAAACGCTCGTTTCGTTATTTGTTAGGTTTTGACCGACTGCTTAAGAAAGAAAGGCAATTTATTCCGAATTCTAAAAAGGAGGATGTTTGCCTGTATGATTTTTTTTGCGTATGTTAATCGATATTTTCGCCATTTGTGAACCGATTTTAAAAATTATTTTTTATTTCGGAAGGGTATACTCCCGAAGTGGTCTTAAATAGTATCGTAAGCACCTGGCGCGTTTTTGAAAAATCAATAATAATGTACATGGATGTTACATCGATTCGTGCAAAATATTCGTGAATTCTGTACACGGGTAAGTCAGTCATGTTATTTTTTGCAAAAAATAATTATCGAATGTGTGTTTTGAAGGCTGGACAGGACAATGTCATAGGATACCAATATCGCGACTGAAGCCACACTTTAAGATACGATTAATTAAAAAAAACACAAATCGTGACTAAGCATTAATACCATCGACCTGTAATTTTTTCTGTATTGATGATTAATACAAACTCCAAATCGATAGCTCGAATCTACAAAATCGTCCACAAATGTAATGAAGTCCAAACCCAATAGCGTGAATTATGTCTGTCCGTCAGACATAATGCCCCTTCTACCCGTCCGCCCCCCTCCAATACCCCTGATTTACCCCTCAAGGGCTGACGTATCGGCCGGTTGATACAATTACAAGAAAATGCGGAAAACTTAGTAGATTTGATGATATTTATTGTGCGGGCAATGGCGCTTGATTTAATTTGTTTGAGCAACCTTAGCTATTGAGGCTAAGTTAATAAATCAGGATTTGATATACTTGTATTTTGTTAAAAGTATTATAGCTTCTGAGAAAATAATGTTGAAGATGTGATCGTAGGTTACAAGGAAAATTCAGCGGCTCATTTTGAAAATTGATCTAAAAACAACTAACTTGGAAGTGAAGTTTGATTTTGATTAGTTTGCATGACGAGAAAAAATTGTTTATTCTTGATTTTTATATAAAAAAGCAGGTTAAGACTCATTTAACTCCGCTTTTTCTACCTATTTTAGCAGAGTTCAAGCCTATATACTGCTTACATGATTAAACATTATCTTATTAGTTGATAGCATAAAAATGTGATGAGGCGCCCGCCATTTTTGACCGATGAACCACCGGAGGAGGTATACAATTCGACGCGTATATATATTTTTTTTACCACGCATAACTTTTTTCATAGTAGTCCGATTTCAATTTTTTTATTGGAAAGAATATACTTCGAAATTGGTCCCATTTAAATTTTATCGAAATCGGCTGAGCCATTTTTGATAAATCATCAATAATGTGAAAAATGCTACATCAAACCGTGCGAAATATTCGCGAATTCTGTACACGGGTGAAGTCGGTCATGCTATTTTTTGCAAAAAATAATTATTAGAAACTATGGACTTTGAAGTTATTCACTCACCTCATTCTTAGTTTGTTCTACACACAGAACTAATACAACCCGAGATATACTCGTAGCGCTGTTGTCGCTTGAGGCAATTTAACCAAAAAAATTTATAAAAAAATCTTGCCCAGAGCTGTCAAAACTGTCTAATATGAATTGAAATTTCGAGACACTATCGTGAGAAATGAATTTCTACGACAAACTTTAAGTTCAAAAAAATATGTACCACAGTCAATATATCAAAATATCAAATATGTCAAAAATGGACACCACAGACCCATCTATGATCTAATGAAATTTAAAGGATGCACCACCTTTACATATTAGGTATAGGTATCTCTTTACTCTAGATTTGAAATCGTCTGCCACAATTCAAGCTCGTCAAAACTCGCTAGCCACCCGGACTTATAAAAAGATACCTATTCCAAAAATTATCTACATCAACATTAACAACAAAACATTGATTAGGCCACCAGAGCACCACGGGCGTTGAAAAAATATCGGAATCTATCTCCAAACACTCTCGCATTGTTGTCCGAGTGCACGACCCGCACTTGGCGTCCTAAACCAACACTGGTAACCACTCTCCCAATTAGCTGGGTAATACTTGGAGTATTATTCAGATTAAAATTATAGATAGAACAATTTTTATGTGATTTAAACGATATTAAAAACTCAAATTCATGAATTTTGGTGATAAATAACTCAAACCAATTAGATTTTTTAATTCAAATTGGTTTTCGTGACTCAATACGTAAAGACTAAACGCCAATTGAACAAGTAAAAAAAAACTAAAATATATTAAAAGCTGGATATCAGCCGCTTTTAAGTAACCCTAAGATCACAAAAAAATACAATAAAATGGACCTTCTCTATTAAATAATGAAAATACAATAATCTGTAATTTCCTAGGGTCGTAATTATGACAAAAATGCAAAATTAATGATAAAAATAAGTTTAAGTTCAAATTTTTATACAGGTTTCAGATTTCTTATATACGACTGGTGTGATTATTTTAAAACGTAATCACATAGGTATTCACAAATTTCGGAAACGCGCAATATTCTAACACAATGTTCTCATTTTTTCATCCAAATTAACATACATTTTATACCAACCGACCGACACCGTTTCCAGACGCCACAATCTCTTATTATCTCTTATTATTTTACGCATCACATTGTTGCCATTATTCAACGAAACGCATATATTTGTATTGAACGCTAATGAACGTGTAGGCACCTTATTTTAACACCAACTTAACTTTGCACTTATCGAACTGCTACAATTCAATACCAAACCTTATAGCACCAGCTATAGAAGCTAAAATGTAGAGATGGTTGTATGTGGAGTGGTGGTTTAAGTTGGTGTTTCAGACAATGAGATGACATGGGTTCCATCTCGGTGTCAGGCGTAGTTTAGAATGAAAATAAACTCGTTTGTGAGGAGTTCGGAGAAGGAGTGGTCATCCTCTCTAATGTGCTGTCTTATTAGGCAGACGTAATTGGCAACTCGATGTTGATGTTGGCCATTGTAGAGACACTCCAATATGTTGAAGTGAAGAAATTAAGAGGTTAATTTGTGTGAAATATTTTCGTGCCTATAGAAGTTTTTGTTACATAAATTCAAGTTTTTTATTTAAATAGATTGAGGTTTTTTCAAAATAGTTTTAAATTTAATTGCATTGCACTCGCTTGAGCATTTGGATGATCTTTCGACTTTCTAGAAGTGGTTGATGGTCCTTTTATGGAAGTAATTGTTGTATCGTAGGTAACTAATTAAATAATATTATGTAAAGTTGTGTAATATTGTATTTTAGTACCTAATTAATAAATAAGATAAAGTAGTACCAGTCAATTAACGATAAGTAGTGTGCTGTGAATATCAAAACATTTCAATTATCACTGACCCTGAGGAGAGCTTTTCTAGCCAGAAAAGAACATGCATAGTACCTACTCTAGGACATAGGTACCTATGTTGTTTTTAAACTTTCGCGATTTGAACACATTATTATTATATACTACGGGACTAATCGCGCACTAAAATTACGAGATAAACGAGTCTACCCGTGACCACGGTCGATGCAACTCGGCTGAAACGTCGGGATAATGAGGTATATGAGGTTATTTATCTCGTAATTTTAGTGCGCAATTAGTCCCGTAGTATATCATAGGTACCTATACTTACTGTAGCAGTGAATACTTTTAAAATACTCCAATTGAAGGTTGAAAAAGAAACAGATTTTATGGATTAGGCAAAATGATTTTAAAATACTCCAATTGAAGGTTGAAAAAGAAACAGATTTTATGGATTAGGCAAAATGATTCAGTTAAGAGACTGTGACAAGACTGCCATGGAAGATTATACTATTTAATTGTTCTTCAATTAGGAAACTGTTTAGTACATGAGTATTCTGTATAGCTTATTTTATAGATTTCAGATATACTAAACGCGTAGGTATAAGTATTTAATTGTTCTTCAATTAGGAAACTGTTTAGTACATGTGTGTTCTGTATAGCTTATTTTCTAGATTTCAGATATACTAAACGCGTAGGTAGGAGTATTAGTATTACCATAAAATTACTAAATAGTTAATGAATGGATTCAACAACCATGAACGTTTATAGTGTTGAGGTGTTTCTATGTAATATTTGCTGCTGCAATCCAGCGTGGCTCAGACAAAGCTGTTCCAACTGAGCTCAGTGCTCCGTGAGCCACAATAAGCCAAACATTAGCTCAATACCATAGAATATAGCATACTTATTATTCACCACATTGGTCATCACAGACTTAATACACGATAGACATACCTACTTTACTCTTGATGTTAGTTTTGCCGTTACGCCCACCATTTATATGGTATTATAGTTACACAATGTTATTTATAAGGATAGTATATTCACTTAGATTGTTTGGGGGAATATTTATAATGGAGGGCGCAGCGAGTGTATGATAGACGGAATAATAAAAAAATTATAAGTAGCGTGCCTTCATACCTTGATTTGTTGTAGAACGGTCAACAGTCAACCTTCACCTTCTTACCCCTTTGATTGATTGCTTCGCTATAATATATATTAGGGTCACTCTGTCACACAAAACGAAGCCTTCCTGTTAGTTTAGTTACCTCACCAGATACTTATTGAGAAAGAGTATATAATTAGTAGGATGGAACCGCGCTGTCCCATCCTTGAAATTAGTTTATACTATGTTATACCTCGTGGCTACAACATCTCATACCATGCCTGACGTCTACACCGCATTGCGCTAGGTGCTGACTTGGTTTTATTACATGTACATGTCGTCAGGCCTTATCGTTACCACTTTTATGTCGTAACGATTGTTTTAGAGCATTAACTGCGTTACTGCTTTTATGCTTGTAATCAGTTGTGCAGCCTGTGGAGTCAGTAATACTCCAAGGACTTAATGTCTCATATCATGGGTTCGATCCATTCACGAAGCGTTCCGTGAGCTCGACCCTGCCTGCGGAGTCAGCATCGCGACATTACTCCCAGGACTTTTAATATCACGGGGCTCGATCCATTCACGAAGCGTTCCGTGAGCTCGACCCCTGTTACTCTGCCAGAAAGCCGGCCATATCTGGTGAGATGCGGTAGGGTAAGTCCCGGATAGATGCCGCACTGGGATAGACGCCGCGTTTTCAAAAACTCCAATATGCGTAATTACCTATAACTTCTAATGCAAGTTATAACCTTGCCCATACCCCGCCCCCCACCGGTCAGCCGCTTGACAGCGCGTACGAAGACCGTGTGTGACTCTGTGGTACACGAAAAAATTTTACGCGCGAAAATATCCTTCACATTTATAAAGACGTGTTTTCAAAAGGTGTGAATATTTTTTGTGATTAATATTTTGTTTTATTTTTTTATATATCGTAAAGTAAAACTATAATATTTGTTTTTAATGTGTATTTTGTGATTTTATTCTGCCTAATTTTTATGTATTTTTAAAAGGCATCTATCCTTCACTAACCGGACAGATGCCTCGTTTTTAGTTGGGATAGATGCCTTTAGAGGCGTATAACCTTTCACCAAGGCATCTATCCTTTACTTGTAAATAGTAAGTATTCACATGAAAATTGATTTATTTCAGTGCTTAAATTCCCAGAAAGTTCAAACAAAAGTCGGGAGCCATACCGCGTGCCAGAAAATGGTGTGAAAACAATCTAAAAGCGGCTTTAGTAGTTTTTTTACGAATTCCCTGAGAGCAAATGTTAATTAATAGTAAAAATGCTCAACAGTTTCATTTAAGTATCTACTGGTAATCATAAAAATATGGTTTGTTTTATCGTCTGATCATTAAATTTAATTTATTTTTGGAGTTTATAATAAGGGCATCTATCCTTTAAACATATGGATTTACAACAGGCATCTTAAAGGATAGATGCCCCAACACAACTACGTTAATATAATTAAATTATAACAAAAAAGCTAAGTAAAGGCGTTGAAAACTAAAAGCATAAGCTATGCTTTTATTTGAAATGAGTAATAACAAAAAATAATAGGTGAAATGTATTGTTTTTGTTGGAGCGTCTATCCTTAACCTTTATAAATAGTAAATGCTAGTTTCAAAATTAATCTACGCACTATAAGTATATCATAAATACTTTATAGATCATGTTTACACATCACTAACTTTTATTAAAAATGTATTTCTCAGTGTGGCATCAATCCTTCGGTCTAATTTATCAGGTAGAGCGACTATCCGGGGTGGGGCATGTATCCGTGATATTTTAGAGGTCTACAAAATTTCTTTTAGTTCCTATTCTGCCGTCCTTATGAAAAGTGCAATAACTCGACTTTTTGGCCAAATTGAGTTATATACATATTCGTGATCAGAAAAAAAAGCTCTACATTTTCTTCTTAGACATTTTTGACGTATCTATTGAAAATCTCGAGTTTTTGTTAAGCATAACTGCAATATGTTAGGAACTTTGTGTTAGTTTACCAAGCAATACCACAATAACTGGAGTTGTGGTAAGGTAAAGTCTAAATTCTATTATTTAGGTCATAATTACTAGCCATAAAGACAATAACTTAGAGTTATATACCATTTTTATATAGATCAATTTATTTTTTGTGATACCGTCTCCTAGTCATAAGTGCAATAAGTACAAGTTATTGCACTTATATTAAGAAAAGTCGGCGAGTTATTTGAAAGTTCACTAATATTTTAAAGTAAAAGGTAAAGTTATGGCGTTTATTTTTAGAAGAAACAAGCGATACAATATACCTACACAAACTAAATGCCAATATTTCAACTACATAGTTGATGCGTTCATGAGTTTTTTGGTTAACATAGTAAACAGCGAACTCATTTCTGCAGAATCTATTACAGTGGAATATTTTGAACCCGGCCATACGTAGATGTCTGCCGATCACTTCCACCATCAAGTCAAAAAATCCGTAACAAAGAAGAAAAAGGTTTATGACTTTGAGGACTTCGCAGACGCGGTGAAAATGAGTAACTCGAACAAAAACAGAGTAAAAGTCATGACAATACCTGATTTCTAATGTTATGAAGATGTTTCATCATAACATAAAATAAGAAATAAAGAACCAAGGGTGTATTTGAAACACATGATGATGGTTAGGGCAGACAGAGGATTTTTTATTTTATGGTATAAAGAGATGCATGACGATTGTGACTGTAAAACTTCAAGTAAAAATAATAAAAAACGATGTTTTCCAATTGTTGATGCTGAAAGCAAAACCTCTGTAAGAGGTATTGCCAAAGGGCGTAAGCAAAGAATGATAGCAGATTTAGTGCCTTTAACGAGACGAGAGTTCTGGTTAAATTTACCTGAAGTCTCTGAGTTCTGGTGCCTAATTTGGATTGATCTTTGCTCAATCCAAATTTGGCACCAGAACTCAGTTAATAAGTAAAATAAAGTAATAGTTAAAAAAAAACAACCCAAAAAACCCGACTATATACGTAAAAGTTTTCGTCGTTTCATTGTACATTTCTACTGTCCAAAACCTGTATGTCAGAATTGTTTTAAAAACTACCCACCTAAAACCACTATTTTACAGTCATTAAATCTTACAGTGATGTTTGTAGCATTTTAAAAATAAATGTACCTCATTTTTATGTACAACATTAAACATAGTCTTACATAATAACGCCTTTTATTTGAATCACATTCAATAAAATTTATTAAACTCTAATGAAAACTGCAATAAGTCAGACAAATATTGCACTTATACTTAGAATTACCATACAGACTATTCAGAAGCACCTGCTAATCTAAATTGAAATATGTTGATTTACTAACAAAAAGTGCGATAACTATGTTACTTATTGTGGTTATGACTGGTAATCATTTACACTTTTGATGTATTGTTTTAAACAGAAAAACAATGTTGTGATTTAAGTAGCATAAATAACATAATTTTCAGCTTTGAAGTACCTGGTAATATGCTCAACCTTTTTATCTACAATCTTGTGCAAGTTTCAAGTTGATACCTCACTTAAGGGCAGAGATACACTTAAAACAATTTTAAATTTTTCTATTGCGTTTTTCTCAAAAGTTACTCAAAGTTAGTTATTGCACTTTTCATAAGGACGGCAGTATTATTCATGGCTTTGACTGTTGACCTCCTATACTAAACTGTAGTCTAAAGACCGTACTTTCTGAACTCATAACCAGTTTTTGAATCTTGTTATTATTTACGAAGCTGTGAGACTATTTCAAAAAGTGTGGCATCTATCCGGGACTTACCCTATTAACATTACAACAGACAATTAGAGTATTTCGTGCACTGCGCATAATATACTTAAACACTTGGATTATACTTAGATGCTTAGCTACGTAGATACTTAGACACGCAGATACGAGTACTTTGGTACTTAGATTATACTTAGCTTTCGTTACTGGTTCTCGCACAGTTTTATAACTTTTATGTGGATAAAACACTTGAAAATACTTGACTTAGCGTTACAAAGATAACCACCGGAAGAACTTACCACAGAGTATGTCAAATTCATAGAGTTCTTAAATCACTGGTCTATGGATAGAGTCTTGGAGTTGCCATTATTAAAACTTGTTTTTGGTGCCTTCGCGACCGGTCGTCGCGACAAGTTTTATCACGCAGGCATTGGTCTTATTCTCTCTTGAGAATCATCTTTTGACCAAGCAGACGGTTATTCTTTATCTTGAGTCTAAACAAAGCAAACTATTCAAAAAAGTCAAATGTAACAAAAAAAATTATAAGCTATCGCATTTAGATATATTTGGAAATTACATTTTTGAGCAACTGTATGTAAGCCCGTGACTGTCATTACATACCTAAATACTATGTATAGTGTTACTGATCGAACAGCATGTTATGTTAAAATGTAATTTTAGTGATTCAACATTATGAGCCGCGATTCAAGCTAAAGATGGTATAATATTTTATGTTAGTAATTTCAATGTTTTATAGTTTCCTCTTTTTCGTATTTATCGCGGTGCTTGTGGTGTCTACCCCGATAAGTCTATGAAGATAATAATTCTAACTCCGGCTAATATGAACAATCAGGCTGATTATGTTGGCACAAGTGGCACAGCCTGTTTGCCTCCACATTCCGGAGTCCTGCCTTCTGTTGGTTTGTCAAATTACGTGTTTGATTATCGTTACCCTGTGGTGTAAATGTGTTTTATTAGGGCAAGGCAAACAGGCAGCGTTGGTGGCTCTCGCTTACGAATACCATGTGCTGGTACTTTTCTATCGTATGGAAAGTTGTGCCTCTTCTTGTATGCACTGTTCTGAACAACCACAAGTAGTTTTTAAATGCCAGCATTTTAATAGCTCGTTGTAGAACATAGGCCTATACTGATTTTACGAATATGATTGATGTTGACGTAATAAAAGCTTGATTTAGAAAAAATATGTTCAATAGTGGAGTATTTCGTAAATATTACTTTACAAAATATATGGTTGAAAAACAAAGCCCATTTCCAGGGAAATCAGCAGTTTACAAATAACGTTTGGTTCGGCTCTCATCTTGCCCATAACTGTTCAACAGCAGCACTCGTATTTTAGAACAGTTCGTCTCAGTAGTGTATGCCAATATAAACTGTTGTTGTAAACGTAAGTACCTACAGCCTAATTTTAGACAAAATTGCTGAAAACGTTGTTTTCCTTCAAAATTATACTATTTTCCAAATAACCATATTTTTCAGACAGTTCACTGCCCTCCACTGAACCAATTTACGTAAAAGTGAGTGAAACTTCCAATCGGTACGTTCGAAGCCATCATAGTAATCGGTATTAACTCGATACTCGCAGTCAACTCGATTCGATTCGAATCGGATATCATAATCGGATGGATGAATATTGCATCTGAAAGCTGTAGACACACTGGATAAATTTCAGACTAAAGAAATTCAACTTAGGTACGATATTTATTAGTTTAGGTGTTCACTCAGATTGTATTTTCGTTCCCTTCTTATTTTTTTACAAAGAATCGTGTAGTCGTAATCGGCACTAACTCGATAATCGACTCGATTCGCTACGATACAAATCGGATATAATAATCGGATGTGCGGATATTGCATCGGTGCAAGCGGTCTGAGTAAGATAAATGCAACTTGCGAAATTCAAAACATTCAAAATAATAATCCTTCTATTTGTTGTTATTATTGGTTTCTTTTCCATATATTTAGAATTTAAGTACTTGGAGATTAGCGGATATTACTTCCTATGTCAAATACGATGCTATGCGCTTTACATGTGTTTTAACATGTAAAGTAGTATTTGTTTATTACATCGTCACGATTACCGCAGTAATAATAGGTAAATTTTTATGGGGCAAGCCTTTATTAGCTAAAACAAACTACTTAGGTACTTAAGCTAAAACTATTACTGCTACATAAAAAGCAATTGGATCATCCACAGACCCTTGTAGGTCTAAAGGTATATAAATCAAATAAAACGATGAATATTTTCAGGTACTATTACAACAAATTTTTGACCGACGAACCATCGGAGGAGGTATACAAGTCGACGAAAAATATATATTTTTTTTTATGTATAACCACGCATAACTTGTTCATAGTAGTCCGATTTCAATAATTATTTTTTTATTGAAAAGAATATACTTCGAAATTGGTCCCATTTAAATTTTATCGAAATCGGCTGAGCCATTTTCGATATGTCAACAATAATGTGAAAATTGCTACATCGATCTGTGCGAAATATTAACGAATTCTGTACACGAGTGAAGTCGGTTATGCTAATTTTTGCAAAAAATAATCTTGTGTATTTTGGTTCGATGATAGATAAATATAAATAGTAGACAAGAATACTGTATTTTATGTCATGAATTGAACTAAATATCTATCATAAATTATACTCTATAAAATTTAACTTGATCTCTGCGACAGCTGTCAGAAAAATCACGCAAGTCCTGAATGTTTTAATAGTACAGACAGTACCTGTCAATGTCATACTTTATGGGCATGCCGATTAGTGATGGGCGACGAATGATCGTGACCACAGAGTTTTAGATAGAGTTTTAATTAAAATATCGATAGTTTATACTGACGATATTTTAAATAAAACTTAATTTATCATTAATTTTATTGTACATTTTAATATCATAACATTTTTTACATGTGTAATTAAATTAAACCCAATTATATGTTACATTAGCATCGATAATAGTGAGTGAACGTCGATAAATACTATCGTTACATTATTATGAGTATTTAATTAATATCATAACATTATTTACATGTGTACCTACATACTTGATCTTAAATAATAGTACGTAAATGAAATCCAATTTCTCACCTTCAATTTACTCATTCGATTTCATTACAACATTGTTTGAAAATCGATTTTTTCCACCACTATCTCAACTCTAAAAATGTCAATCTTCTACTGTCGCAGAGATCAAGTTAAATTTTATAGAGTATAATAGAAAAATCTATGACCGATTCCGTAGAGTAAGTTCATGTAGGCCGAGTGGCTGGCCATGGTGTCTGAGTTTTCCAGCCGCCTGACATAGCTAAACGGTATCACAGCTTATTATATTTCTATAATCCGAATCTACTGAAGCATACACATTACTCAAACCCTGCTACATGAAAAGGTACAAAATTAACAAGCGTCGCAAAAATCCCGCGCAAACAGTCCGCGGGTCGCGCAGACCCCACCGGCCGCGGGTCCCGCAGACCCCACCGCGTGTAATTGCACCAGCCGCGTAATCCCCAGTTTGCATTACCGAGCCACTCGGCAGTTCTATAATCTAGCTGTGAGGTCCTCGAGACCGCCTGAATCCGATTACCCACTCAAAGGCTCCTCGGACTGCCCCTAATATGTTTTTTAATTATTCGCTTGCGTAGGAAGCTACGGACAGATGGACCGGTTTTGTTTTGCTGTTTGCTATGGTGACCAATTTAAAATATTGAGCAAAGTAGTCGATATTCATAAAAAAAATGTAGTAGTGAAATCAGTGTGTTTTAGATTTGATTGCATTTTAAGGTTTTAAAGTTTGGTTAGCAGTTACAAACTCTTACTTACTCTTAAGTTATTCTCTCTTATATAAATTATTACGAGACAAATCCTGTCGGTTTAAAAAACTATTTGTATCATAGAAATAAAATCATTCTAGCTATGTATGTAGGTACACAGGTACCTACTCAATTTAGAATTTCTTTCATCTCACTTAAATATACATTGATACTTAATTTATCGTTCTGACACAGTAGGATATGTAATGCTGTATTGATAAGTTCTTTTTCATCACATCTATTTGAAAAGGACTACTTGGTTCGCCTTTAAGTGCGCCCAAAGGTGTTTTCTATAAGGAACTTTATATATGCGACGGAATTATCTTTGCCGCGCACTTTTTGAATTTGGAACAAATAAGTGTGACGGAATGATCTTTGCCGCGCACTTTTTGAATTTGGAAGTATTTGTAATGTTAGTCTTCAGCGCCAAAAAACAATGAATGAAAAAAATGTAAATATAAGTTTTCATTGGTTTTATTATTAGATACCATTTAATTTCAATTTAGTTGTTACTCTACGTTTTATTAAATAATAATATTATAGTAAAATATGAGGCGCCTTTTGTTTTCTTATAGAGGTGATGAAAAGAAGAGTGTATCGCTCGGGCGCAAAATATATTTCTGGCTCGGGCGACGTACAACTCAGGATCTCTCACTTCGCTCTGGATTCAAAAAAGCACCCTCGCCGTAAAAATGTCATTTTGCTCCCATATGATACAATTTACTATTTTACCATATTCTGCTTCTAGAATGTAGCGCTTTTACACAACCTTACCTATACCACCTCGTATCCAGTTACCTATCCATATTGTATCCAATGCGCTCCTATTATTTAGTCAGTTTGCATGCTCGCCTTGTGTACATAATCTATGATATCTATTTTTAATAACTTTACCACTCTATCAGCCATCAGTTCTACGTGATGTTCTGCTTTTTCGGTTGGACAATGTAACCGAAGTCTGTCTTCAGTTGTCGACCGTCGTCGCCGATGGTCCGACGCTCGCGGCCGGTCGTCCGACCATGTCGCGGCTCGCAATTGCCCGAAATTGCTTATTCACTGTCGTTAGTTGCCTAGTTAGCGCAGCTGTTGGCCGTTGGCCCAATTTATAAGGGGCTGGAGGCAGTTACTATTTCAACAAAACCAATAAAACAAGAAGAATTTTTCATATTTTCTTAATTTTCATAATTTAATATATTTTATATACTCGTAACAACACACTGGAGCATTGTAAATGTTTAAAAATCAGTAACGCAATAAATATCATTTTCTTTGTCTTTCGTTTATCAAAACTCGATGTAAATCTTACGTGACCATATTTAGAGCAGATGTGACTGTTTATTTTTCTTTATCCAAATTATTTATCCTTCCTTACTAATATTATAAATCTAAAAGTGGGTTTGTTACTCTCTGGCGCAGCAGAGCAACGTATAGACTTGATTTTTGGAATAAATTTAAGTAAAAGGTGGTAAAAAGCCGTGGTGGTCAAGAGGTAGTGACACCCGCCTTACAATCGTGAGGTCGTGGGTTCGAATCCCCGGTCCCGTACCAATGAGTTCTTTGGAATTTATGTACGGAATTTCACACCACAGGCTTTTTTGGCGAAGGAAAACATTGTGAGGCAACCTGCATACGTTTGTAGAAGAAATTCAATGGCGTATGTGAATCCACCAACCCGCACTGGGCCTGCGTGGTGGATATGGCCCAATCACCCCTCGTGGGTAGGTCTGCAGTGTACTACTAAAAAGGCTGGTACATACATATACATACATATAAGTAATAATCGTCATAGCCAATGAATGAATTTAATCCAGGAATAAATTAAGAATCCTGTAGGAAGCCTCGGGTAAAGCTAATTTAGAATGAAAACAAGACTTTCAATATTTAATTCAAAATACTTGGAGCGTATTATACCCGCTGGCGCTCGTGGCTTGGACGCCTCCCGCGGCCGCGCTGCTTGTTGACTCTACGTTCACGTCGGAAGTCTCGTATCTCGCAGACGCCATATTTTCATTACATTATTATCCTGGGCATTGTTAGCGGCGTGACTGGCGACCTGGCCGTTCATTTCGACGTCCATTTCAATTGATTAGAGCCTCTTTACCGGCAATTTGGACGACTTCCGCTCGTTATTAACGGCGATAACGCTAACTATGTTTAGACTATTTTTTGTTATGTTTTTTATTGAACTGTGCAGGCAATCAGGCGTAGTGAAATTTGTTTTTGGTGTCTATTTAGGAATACAATTGGTGAAATGTTTTTTAATCGAAATTGTTCACTTGAATATTTTTATTGATTATGATAGGTTACCCATGATCATACCATAAAAGTTAATTCAAAAATTTATCAATTTAATTATTTTTTGTTTAGATTTTATCATTTATTTAAAAAAAGAAATTCAGATGTAAGTATAAGTATTAGTGATAATCCAGTGAAATGGGACAATTAAATCCAAATACTTCTTTTTATTTTAAGTAGTAGTATTGTATTTTATTGTCGTAGAAAATATTGGAAGTATTACCTATTATATAATAAATCGAATATTCCAGATCCATGTACCTACAATTTACAATCAAAAATACTTATTACATCTATAAAACAAACTCTTCACTAAATAAATAACGATAATAAACTCAGATTAGACTCTATTTCATATGCGTAAAATGGACAAATAACGGTTTTCAGTTTGTAATATAGCGGTACAATATCAATGAAATTTTGTGATAATATCTGCGGAACCCACCGGCTGCAACATGAGATCAATCTCCCGATTATAAGATAGGTAGAAGAGACTGGGGGTAAGAGGCGGAGGAAATAAAATTCAGTTACGGAGTATGAATCGGCGACGCTATTGATTTTGTCCACCGGCTACCCAACAGGGCGGATAAGGCGATGCGATGCGTACTCTCCGTGACAATTTTATTTTATTTTAAATTAGCTGCGCCCCGTGGTGTTACCCGCGTTAGCCCGAGACAAAAAGCAGCAGGTCTAAGCTACCTTCGTACTGAATTTCATCCAAATCGGTTCAGCCGTTTGTGCGTAACAAACATCCATACGTTCTCACAAACTTTTTCGTTTATCATATTAGTAGGACTAACAACTACCTATGGATGCAACTGTAATTATATTTTTAACCGACTTAAAAAAAGAAGGCTCTCAGTTCGTCTGTATGTCTTTGTTTATATGAATGCTATGCGATTACTCCGCCAAGTATGAACCGATTTTTATGATTATGATTTTGTTTGGTAGATTTTCACTACTTTATACGTGGTCTCATTCAAATTTTATCGAAATCAG
The DNA here is from genome assembly GCA_949316475.1 of Hypomecis punctinalis. Classification (NCBI taxonomy): domain Eukaryota; kingdom Metazoa; phylum Arthropoda; class Insecta; order Lepidoptera; family Geometridae; genus Hypomecis; species Hypomecis punctinalis. The sequence goes on along the minus strand of OX438811.1, from coordinate 24,207,227 downwards.
CTTAGTCGTTTTTGCAAAATCAACAATAATGAATACATCGATGATAGGAACATCGATTCGTGCTAACTATTCGAATTCTGAACACGGTTGAAGTCGGTTATCCATTTTTGGTGAATAAGAATTATATTTCAAAAATCTGAAGCGAACGCAGGATTTGAACCTGCCCCTTCGGATCACTAGCCCGACGCTCTAACCAACTGAGCCAGCCCGCCTCCCACGCAAGCTTCAAATCTTTGAAGTGCTTATATTAATTTGTCACAGTATCCGAAATAGACTTTTTTAACTAAGTATTTTCATTTACGAGTATATCAGCCACATATGGAAACGAATTTCCAATAAGACCGAGAGAGAGTAGGTAAGGGATCCGGCGGTATTCCGGCGGATTCCGCCTTATTTCAATTTTAACAATTTAATTCAATCATAGCTAACACGTAGGTAGGTAAAATTTATTAACGATATATTGTCGTTAATATCTTTAATAATTTACTAAAAGTGATTGTGAAAACAGTTTTAATTTGAATTGTGTTATTAGTCTGAGTGCGCAAGCGAGAAAGAATTTAGCGTGTAAAATCCACTTAATTGGTCTACACCAAACTTACCTATTTATAGATATTAAAGTACCTATTAAGGATTGGCTTTTAAGGCCCTCTGGTTATTGAGTTGCCTATTAAATTAAATTACTTACTGGAGTTCGAATCTTTTGAACGAATTTTGCTCGAGTTTCTTTTTGGGAAATTATTTTATTAGATGTTTTTGATTTTACGAGATGTTTGTAGGTTAACATATTGGTAAACATTATTTATTATGTTATATAATTATTATATCTTTACAGAAATAGATAGTTTACCTTTGAATAAGCATTCCTATGTTCAACAGTCATCACTAAAAATATCCTACGGCTGAAGATAACGGTGATTTAGTAGATAGTTACTAGTATTGTCTTCGAGCATTTACTTAAACGATATTTAGCTATTTTTCTTAAATCTGACAGGAACAGGCATGATGACTAAGAAAATATAATTAGTCCGTCAGATAGAACACCAAAAAATATGAGACACGTATTTTTTCTTTGGTCAATTAAACAAACATTGATGAAGATATAGCCCGTCAAAGTTCCGCGTGACGTCACTAGTGCCATACAAATGTATAGACTTGAGAAGTGACGTCACGACCCCCACTCCCAAACTTTGACAAGGTTTATCTTTGTCATTTTTATCTTATAATTATATATTTTTATCTTTTTGACTGCCTCGGTGGCTCAGTGGTTAGTGACCCTAACTTCTGGATCAAAGAGGCGTGGGTTCGATCCCCACCCAGGGCAATTATTTATGTGATGAACATAAGTGTTTGCTCTGTGTCTGGGTGTTATTTAGTTACTATCTATATAAGTATGTATTTAAAAATAAGTATATGTAGTATATCAGTCTCTGGCAGCCATATCACAAGCTTTGCTTAGTTTGGGGTCAGAGACCGTGTGTAAAATATCCCAAAAATATTTATATTTATTTATTTGTTGTTTGATTGACAATAGAAAAAATACGTGTCCAATATTTTTTGATAATACTCGTATCTTTACGGACTAATTATATTATTTTTTTTTTTACCGTCATCATGCCTATTATAAAATCGTGCATACAATAAAACCATACCATAAAACAATACCTGATACTAAGTAAAAATCAGCCGCGGCAAGCCATACCACACTACCGAGTAGGTGCTTCTTAATTTCTTAGTGTTTTAGTAAAAAATAAATAATCTAACCATATAATAGGCTCAAGTACAGAGGCGCCAGCGTAAATTTAATAGCAACGTAAAAAGCGTTTTCTCTATCAATTGCCTAAAGTAAAAACAGAAACAGACGAAGCTAATTAGCTATTATAATTACGATGGCGCCTCTGTAATCGGGCTTTATAGTGTACCTAGAGGACTTCAACACCCACAGCAGTATTTAATTAAGAATGGGCTCCTGTGACAACAACAGAAACAATGTAGAATGGGACAGATTGACCATTACCGAGGTGTGTTCCAAAAAGTGCAAACAATGTCGGTTGGACGAGATTGAAAACTGTTCGTGGAAAAGAACGTCCAATTTTATACACATCAATTCCAGAACTAGGACTTGGCGCTAAAAATCTAGCCTAAAAGTTTCTAGTTCGAAATATACCTAAGATATGTGATAAAGTACGTCGTAACAGTTAGGTTTGTCGAAAGCCTTTGTAAAAAGACGATTTCCATATGTCCAAAGAATAAAGTAAATTTTGATTTTGATTTTACAGTAAAGCTTTAAAATGTCAGACCCATAGAATAAAAACTTAAGTAAAGTCTACTGAGATTGGACCACTGCTAAAAGTGCTAACTTTTAGTAAAGTTACTGAGGAAACACTTTTTAAGAAATAAATTAGACTTAGTTAATTATGAATTTCACTTGGACTGGAAAGACATAGACTTAAAGTCACACTATAATTATTTAATAACCGAAATCAAAATATGACTACTTTCGTCGATTACAAGGAATATACATTACTGACAAATAAATGATTCGTTCGACGCCATAATGAAAAAAAAATATGATAATAATGATGAACCAACCAATCACTACATCTAACACAAACTACTTCTAACCGTTTTCCAACAACCACCAATTTCCCAAACAATCACTTTAACTCGATCCTAACCTGTCGCCTCGAACCCATCATCTGGTACTAATAAAATAATCAAAATGTGTCCAACGCACCCAAATTGAATAATAACCTGTTAGCGCCGCCGCCGGGGCTATTGTGCGGGAAAATTGCACAAAATTGGAAGCAGACCTCCATTCTCCCGTGCCTGCACCTGATTGGTCGACACGCCCCCCACCACCTCCCCCTGTTCGAAGAAATGGAATTATGCAGTCCGTAAATAAGACTTGAGTCGATTTTACCTTTGACTGGCAGTTAGGTTTCGCTGGGTTTTGTTAAAGAGTTACATGGACATTCTAGAGCCATTCTCATACAACGGCAACGTAATCTCAATGCCACCAATAAATTTAATAAGTAAGTCTAACAAGTAAATAGACAGACAAACTCTTTGTTGTCCACTCGATGGTAACTAATGAGTGACAATAATGATACATGTAAAATGCTTAGAACTAAAAAAATGGTAAATTGGTGCCATTGAAAAGATAAACTACTTGTCAAGACAATGCAAATGAGCCGAAACTCGATGAGGTTGTGTCGTTTCATTAAACAGTTCCTTTGGCCACCTTCCAGCTCCATCATCACATCAGCACCTGGTCATCATAATATTGTATTGTCACGCAATTTACCCATATATGCAATATTTCAGCTCCATCGGAAACCTGGAAGTGGATCAAATTTAACTTGCAAGATTTGATTACAGACCGACAGACAGACAACGTGACAGCTGAAACTAAATAAAAGTTTTACTCAATAATCAATCAGTATGTAAATATTTCTTATTATTTTTATTTTTTTTTTCTTATTATCTCTTTATTTAATTCAATTCACAGGCTTAGCCTGGTCCTTTATAAGGCATCAATGGAGCCTAAGCCAACATTGAGAGGCCCTTTTTACAATTAAGAAATATAAAAACAGCAGTAGGTATAAAATTGATAGCGTGAAATGGAAACTATGGCATATAAAAAGACTTGAAATATTGAAATCGGGCTATTGTGGTGAAATTTTAAATGTTATGTAAAATTGGACTATGGAATGAGGTTCGGCACCCGCTATTTATGCCCCATTTCAAAATGTCGTAGCGGGTGGTGACTTGCCATCCACTAAATGGGCCCCCCATAAAGGCTACCGTAAGTTGGCGCCGGAAGGGCAACATTGGTGTGGACGGCTTAGGGTGTCGAGAGGTGTGCTGCGCTTTAACTAGACGCTACTCGCGGCGTTATGCCCTTTAACACTTCCACCCTGGAGCTTAGGATTTTAGCTCTTGCGGTTTCCACTCCAAACCGGCCGGTTAAGGCAAGAGAGGAGTCAGGGGCCTCATTTAGCCCCAGGGAATCAGGGTTCGCGGTGTCGCCACTCACCGACGGCTCGCCACAAAGCTGCCCCTGCGATTATTATTATTATTACAACTCTTTGTTTTGAATAAATACTTAGTGTATTTCCGCTATCTTGTTGAAGGCAAATAAGTTGAAAAAAAACACTAAATATTTATTCGAAACAAAGATTCGAAGATGAATTTTCGCAAAATAACGCCTGATTCAATCAACTATTATTTACAACATAATGAAATATTTACATGAAGTTCTAATATATCATGTTCTTTATAGTTACATATACATATTGACTCAAAATGTGCACTGGGATACAATCTGCTTCCAACTGGTTTAGTTATAAATTCAAAATCGTGTGTTCAGCATTGGACATCCTACAAATGATATTAAAAATGACCAAGTAAATAATTTGCAGAGGTATACTTTCAGATTAAATTGACAAGGAAAGAAGCTTTAACAAGGTGAGTAAACAAGCGGAACAGACGCTCCGTGAATGGGTAAATAGCGCTAAGTAATGAAACCCATTCACGGCATTCGCGGGCCACTTGTCGTCACTGTGACTCTGACTGGACTGCTCGTGGATTCATAACGTTAAAACACAGACAAAAGCCGCAATGTTGCTAGATTGAAACACGACTCGTTAAAGAAATAGCTAAATTTAATTTTGTGGTGAAATACTAATAAAAACATCATACTTAATAAGGCTGAGATAGCCATCATGACATGCTTATCAAAATAATTTGCGTCGATGCATGGAAGTCTCAAACGGTTTAATTCTGCCACAAGCACTTATGCTTTAGACGGTGAATGCTCTACCACAAGACAAAATGCCTCTAAGGCCGCCCGTAAAGTTATAAACAGTATAAGAAAAGTATAAACAGAATCCTCACGATGAAGAATGGCACTGCACTGGTAACGTCTTCAATCTCACGAAAATCTCATCTCTTCTCAGCTTAATCTCACAACTATGGATTTGAACATCATTGTATCTGTGTATTTTATTGTAAGTTTTTTAGTAAATAAACTCTTTATTTCTTTCATTTTCCATCCATCAATGAGCTAAAGGACGTCCACTGCTGGACATAGGCCTCCCCTATGGATCTCCAATAAGACCGGTTGGAAGCGGCTTGCATCCAGCGCGATCCTGCGGTCTTAATGAGGTAATCTGTCCATCTTGTGGGTTGACGTCCTACGCTGCGCTTTCCGGTACGTGGTCTCCACTCGAGAACTTTTCGACTCCACCGGTCAACAGTCCTCCGCGTTATGTGCCCTGCCCATTGCCATTTCAACTTGCTAATCCGTTGGGCTATGTCGGTAACTTTGGTTCTTCTCTCATTTTACTATCAGGAAATATAATTTTATCTATTTATTGACACAGCTATTGATTTATTTGTAACTAACTAACGCAGCAAATGACAATCAACTCATCTTTATATCCGTAGAACACCTAGTGTAGGCTACTGCCTACATTGAACCACATTCCAATAAAACTAGTGAGAAATAAAATAATAATAAAAAAGCAGTTTGCATCCAACGTGTTCCTATAGATAAAAAAAATCACCTGTTTAGTCGATGTTCTACGCTTACCAATTACGAGTAGCATTCACAATTTTAAGGTTACTTTTCCAAAAACAATGTTGAATTAGCAAAACAAAACAGGAGGAGCGAGTCATCCCTACATGCTCGCAAATTGTTCCACAAGCTCCATCACAAATACCCGTGAAGTCGCCACCAGATTAAATAGACCCTTCACTGGCGAGGCCTTTGCTTTTCGGGGATACTGATTTTTTGTATGGTATCACTTAATGAAGGCATTTTAAGAATGGCTTAATTCATTATTAGCACGGTCTGTTACACAGTAGTGGCCCAGAGATAGTAAGCGCGCCTCATCATAGTTAGGTTGTGGGTTCGAATCCTTGTCCAGTAACAATGAGATGTTATTCTACACCACTGGCTCTACGATGTAGGAAAATATCGTGATGAAACCTGTATACATACGTCCGTAGAAGTAATTCGATGGTGTAGAGCCACATGAATATTATGCTTTTTAGGGTTCCGTATTGAAACAAAGGTTTGTGTCCGTCGGTCTGTCTGTCCGTCCTTATGACACAAAGCTTCATATTACCCACATTTGTCATATTCTGATTTATTATTGCAAAAATACAGCATGATTTGATACGTCTTTTCTCAACCGTGACATACAAAATTTGCTGTAGAACTAATTTGTGGTTAGGTTAGGTGTAAACTTGGAAATTAATGAAGAGTAGATGTTTAAATAAATAAATAAAAATAAATAAATGAATATTTTGGTGGGACATCTTACACACGGCCTCTGACCCCAAACTAAGCTTAGCTTGTGATATGGCTTCCAGAAACTGATATACTACATATACTTATTTTTAAATACATACTTAAATAGATAGTAACTAAATAACACCCAGACACAGAGCAAACACTTATGTTCATCACATAAATATTTGCCCTGGGTGGGGATCGAACCCACGCCTCTTTGATCCAGAAGTTAGGGTCACTAACCACTGAGCCACCGAGGCAGTCATCCAGAAGTTAGGGTCACTAAATAATTAATAATTGTGTTATATCAGTAATTAAGTTAGGTGGTATTATATATAATATACCTCGGTTCTTTTTCAGCTCTTCAGAGACGAAACTGAACTGTTATAATATTCGTGAACTTTATGCGCGCCTATTTTGCTTCGTAAAAGCTGGCAAGGAACGTTCCGATGACAGATAGTGTCGTAAATTTAATTTTCCAGATATCCGTAAAATTTAAACTTTTTTCATATCTATAAATAACAGAATAATAATAAATTGATAATGCTGTTGTCACTTGAGGCTATTTTCAACTACAAAAATGCAAGGAAAATGGAAAACTGGGTTTTGACATTTCTTGTCTAAAATTCCGACAAAAGTCATCGAATCGAGATAATATTTTTCATGTCTCTTAGAAAGAGTCATGCAATATTAAATCGATTCAGCTCTTTCAGATTCTGTCGATCGACTACTTTGTCTTTCTGGTGTCTCATAAAATTAAACTATTCTATGATTATACTATTCTATATTAGAATTATAGAATAGTATACTATTCTATGGTATTATTTTATGACATTTGCCAAGGCGGAAAGACAGATTAGGTTCAGTTCAGACTTTACAGACAGATCTTAATGGAATTGGTGCGATGATTTCATGTTCATTTAAAAAAACTGAAACGATATTGATTTTAGTTTCACAAGGCTCAATAATCCTAAGGATAGAGCTCAGCCAAAGCCGGTCGCCGTCTCATACGAGTAATAAATTGTGCCCCGCTCCGCCACAGTCGTACCCCAGTCGGCAGCTCGCATCATTAACGCTCACGAATGTGCCAAATTAACAATTAAGGCGAACCTTCGCGCGTGGTAATTAGTACTGGTGTTGCCCGTACCGACATATTGCATTCCTACCTAATGTTGCCAGTATTGAACGGGAGAGGAATTTATGGTAGGATTGGAGGTGGAGGTGGGTGGGATGGGTGGATATTAAGTGGAAGGTTATTGGTGGCTCTATGGAGTGTTTTCTGTATCTAAGAACCCTTTTAGATTAAGATAGAAACACGCTGGATGCGAGCTGCTTTACATCTTTCTCGTTGAAATTCTATAGAATTTTAACTAAAATTCAACTAGAATTTAAAAGTATTGTAGTCCTCGTTTGAGGAATATGGTGAACAATGAACATTTCAAACCAAAAATGTATCACTAAAATGAGCAACTTATCCTTACTACCGGAGACTGCAGGATATTTTTTGGATGTCTCTACATTAAAGTATGATTCTGCCTGAATAGCTTGACAAAAAGTGCGGTTAGTCGTCAGTTAATGAAGGAAAGTACTTAATTGTCTCTTTCTATAGTTTTGCTAAGAAGTGCACACCTACCTACTAAAAGTATAAGTACTTTTTTCTTTTAATTTATTACGAATATTAAATCCCCGTTTGACCACCAACGTGTATGGCACCTTTTGTTCGAATAGAACTAAGATGTTACTTTTTCGTAGCCGTGGTGGTCTAGAGGTTGTGACACCCGCCTTACAATCGTGAGGTCGTGGGTGCGAATCCCCGGTCCCGTACCAATGAGTTCTTAGGAATTTATGTACGGAATTTCACACCACTGGCTTTTCGGTGAAGGAAAACATCGTGAGGCAACCTGCATACGTTCGTGGAAGAAATTCGATGGCGTATGTGAATCCACCAACCCGCACTGGGCCGGCGTGGTGGATATGGCTCAGTCACCCTTCGTGGGTAGGCCTACGTCCTGCAGTGGACTATTAAAAAAAGGCTGGTACGGTACGGTTACTTTTTCGTTAGAAAGATACCTGCACACCTTTAAAGGCAGAAAGCTACCTGTGCTTTAGATCACGTTTGGCGGCTTATACATACAGATCTAGTAGGTACGAGTATACTAGAGCGCAAACTCGTTTCACATAGTTTTCAAAACTGTCACATAAAACCAGTGTTACATTTTAATAAAAAAGTGTTACCCGCTAATGTACTTATTTATGACAACAAAATATTATTCTTCCAAAGCAGCAAGCAATTACGTTCGAGATCTCATTGAGGGATACCATCACCAATAAATCTAATCTCCCTAAAAAGCGCGATCAAAACAAACAATGGCAACAACTCTCCCTAATCCATTGTACACGCCGCAAGGGCAGAGGCTCGCACTCTGCTACACGCTAGGGATAGGACGGAATCGATAGATAGTAGGTTGATACTTATATCGATTGCAGGATTGAAATATCGAAATAATTTTTGAGTGAAATTTACAGTGTTTAGTTTATGTAGTAATTTGTAGTAGTACGCGTGAACTTTTTATAGATTGGATGGCTGTCTTTGACCCTGTTTTATATCACCATTGCATAACTGCCTCTTCTCAACACTAAAAGAATTAAGACCGTAACTCAATACGTAATGCTAGCTGTTTGCGGGCTTATGGCAAACTAGGTAGGTATAATCCTACCGCTTAACTTAGTCCTCGCCTGCGCGGTACAGAAGCGCCGGGAGAGAGACAAAGGGGACTGAGACAGAGGCGGGAGACGGGCGGGTCCCCGGGTCCGGTAGGATTATATTTATGTAGGTGTCTGACCATATGGAAAATTGTAAATAATTAAAACATTAAGGTTTCTTACTAAGCATCGATTTGTACTTTTTATCACTAACTTAATTGTTGTTTTATTTTATGGATATCATCACAAGCACGCATTGATAAATATTATTATATCGATAGCTTTAGTAACATCCCTAAATCTTATCCATCACCCAGGGGATAAAGCAGCGTTCACACTAGCAGCCGATTATCCGGCCTCGCGGGACCGGCCGGGTTAATCGCTTGTATTGTCATTTGCTTATTAAATTGGAAGCTTTTATTGTAATGGGGATGTTATTAATAAATGTGTGAATGTCGCTTAAGAGGGGAAAACATTATCATTATTCGTAAACACTTTAGTTTGGATAAATAAATTTTCACATGTAAGATGAAAACAAATTTCCTTAAACCAGTTAATTAAGAATGACTGCACAATTTTTTCTAGCAAAAAATATATACTTATAGGTTTTTATTAATATTTGACTACATTTTTAATGCTTAGATTGCTTAGCAGATGATTTGTAAGAGAAAAGTAGCACGCGTACTTAGACGGTATTTGTTAAGATATTCTAGATAAACGGACCTCTGTATTGTTTTGATAATGAGTAGTAAGTTTATAATATCGATGCTACTAAAAGTTATAGCGTGTCCCTGTGATGAGCACGTAGAGTTAATTGATTGACAAAAACAATAATGCGATAAGTAGCATATAAAAGAATCAAAGGTTATAAATAATATTACCCATACCTATAGAATGACCTGCTACTATGATTATCTTGATGTAATGTTGCCATTTTATTGTATCATTGAATATTTTTAAGTTTATGTTTTAAGTGGTTCTTAAGCAATTACTGTAAATGACTTACCCAATATGACGAGATGTTATAAGGCCAATAAATTACTTTACTTTACTTGAGCTTCGAATTACTAAACTACGCTTAGCTTGATTTCATAGAGCTTTCTTTTAGTTCTTTAGATCCTTTCTGCTTGCATTATATCATTTTTTTTTCATTCATCAGCAAGGCTGGTTTTACTCAACATTACATCCTTTATCCACTTTTAGTCAGATTCTCATTGTCAACCCTAAAAGCGCCCTAAATCTGTATATACACTACATTATTGATTGTCTCCGTTCCACCAGTGACAGTAAGTTGCAGATTACCGCGCGGTAATCGTGAGGATTACCCCTCCTCGTGCCCTCAGTGTCGTGTCGACGCAAAATAAATAATTGCACAGTGAAGGGTTAATTTCGTTAACGGTGATTGTCTTGATGTTACTTAATTTCTACAAGTTTTATTGTTATGAAGCTTAATGTTTTTAGTGATGTTTAAAGGATAATGAACAGCCATCAATTAAGAGTAAGCAAGTCGATCATCACTCCATACAAACGTTGGTGGGTAATCACTGGTGTTTGCTGTTGAATATCTAAAACTAAGTTTTATATCAATTTGTCTTTACAAGCTAATAAATCTGTGAAAAAAATTCTCCACTCGAATGATATAAGCCTTGGAACGTTTGAATTTTGACTCAAATTTTTAGGAAACTTTGGGTGCAAAAAAACACAGAAGAACTAAAGTTTATATATTCGTTAGTCCAAAATATTATTATTTGAAGAAATCCATTCAATATTCATTTTATTATAAATAAATTCATTTTTTCATAATTTACTACGGAGAACACCTTAGGCGCATTTAGTACGCAGCCGTGTTAGATAATAATTATAGGTATTTTAAAACAAATAAAAACAAAATTATATTGCAATGGGTGCACACACTCTATAATTATCTACTGTTTATCATCGAATCTGTCTCTTCGTTAGACAACACAGCTGAGATATGATTTATTTAAGCTAGCCCAAATCTGAGTTCGTGTAGTCAACTTGTTGCACCTTAATGTGGGCGTCTAGAAAGCGGAATCTAAAATATAGTAGGTACAATAAAAAGTAAGTTCGCATGGGCCGAATGACTAGCCTTGGTGGCAGAAATTTTAGACCGCCTGAAGGCCTAAAACAACAAATTAAATACAATAGGACAACATCTTTTTGACTTTCCGATAATAAACAAACAAAAGAGAATAAAGATTTATGGCTAAAAGAGATCTCTTCCAGACAACTTTTATCAAAATATTTTTCTGTTGTTTCATCATTCGATAAATCATTATTAGACCTTTCATCGTAAGTCCACTTCTGAACGTAATTCCACCTTTAGAAAATGACTTCCATCTAGAGTGTATGTTCACTGCGTCAAATACCTTATTTAATTCGCTAAAAATAAAGTTATAACAATTTACCCGTTAAACTTATATTAACATATAGTTACATAGTCAAATTTTAAGAACGTCATTTGGGATACAACTAAAATAACACGCTTAAATACGCATATTAGAATTAATCATAGGCTTTTTGTGCTCTAAAACACGAAATCAATCATTTATCGGTTGTTAATTCTACTAAATCTGTTGCCAAGAGCAAATTAGTCCGCAAATCTCCGTAATCTTTGATTCATCACGACGAAATACGAAGCATTTAATTGGATAAAACGCCCTTAAGAGCTCAGCAAACCCTTTCTTGATAGACAGCGTTATCAGCTACTGTAAGTATTCTGAGATAGGGATTCGTAGGGATTCGTTTCCCCTTAATTGAAGATAAAAACTAAATGAGTTTAAATTTTCACTACTTAAATTTTAATAAGCCGTGGTGATCTAGTGGTAATGACACTGGTCTTACAATCATGAGGTTGTGGGTTCAAATCACAGTCCCGGACCAATGAGTTCTCCGGAATTTCACACCACTGGCTTTTCGGTGAAGGAAAACATCGTGAGGCAACCTGCATATGTCCGTAGAAGAAATTCGATGGCGTATGTGAATCCACCAACCCGCACTGGGCCAGCGTGGTGGATATGGCCCAATCACCCTTCGTAGGTAGGCCTACGTCCTGCAGTGGACGTTGAGATTTGATAATATTTGAGATTTTGTTACCCATTTATTATATTATTTGTCGAATAATTATGTACATATAAATAACACCATCACCGCCAAGCAGTAAGATGACGTAAATTAACTAATATCCTCCAGTTTAAAAAAAACTTATCAATATCATTCATTCATTCATTTCGTGTCAATGGCTAGAGTTTTTTTTTTATTAAACTTTTTTCAATATCATTAAACAATGAATACATTTAAAACACTTAAATTAATTCAAGAATATTAGGGAACATTATTTTTATTATAGAGTAACTAAGAAATAAACTAATTAATAAGATTATTTCTCTTCTTTCTATTATTCATGAATAATTTGCAAAAAAAATCCTCTTATCAACATTATTACATAAATAATATTTTTAAAACGCTCAAACTGGTACCCAAAAGCCGGGCAACACCATCTCCCAATAGGTACGAACACCGGGCTCCACCACCTCCCGTAAGGCAGTAACATAACGCTAGAGCAGTAGGTATTAATTTATCCGGAGCGGGATGGAGTTTAATTAACGAATTTAATTAGAAATTAACTGTTTTGTAGGACGAGACGCGCCTGTGTGGTCGCCACATGAGTCTAGGGTTGACACGAGAGGAAAACTGATTAGTGAAAAGTCTGAGACAATATTTAACGAAATACTGGAATTCGCGCCAAGAACTTCATGATTGCATTAGTCTGTAAAACTAAGTGATGATTAATATAAATTTCTAATAAAATTAACAATAAACAAATGTATTATTAAATATATTAGAAAAGTGTCATTTTACATGGTAACGGTACGGCACAGTACGGCAAATTTGAATTTTAACGTTAAAATAATATTTTAATGGATTTTTCAAACTTTGACATTTACACAAATTATTTAAGGTTTAACTTGCTGATCCGGCGAACTTTGTTTCTTTATAAATTATAGCATATGTATGATGTATAAGTGTTATTAGTGCAAAGTTTCATATCAATCCGTTCAGTAGATTTTGCGTGAATGAGTAACAAACATTCATACATACTCACAAACTTTAGCTTCTTTAATAATTTATTTATGCAACAATTTTGATATTAAATGGCCAAAACCGGGACAGTAGCCACAACCGGTGTATCTAGCCTATTTAAGTCAATAAGGCGTCTGCTGATAAACTGATCGTATGCAGATTGTAATAGCTAGGTACATAAACCAAACTGATTACCTACTAATCCCATCAAAAGAATACCGTAGATATAATAATATGGTCAGCGACAACCCTGGCCCGAGTAGGCGGGTAAACACACGCCGGCGGTGAATTTGAAAATTTAATTTAGTTGCTTTGTCCCACTAATTGGTTTGTTTTCGGCGCTTAGTCGCGGCTCGAGCGAGCGGCGCGATGCACTTAGTGTCGCCAATTTATAACATGTGTGCCGATTAAGCAGCACTTTGTTTTTTTACTGAAGTCTTATTGGGATCTAGTTCTAAATATGACCTTAACGTACGCGTTAAGTTCCTATTGAAAGGCTAATAGGTTGACTTAGGTTGAGACTTGAGACTTATATTTTTCGGAGCCCATCATTTATACCACGCGTGTCATTCACCAAAATGTCAAACAGATTAAAAAATAATTACTTATCGCAAAAAAATGGAACCACCGACTTCCAACATGAACAGAATTTAAATAGTTTGCGCGAATTGATGCGACATTCATGTATATACCTACCTAGTTGATTTATTAAAAACGGCTCAGAAGATTTAAGAGAAAGTTTAAGATACATTTAAAATAAGATTACATTGGGAGGATACCCTTTCGAAATAAAACAGTTTTATATTTTTAAATCGGTTCACAATTGGCGAAAATATCGATGAACATACACAAAAAATAAAATACGTCCTTCTTTTTGGAAGTCGGTAATAACAGTTTTATTTCGACAAAAATTAGAGCTCAATGTCTTTTCGATGACAACCGAACTATTGTTATAGTACCTACTTATTTTATTGGGCGCTACAAAAATGTTTGAATGCGTCGAAGTCCGTGTGGAACTAAATCTGCCTATTTACCTAGATAGAGGCTGACAAAATGATTAAAATAACGATTTCTTGTTATAACTTGTATTAGTAGTCTCTATTTTCAAAGAAGAGACAAATAAATCACTTTTCATTATTATTATGTTAGCACCATATAAAACTAGCATTAAAATGTAACTTTCCATCAACAGGTCTGGTTTCAAAACCGGCGAGCGAAATGGCGAAAAACCGAGAAGTGCTGGGGCCGGTCGACCATCATGGCGGAGTATGGCCTGTACGGGGCCATGGTGCGCCACTCCCTGCCGCTGCCAGAGACCATCCTCAAGAGCGCCAAGGAGAACGACCAAGTGGCGCCCTGGCTGTTAGGTGAGTGCGGTGAGGACGTGTTAATATTTATTACTTTTAGGCGAGATGCAGTACATGTACCTGTAACAGCCCGTTTAATGGCTCACTGCAGGACGTAGGCCTACCTAAGAAGGGTGGTTGGGCCCTGTCCACCACGCCGGCTCAGTGCGGTTGGTCAATTCACACACGCCATCGAATTTCTTCTACAAACGTACGCAGGTTGCCTCACGATGTTTTCCTTCACCAAAAAGCCAGTAGCAGTGGAACAACACTGGCCAGTGGTGTGACATTCCGTACTTTAGTTTCAAAGAACTCATTTTTACGGGACCGGGATTTGAACCCACGACCTCACGATTGTGAGGCGGGTATTACTACCACTAGACCACCACGGCAAGTGGCGGTACTTAGTATTAGCAAAGTGTAAACTGTATAGCGCCATAGTATGCCATTTTCTGTCACAAATAGAGTCTTCTCTCATAAAACATTGTGTAAGTATATAAAATGGTGAAATGGCACCCTAACTGTTAGGTGAGTGCGGTGAAGACGTGTTTTAACTTATCACCTACTTCTATTAGGTAAAATGCGAGCTGTATGGTGACATGATACGCCATTTTTAGGCTATTTCCTGTCACATATTACAGAAAAATCGTCAAGGTGGCGCTCTGACGCTAAATCAGTGCAGTAAGTAATAACGTGGTATGATTTGTAAGTGGACCGCAGGCTGTACGGCGCCACAGTACGCCATTTCCGCATTTACCTTTAGAGAACGTTTTTTTTTAAACGTATATGGTAGTGATCAAGCAGTTTTAGCTGTTATTTGGGAGCAATGAGATGTATGATTACTTTTAGTTAAAATCCAGGCTGCCCAGCACTATGCCATAAAATAATAATAAAGTAATAAATATATACGCCATTTGCTATCACAAATAGAGGCTGAAGTATCTTGGGAGCTAAAGGAGAATAGTGAGGACGTGTCATAATTTCATACGTTTTAGTAAAAATTTATTCTGTATACGGGTCGAACCTGGACATGATTGGCCACCGAAGCAGACGGCACATTAAGAGAGAGGCCTATACCCAGCAGTGGGATAAAGAAGGTTGTGGATGATGATGATTCTATAGAGCGCTACCATGGTACGCCATTTACAGTCACAGAAACTACTTTTAAAGGAGTTTGAAGGGGAACAAGTGGCTGGTCTTGAGGTAAGTGTCAAAAAAATACAAAACATTTTATTTCCATTATTGGTATCCAGTTGTTAGTGACTAGCTGACAAATGCGATGATGATGATATACTTAATCACAATTTATAGAGGCCTGTGGTAACATGAGATCCGTCAAGAATAATACCCATTATCAAGTAGGTACCTACACTGCTTGGTAAGTACCTACGTACAGTGATCACTTCTAAACACTACTAGGCAATATAATGCGAAATCTACTAATCTTTGTCAACTGGTAGACACAATGAAAAAACCTATTATTTCACAACTGCATCATAAGAGTATGTACCTAGTTGATTGCCTGATGGTAAGTGTTATTTATCGTCACATCTAAACCTAAAGTCACCATAAGCATAAGACATGCTTAGGCTACACATGTACAAAATAAACTACAAAATTTATAGCCACATGTAAACCATATGGTACTTATATTCATAATAGGTAAATTCTTAGATGACTACTGTTTCCATTATCCATCAGCTATGCGACGCCCACTGCTGGGCATACGTGTCCCCTAAGGATATCCAATACTATATTAAAACTAATATAACGAAATGACCAAAAATAACTTAAAACCCAGATCTGATAAGAAGGGTTTTAATAAAACTGGCATACAAGTTAGGCCCAATATCTTACTTGGTGATTTTGTTCAAGAGTCGAGCGCAGTGACAGAGGGGCGCCACTAGCGACCCCTCCCCCCCTCGCGACCACCACCCCCCGGTGAGTCCCACACACACACATACTCACTGCTTTGTTTATATAATTAGCTTGGCTCTTGAACAAAATCCTGTAAGATATTGCATGATGATAAATAAGGTCTAAAATTTGCTAGATATCTAGTCTTTAAGTAGGTACATATTTGGTTTGGCTTATATTCCTTTCTTTGAAATAGGAAATATACATTTACAATACTACAACTACATATGTGAGGAGTAGGAATATGAAATGATTTTAATGTTATAGTGCATCCCACACTAGGTTTATCTCAAAGAGTTATTTCTGTGGTTAAACATTTAATAAATAGTAAAAAAGTAGTAAGAGTATGAGATATAGATAGACGATTAAATAATTTGTGACATATGTATTGTTATATTTCTCAAGTCAGTGGCCAAATATCTAAGTATATAAAAATTGTGTGATGGAATTTATAGAATCGTAAACTATGCATTTGATCATGCTCTTTAGCAAAGTTGTTGTCCACGAAGTTCGCCGGGTCAGCTAGTAGCAAATAAGTACACGGTAGGTACATTATGCCAGAATTTAAATTCATTACTAGTTTCTATTTTTAGAGTTCCGTACCAGAAGGGTAAAAACGGGACCCTATTACTAAGACTCCGCTGTCCGTCTGTCTGTCTGTCTGTCACCAAGCTGTATCTCACGAACCTGTAGCTAAAAAGCTGAAATTTTCACAAATTATGTATTTATGTTGTCATTATAACAACAAATACTAAAAATAGAATAAAAACAATGTTTAAGGGGGGCTCTCATACAACAAACCGGATTTTTTTGCCGTTTTTCGCTCGATATTAATAATGGTAACCGGTAGATGCTTGAAATGTTCACAGAATATTTAGCTGCATGCTTACTATAGTAATAAATTAAACATTTAAGGGGGCTCCCATACAGTACGGAACCCTTCGTACGCGACTTCGACTCGTACTTGGCCGATTATTATATTCTGTATACCGGTATTTTGTATTTATAGTTTAGTTCGGTATGACATTGTATATAACAACCGCTTATTTTTCTGATAAGCTGTCGATGAAAATATCGCATAATTTACAAAAATATTTCGAAATATTACCGAAATCACACATTTGTGGAATTTAATAAATATAGCTCATGACACTATTCAATAATCTTCGACGTCTTTGACGTAGACATTGTATTGATCTACTTTAAGAGTAAACAAGTCGCTTCCCACTCCATACAAACGTCGGTGGGTAATCACCAGTTTTTGCCGTTGAATATCTAAAACTAAGATTCAGTTCGTTTTTACAAAATCTGTTTCTTGCTAATAAAACTATCAAAATAATTCTCACTCGAATGATATAAGCCTTGGAACATTTGAATTTTGACTCAAATTTTTAGGAAACTTTTGGATGCAAAAAAAAAACAGAAGAACTGAGTCATCTTTTATGAAAATAGCGGCCTAGTTTATATACATATTCGTTAGTACAAATAACTATTATTTAAACAAATCCATTCAACAGTTTTTTTCATAATTTACTTTACGCATAAGGTGTTCATGCGTATTTAGTACGCTGCCGTGTTAGGTAATAATTATAGGTATATTAAAACATTTAAGAACAAAATTATATTGCGATTGGTGCACACGCACTATGTCTACTGTTTATCATCGAATATGTATATCTCTTCTTCAGACAATACAGCTGAAATGTGATTTATTTACTACGCAAAATCTGAGTTCATGCCATGACACCAAAATATCGTAAAGTAAAATAGCACTAAAACGCTAAGTACCACACTCACAAAAACCGAAACAAACGCATTATGATAACTGTGTTTATCCGCAATCAATACACAACTAAATCCTCCCCAGTCCCCACCATTCATAAACCTTCCACAAGACAAGACAAACTGTAGAGCTGCTTTAAAGAATAGCAGTAACAGCTACATAAACCGTCTTTACCCGCCAGCGCTGCAGCGCTTAAAAACCAAACACACAAAGCATCGTATAATTTTTAATCCCAACAACAAGGGATGTTCATTTTTCACGGCGAGATGGCTTGGATGGCTTGTCTCTTCACAACTTTACTTTATCTCGCCCTCGTTGGAATTTCGACGTTGTTTCAAGTGGGATAAGGTTGTAGAGTGTGTCGGATCTTGTTTACGAAAACAAGAAACCACTGACAGCTTATGAGCAGGCTGTATGTGTTTCGGATGCGTGAGGGGTTTATGCGGCCTGATGTATAGTTGTGGCTCTTGCGATGTTTTCGTTCCTTTGGAGTGCTTTTCTTGGATGGATAGTTATAGTCATTTTCTTTTGCTGTGTACATATTTCTTTTTAAATCAAGAATTTTAAATGGAGAATTAGCAGTGAGTTAAATAATTGTAAAGAAAAGAGAACTTTAACTTTACAATTTTAGTTGTTTTAGTTTAATGATTGTGGCAGTGTTTTGTAAGTGAGAGGATACAGTTTATTCTAAAAATTAATTAGATGATATTTGCGTAATTATAAATTCATAAGAATAAACGAAAAAAATATATAAGCTGTTCTTTAAAAAAGAAAGCGCGGGAAATTGTGTGTTTCTCCAAATTTAATACACTAAAAACACCAAATAAAATACAAATGATTAACACGAGCACTATGATATATTAGAGTAATAAGATAGGAAATAATATTAAATCAAAGACTTAGATATTTTATCTCCGTTTTTGTAACAGACTGTGACTTCATTTCAAATAAAACATCCACGTAGACATCTTGTAGAGTTTCGTAGACACGACGTAGCGCTATCTACGAAATCTTCTATCTATTCTAGTCTACGATAGAACAGTAACACTACGTAGAACACATATTGATTAAAAACTTGTGATTACTAATCACAAGTTTTTTACTTAATCAGATGTCACTCACACACATGTATATTTTATTTATACATTACCAAAACTAGTAATTACAACATAATTACAAGACCTCTCACACTTGTAAAACGAAACCTTACAGTATCGTACGCGTATAAAATTAAATACGAAACGAAAACGAGTTGCACAGATATGAATTAATAAAGACTGAGCTCCCCCTTAAGGGGTGGGGGCCCGCGGGGACGCGGCCCCTCCGGGGGGTGGGGTGGTGGGAAACCAAGATGGCGGCGGTATTGTCTAAGCGCTGATTACCGCAGATTTTGCAGGCTCACATATTAATTATGTACTTAGGGCTTTTTTTAGCGGAGGGTTAGGTACTGGTTTTGTTTATGTTCGAGGTTTGAGGCTCTTATTTATGCCGGGGTGGGGAGGTGGAGGGGAGAGGTTGGAAGTGATTGGAAGTAGGTTTTGGTAAGGTTGGTGTTTAACTGATTTACTTTAAAGTCAATTGTGTCGATATTTTTAACTTTAAATAGTTTGGTATTTTTAGAGATTTTTGTATTGTGAAGTTGAATTTTGGTTTATAAACTTCACTTTTTTATCTGTTGGTCAAATGATATTATGTTCTAATTAATTTAATGAATGTTACGTAGATATTTACTTTATAAAAAAACAAATTTAATTATATATTTTTTCTCTAAATGTGATGCGATATTATTTAATGATTAAATCAAATTATCAGCAAAATTAGAAAATTTCTCGCTCTATATTATTTTTCAATATCATAAGTATGGTCATAAATTTAAAAACAATCAATCAGCTAAAATATTATCAACTAACAAAACTAATTTTCTAATAATTTTGAAATAAAATAGCATAAAGTGTTGCGCGCAGAAGCGTCACTCCATAGCACTGGCAAATGGAATCTAATGCACACGAAGAGCGAGTTATAAAATTATCTGCCTATTATGCACTTGCTTTGAGCTCCGCTTTCATCTGCCGCCAAATGACACAGGAATGCTCACATCCATTATCTAAAGTGAAAAATATGACTGCGCAAAGACAAGAGTCGAAAAGCACTCTTTTCGTCATCATGTGAGTGAATTTTACACTTGTATCAAAGAAACCACCGCAAAATGAGTAAAATTAAAAGGTTTTGAGAGTATTTTGTCATTAGTTGTAGGGTTTATTATGATCTGCGTAAAAATGTGATTGAAGTAGAGAGAAAACGTTACTTTGATCGTTTTAAATGGCGCTTTAAAATAAAATCAAGGACGTGTAATCCTTAGTAGCTTAAAAGTGGACAATTAGAGCATTTTACTGATGAAAAGTATTTATGAATGTCCTATAAAATTTGCTTACGTAAAAAAGTAATAAACATTGTAAAAATACTTTAAAGCAACAATTTAAAATATTAGTTGTCCAGTGTCTTAGTAACACCGTAGATGGATGTATAATACCACCTAAAGGCAACAAAATAAAATCCATAGTAGCATAATTCACTTCCAAAAAACTATAGAAGCTAGGTTTTTGAAAATCTAAAAAAGTACTGAATATTATGTGTTCTTTCCGTCAACACACTGCTTGTAGATCCGGCGAAATATTAGTCAGTAAAATTCTTTGTTAATACTTATATTCTTTGTTAATATTTATCTAATGCTATTCTTAGAAATACACATGCTAAATTTGATATCTTTAACTTGATAGTTCAAACCTTAGATTAATGTTGGTAATGCTGTCAAGCGCAGCGAGACTAATCATTGATCTAAGGTTCAAACTGACATATTAAGTCCTAATTACATAACAATGATTAGTAATCTAATCCAAACAATCAAGTATCCAAATTACCAACCAATATATCACAGTAAAACTAAACTACTTTACCTAAATCAAGGGGATTTATGTACGAGCTCTAATGGAGAAACTTCCGAACACTAATGCCGGTTCCGGAAATCAGACCGCGCATTATACGGGCACGCTGCCGGCTCCGGCGGACGGCTGCCGGAACCGGGACGATCTCGGGTATCCTAATGACTATTTAGGTAGATAGACGATGATTGCCCTCAGGGTGACAACGACAACATCCTAAAATGACAACTTCCGAAAACGATAATTTCAGAGAACGTCTATTCTAAACTCGTCAATTTCCTAAAATGACAAAATCCGAAAATTACAAATTCCGAAAATGACAACTGCCAAAAATGATACCTTCCGAAAATACTAAGGGGCTGACTAATTTCGGTTGTGAAATGTCATGGAATAGAGTTAGATAATAACCCTTATTATAAAATATGAGCAGTAAATATAAAAAAAACACCAATAAGATTTTTACCACGAGCAAAACACAAATAACTTAGAAGATATAAAGAAAATTTAAAAACATTAGGTACATCAGAGACGAGAGGTTGTCAATTTAGGTAGCTGACGATTTAAGATGTTGTCGTTTTTGAAAGTTGACATTATCGGAAGTTGTCGTTTTTGAAAGTTGACATTCTAAAAAGTTGTCGTCTTCGGAAGTTGTCGTTTTCGAAAGTTGCCATATTAGGAAGTTGTCGTTCTCACCCTGAGGGGATGATTGGCCTTCTGTCATGATTAGTTGATCTTTGGACGTTTAGTTTTGACTGATTGGATTAAAATTACATTTTCACAAATGAAGATGAAAATTACTCTAAATAGATATTTGCTGACTTTATTTCAAATACGAGTCTAAGCATAATGTTCTAGTCACTGGACTGTACTGGACAGGGGCCTTATTGTGTAAGCGATCTGACTTTCGGCTTCGCTATTTCTCCTGCTCGCGCCAGTTACTCACGCCACGAGAGCGAGCGGGAGGAAAAGCGAAGCCGAACATCAGAGCGCTTATACAATAAGGCCCGAGGTTAGATACGTCTGTCTGGAACTCAGTTTTAAAATTTTAGTAAATGATTTACTTACTTGCTTTAATTATTAACTTTAAATAATAAAAATCCGAAAGTATGTTTGTTGGTTTGTTCCTATTTGTGACATGAACATAGTTGATAAAAGATGGAAAGTGACATAAACCCGGAAAAAACGGTTCCCATGGGATAACACAAAAATCAAAATATAACGCAGGTAGAGCCGCGAGCAAAAGCTAGTAAACTATAATAGTATCCTATGTTATCCCTTTCGCACTTAGGTACATAAATTTTGATCTCACTTTGGGTCCTACTCGTTCTTGTGATCATTTATTTAAACAAGGGTACCCGTATCCAAAGGGTAAAAACCTATTACTAAGACTTCGCTGTCCGTCTGTATGTCTGTCTGTCACCAGGCTGTATCTCATGTACCGTGATAGCTAGAACGTTGATTTTTTACAGATGACGCATTTCTGTTCGCTATAAAAACAAATACTAAAAAAAACACATTTAATGGCGGCTCCCATACAATAAACCTGATTTTTAAGCCGTTTTTCGCTCGATATTAATAACGGCTACAGAAAGATGCGTGAAATATTCACAGAACATTAAGTTGTATATTTCCTTATAAAAATATATACCTAATTGAATAAAAATAAAATATATTAAGGGGAGCTTCCACACGAAACCCTTGTGCGCGAGTCGGATTCACACTTGGCTAATTATTATTTAAACTTTGCTTGTAACTAGTCACAAGCAACTGTGACAAACTGTTTGTCATCGATCAAATAGGTATATAGGTGTAATGTCTCGCACGAACAATGTCTAACGTTTCTCAAAAAGTCAGTCAGATTTATCGATTCCTGATTCCTATTGCAGAAACTTATAGTTGTACGTGCTTTGTTTACTATCGATGTTAAAAATGTACTTGTTATTTACTTTAAGCAGATACAAGTATAATTAACTACCTATGGAGCGTCATTGCTCCTTTGTAATTATCATTTCTGGTATACCACTCAAGATTATCCCAAATGTATCTTTCTTTACAACAGTAGTTATTGAAATATGTTATCTACTCCAAGTGAATAATTTTGATATCGAACTTGACTAAAAAAGCAAATGGGTTCCCCAAAGACTTGTCTAGTCTCGGTTATTAGGCAGGTAACCACTTGTGGTTTCCTTGCGACTTTGCTACAATATGTCTTGACATATTGTAGCAAAGTCGCTATTTTTGTGTTTCTGTCTGCGTGTCTCTGTATTGCCTCAGATCTCAACTACACAACAGATTGCAACGCGGTTGTCAGTATCTTTTAGAATACCTATTTCTTTTGTTGGCGGGCAAAGCCGAGACAAACAGCTAGTAATCTCATAAACATGCATCTCGGTTCCACCGCGCCTATTCGCCTGACATGGTAATGAGCGTCAGCGATGCTTCTCTTAACTACCCTATGTTCGATGCAAGCGAGTACATACACGTACCTCTAAGCTTCAGTATCTTTATAGAAGCATTATTATGTACATTATCTTCTCAGTTAACTTTTTTATGAAACGAGATACATTGTAAGTAGTTTTCAACGAACGGCAACAATTTGATGGATTTATGAGGTATCTTAATGACATATCTCCATCCATCAGCCACAAAACTTCCTTTGCTGGACGTAGGCCTGCCATAGAGGCACCTAATAAGACTGATTTGAAGCGGCTTGCATGCAACGTAATCCTGCGATCTTAATGGGGTCGTCATTCTATCTTGTGCTGCGCTTACCGGTACGTGATCTTCACTCGAGAACTTTTCGACCCCATCGACCATCAGTCCTCCGCGCTTTGTGCCTTGCCCACTGCTATTTCAACTTTCTGATCAGCTGAGCTTAGTTCTACAGATCTTTTCACCTTTAATTCGATCTCGTAGAGAGACTCCGAACATAGCTTACTCAGTGGAGAGCCACTTGTTGGGCTACATAAAGCATACTCGTATTAATAAAAACCCAAGAGAATGTCATCTACTAGAAACATTATTTTTATCTAGAAAACCCAGTGAACAAGTTCTGTTCACTGATATAAACTTCTAACAGTGTGCTTATAATTTACAATTTTAAGTTATTTTCCATACATGATTTGTATTAAAATTGCTTAAGTTTATAGAATCCTGCGTAGGAATAACCTTTAAATCTTTTCAATTTTATCAAATGCTTTTGGTTTAGGTTAAGTTAGCGGCAGTAAATCAATTTTTATAATTTTACCATGAATTGTGAAATGACGAGATTTATTTTGCTGTACTGTACTGTGCTGCTGTGTGTATATATATGTTACTATACAAATTGTTGTGTATTAAATTTTAGTATTAAGCTTAATATTTCAATAAATGATTCTAATTCTAATTCGAATTGCACGTGTGCAAATGTAAGTTTCACAAAATCATTGCGGTTAAAAAGCAATAGGTACTTTTACCAAATATTATTTGATTGCGATTACTGTAGTCTTCATACGGAATCAGATGTTGCTCAGTTTATGATCTCGTAAGCTCACATAACAACTAGTCAAGGATTTTAGACCATGATTCAAGTCGGCCACTCAACTCTGCCAAGTTTTATTATGTAAGTAGGTAAGAAACTCCTCCGTTACGGCGGCGAGAGAGTAGGTAAGCTCAATATCTCAAGTTGTAGTATTTTTACGAGATTTTTACAGCCCGCGCTGTCACCAGCGGCGCATACCTAATCAGGCGTTTTATTTACTGCGGCGATGTGAGCTGAAGACGCTCAGGGCTGTGCTGCCTCCAATGACTCACTAAGGCCTAGGGATGACTAAGTTTTACGCTAATTTAAAAAACATAATAATAAACCGTTCTAAACAAGCGATAAATTTGCCATACCTTCATAGGGTCATAATTATGTGTGTTTGGGAGATGATATGTACCATAAAGAACATGTTACCTTCTTAAGAACCACATATCAATATTACATAACAGGTACATATACTATGTTGCAATAAATCATTGAGTAGGTAACTCGCTGTGAAGTTAAAAGGATTGAACGAACCATTGTAGTCGCTTAATGTTGGATGGTTACCTAGAGAGCTAGAAATTTCGAGAGCCTTTTCAGCGTTGCGAGCTTATTGGTTTTCTATCGAATATTTTACTCTATATAGTACAGACACGTATTACATAACGTTCTTTCATTTTTTGGGCAGCCAAACCATATAAAAGTGCTATCCGTACATGGTGGCCATTTTTTGCATAGGTAATCATTAAACGATTCATCTATGTACATTATGTAAGTACATTCAGCCAAAATAAATAATATACCTAATAGATCTGGTATATACATTTCTGTTTGACAATATATAGAACTAGTTTATACCGATCTGAGAATTACACGTAAATTACTTGTTTCATTGACATAGGCGTCATGGAAACATAAGTCCTGGACAAAGAATTCTGCAAAAATAAGATGGGAGATGACCATCTGCGATGAAGCTGGCAGCTACACTACTCGTAGCTCTGAGTCTTCTCTAGTACCTAATTATAGTATAGGTATTATTTATTTAGCACTCTTCCTAGTATTGATGCTGTGGATTTGGTGTGAACAAGAGATAATTTTTGACCAACACGATCGTCAGATGATTTTATAAAATATGTCTGGAGGCAAAAGATAACGAGACTAGCTCAGGATCGAAAAGAATCGCGGAAAAGAGAAGGTGCCTATACCTACTCAGCAGTAGGAACAGGCGGAATAGATAGATAGACAGGAAAGGTTTTGTCAGTCAACACGACAGAAGTGTTCAGCTCTCGCAGCCCTAGGACCTCATGAATAATGTGAACTTGTAGTACATCGTACGGTTTATGGCTTGCATTTTATATTCGACTTATGAAGGGGTAGATTAACGGCGCGCACGAGGGAATGCGGCATCGGGACCAAATCTGGAGTACTCTGGCTAGGATATTAATGGCACTTTTGTCTGCATATTTCGTACGCTTATCCATGTCTGAAGTCTTCAGATAACTTACGATTTCTGACACCAGATCTAGTTAGATCGGAATAAAATAGAGATAGAATGATTAGTGGCCTATAAGACGTGCATGTTACGAGAAATTTAAAAGAAAGTAGATGCGCTGGGGAAGAATGCTTGGGGTATCGTGGAATGAATTTCGCACCAATGTCTCGATACTACAAAAACTCGGCGTCAAGCAGCGTCTATCTGCCGTAGACCACTCTCGAATACTTGATTACTTCGGAGACGTCTGAAGGCGAAGTAGTCAGTCCATACAGCGTCTTGTCGCCCAGGGCAAAGTTGAGGTATCATCTCATAGGTACACTATACATATAGGTACATTTGTTACGACGCGACGACAGGCAAAAACATAATTAAGCGCTCTACTATATTATATAGGTACCAGGTAATCAGTATAACATGTTTTTACAAATAAATTATTTTGAATACATCTTTCAGCAATATGATTGAAAATACTAAGCCTTGCCAATGTACCTTCCTAGATAGTGGTAATAGAAATGATTAGACTTGACGTTTCTGATTCCTCTAGTCTTCAATTGAGGTTCAGGGAGCCTTGTCACGGGCCGCTACTTACTCGTAATATGCTTGACCTACTGTGCTGGTATTGTGCAGGCATGCACTGTAAGTCGATCGAATATGCTTGACGAGTTGTGGTATTGTTGTTGCAGGCATGCACCGTAAGTCGATCGAGGCGGCACAGCACCTGAAGGAGTCGGGCTCGGAGCGCGAGGGGTCCGAGCCGGAGCCCGACCGCGCCGCCTCCGCCTCGCCGCGCCCGCGCGATCACGAAAACCAGGTACCTACTACTACTTTCTGTACTACTACTTATTTATTATAGGTACAACCATTACCTCTCCCTTGCTCATTTACCTACCTATCGAGAAAGTAGCGAGCTTGACCGCGCCTCCTTCGCCTCAACTCCGTCACGACACCAGTACAACACGGCAGCCGTATATAAAGCTACGTTCTGACCGGCAGGCGCAGAGTTCCCCCGCCAGCAGCACGACCGCGTCCTCCTCAGCGAAGGGGCGCGCGTCCCCCGAGGGCCGCGAGACGTACGACGACCCCGAGGCCTTCCGCAACAACAGCATCGCGTGCCTGCGCGCCAAGGCGCAGGAGCACCAGGCCCGGATCCTTTCCAACAATATACTACTGCAGGTGAGCGCTCGGCTTATCAGTGGAAAGCCACATGCCGTTTATCTCCCAAAATGCCGCGTGTCCTTCGAAAACCACATGCCCTGTCAAATACGGAATCAAATCCCCTGAAAGGACCTGTGTCACTCAAAAGCAGCGAAGCATACGACTACCCCAAGGCTTTTAGGAACAACAGCATCGCGTGCCTGCGCACCAGGCCCGGTTTCTTTCTAACAGTATCCTGATGCAGGTGAGAGCTTCATTTAAACTTAAGGGCCACATGTCCCGCGAAAAGACGTGTCCATGAAAAAGGCTCCGAAAATAGCATGTCTGCTGAAAGGCCGCGTGTCCCCTTAAAGAACCCGTGTCACCCAAAAGCAGCGAGGCATACAAATACTCCAAGGCTTTTAAGAACAATGGCAAGCTTCACACCAAGGCGCAGGAGCACCAGGCCCGGATTATCTCCAAAAATGTACTGCTGCAGGTGAGCGCTTCTTTAACTATCGGTGAAAGGCCACATGCTTTGTGAAAGGCCTTGTATCCTCTTAAAAAACAGCATCCGTCAAAGACCTCGAAACATATGGCTACCTCAAAGCCTCTAATTGTCGTTTCACCTTTTACACAAATCATCCACTTTTTTGTCTTGCTAACGTATCATGTTTAAATTTCCAGGTGCGAGGACTGACCCGCACACCCGCGGGCACGCCGTCCATGGGTCCCGACGAGGACGGGCCGGGCGACATCGACGTGGGCACCGAGCCCCCGCCCCTGGAGCCGCCGCCCTCGCACCACCACCCTGCGCACCTCTACTGACAACCCTAGACCCAGGGCTGACACCGCCGGGAAACTACCCAGTTTACACGCTCGTGATTGGTTCGATCCGAACGCTACGATTGGCCGCTTCATAACCGACGCGTCGTCATTGGCTAATTCAAACGTGCAACGGTCTCAGTGGTATAAACAGTTAAAACTTAAGTGTAATTATGTAAATTGTTGACGTTACGAGTATTTAAATCCATTTTCGTGCAATACACTTAGTTAAGTATTTATGTGTAGACCTGTGTTAGAGACATTGTATAAAGATTCCAGAGCACCTAGATGTATCTTGGATGTCGGTTAAGTCAGCGTTATTGAGCTTATTTTTTGTTACCAATCATTAAAAA
Organism: Hypomecis punctinalis; assembly: GCA_949316475.1. NCBI lineage: Eukaryota > Metazoa > Arthropoda > Insecta > Lepidoptera > Geometridae > Hypomecis > Hypomecis punctinalis. Next base: position 24,178,825 of record OX438811.1, on the reverse strand, counting down.
GAAAGCTGTCAAAACCAAGTTTATCGCAGAAAACACTGACTTAACTTACATCACACTATTGTATTATGAACCTTTTTAAAAATATAATACTTGGCATATAGTTATTTTAATTAGAAGTAATAAATAATTAAACCCCGTTGTAAATCTAATTAAGCTTAAGAAATGTCAAGCATACAAGACTATTGTGATCCAGTTGGAAATATGGCACTAAATAAGGATAATATAGAGATTTTGTGTAAGATTGGTCTGTCAGTTGATATTTTTGAAATAATGGAATTTGTCGACCCTACAGTAGTTAAAATAATTTTACAAAGAGGCTATCCATTATAGTAATTGTGTTGTGAGTGGTTGTTTTGGTTACAGGCGGCCTAAGGTTTTCACTAAATCAGCGCGCGAAATTAAATTTTTGGGTTTTTAGCATTTACAGATAAATTACTCATTGTAAGTTTACAAAAACTCATTTAGCAACAATGAATAGGTGTATTAGGTGTCACCGAGGCACATACACCTACATATAAAACAAAATAATAATCAGACTACGTATCGTAGAAATGTGTGAGTGCATCAACTAAATACTGAAGTGAAAACCAGTTGATGCACTTTCGTGCATGGACTGAATTTGGTTTCTATGTAGGTAGAGGTATACTAAGAGCGATACAAATCGGTGGATGGGAAGTTATGCGCAGAGCGCTGCGCAAAAGTCGAAATATAGGTAAACGCGGGAGCCAGAGATACGAGACGCCGGGGCACACCTGCCCGCCAACATCATGCCTCCCCGCGATCCTACGCGCGTACTCACCACTACGAAACGCGGCATCGGCATTGTGCACACATGCGCAATAATTAGCGAATCACGGCGAAGTGTCATCTGTGGCTAACTTCTCATCCGCCGACTTGTGTGGCGCTTAATATATATATGTATACCGCGTAAACACTACCTATTCATAGCCGCTAAATGAGTTTTCGTATACTTAAAATTAGTAGTTTATCTGTGAATGCCAAAAAAACCAAAAAAAAAGAATTTCACGCTTAAATAATAAACCTATGTATTTTTTTTTTAAATAAGTTGGCAGGGAAATCGATTTTATTTCCGTTGCTGAACTTGTGGTAGTAAAATTTTCTTCGAAGATGTTTACAAAGTGACGTACCTATACCTACACTCAATTCGAGCAAATAAAATAGAAAAAGGATATCACATTGTATCTGTATCATTTATACCTATAGCGAGATGATTGGGCTGATATCATGAGACATGACATTCACCTAGGTATCAGTAAGTGCTGGGGAGATACAAGCTGAATCATACAAGTAGACGGATGCGATGTTAGCTACATGCTGTGCGAAACCAAATCGACGCGCAGCTTTATATGAGCTTCAGTCAGGATTTAATGTAGGAGATGCTAACTTCACATCCGCTGATTTGTATAATTCAGACTAAGTATAGCATATTTTTTGACCCAACGTGAAATCTGACTTTTTCCTGTAAGCCTCTCATCTCTGCTTCACACATTTATCTTTGGTGTACCTACACTAAAGCTACGTGAACAAATTGTACTTATGTTATATTGTATCCCAATGACACGGTAATGGTATCTCTCTAATCTAACAATATTCCATCTTCGTGCGAACATTGAACGCTAATCATACCTGCGGGCTTCGGAGTTCGGTATACACTCGGTACACCAATAGTTGCAGATGCGCCGTAGTGACGAAGTAACGTGTGAATTTGTGATCAGTGAGCGTGCGATGTACCCAGGCGGGCAACCCTAGCGCGTGGTTCGTACTGCGTGGCCACGCGGGGCTGTAGATATTTATTTCAAGGACAGGGCCGAGTTACAATACTGCTAGATATCATTACCGTGCCAATGATCTCTACTTCATTTCCATTTTTACAGTCTACATCTTCGAGCAAATACCTATCTGCAGAGCCACAGTTCGTAAGTGAAAGTAGTAAAAAAATGACCGAACGCCTTAAATATTTACATTAAATAATTCAATGACCCGTTTTCTCGAATCTCGACAATATGTCAACTAATTAATGCTTGTAACCGAGCACTGGCAACGCGCGGCGTTGTAGTCGGCCTTACGACTTACTAAAAAGCCTGCCCCTACGTAGCTTGGGCAGGGTTTACCTCGGACACTTTTTTGCACGATTGTGATTCTATAGATATTTGCTCGCAGGTCGACATACAATCTAAAACTATTTTTAGTTAAAGCTCTTCTACAACGAAATTAAATAAATTATAAAAATTGGTTTAAGTGAATCGAAGTTACACATCGAAAACATTCCTTACAGTCTAAATTTATATTAAATTTTTATTTTCCTACTAAATATTTAAGAAAATATTTTGTTTGTCGAAATGTCATGAAAAAATATATTTATTGCATTTTGCAGCATTTATTTAGTAGCAAACTTTCAGACATAAAATACAAAAATAAATAATTGTCGAATCGTACAATATAAGTTAAAATAACTTACATCACCTGTGTACTTAACTGTACTGTACTTAAGCATAGAGTTGTAATATATTTATTAAATTAATGAAAGTTGCGGGACTTCATCGTGATCATTTAATATTATGATGAATAAAACCTGTGAAAATCTCATTTTACTCTTTTATTAGTTCCCGAACATATTTTTTCAACGGCGTTGGACTGCAAAATATGTCGTGCAAAAAGGACGACATATTTTGCAGTCCAACGCCGTTGAAAAAATATGAATAAACAAGTCGAAAATATATAAAAATTCTTACAAAGCACCTACCTAGAGCAGCGTTTCCTACCGTGTGGTCCACGGACCCCTGGAGGTCCGCGAGTATGTGTAGGGGGGTCCGCCGTCTTATCTATGAACATTTGGATCGGTAAATAAAATAAAATGTCAGCAATTCTCGCAATCAATCCCCCTGCGCCCCTGCACCCCCGCGATCCACATAAGACTTGCGAGTATGAATGAAATGGGTCAAGAGCGAGTCGAGATATGGGCTTATGAAGATTCAGTTAAACAGAAGCGAGGTCTACTGTTCTGAGAACTACTAGTAAGAGGGTCCTTGACATTGCGCCAAGGGACGGTGATTGAAAAATGTTAAAAAACGCTGACCTAGAGCATAAGACTTACGAGTAGTGTACGTCCGTTGAATAAATTCGATGGCGTATATGAATCTACCAATCCACACTGGGCCAAGGAGGTGGACATGGCCCAATCACCCTTCGTGGTCAGGCCTACATCCTACAGTGGGCTATGTTAGTTAACCAATAAAACAAGTTTTGTTACAAAATTTGGCTAAAACAAAGCCAAACTGCAATTTATTCAACACCAACAGCAGCTAACAATAATAAAGACATCGAAATCTTAAAATATTCATACTTAGGTACTATATCCATCGTAAATTCAAAAATATCAAAACGAATTTTCAGTTGATACACCGAAAATAAGAGAATATGTACGAGCTACAGTGCGACAAAAGTTGAAAATAATGAGGACGCCACTATCGCTTTATTAGAATGTTTGGCATTATTTTGTTCGTGGTATATGGTACTGTTTTCCTGTTGACAATCTTCAAATTCATACAAAACAAGAAGATTCCAGATGGATAACGCGACGTGACGCGATGTTGTTTCTTGAGGTAATACTAAACCACAAAAATATACGGAGATACTTTTCATGTCTCTTTCTAACTGGTGGCATTTTAGTTCAATGCATATCTTACAGATTTCTTTCGATGGACTAAATTATCCTTCTGAGATCTTTGTGAAGATAAAATTAACTAACAATAGCTCCTTACACCAATGTACCAACTGAAAAAACGTTAGATCTATTTAGTTTACACTGTAGGTACTGTATCAAGTCGTTAAACGTACTCAATTTAAAATAATATAAAAAATAAAAATATGCATTTAAAAATACCTATGCAGTATTACTTTAGCAAGTGCTGGACTTTCACTGCAACTACGGAATCTCCAAAAACCTTAGCTTTTTGTATGGAAAAGCTGGTTTTTTTCGAGCTTCCACAGGCGATCCCATTGATGCGTTGGTAGGTACCTATACAGGTTGGAGAGCTGACGCCGACATTATATGAAATCACATATTTTTCCTTCCATTTTAAAGCCATCTACATATATATATATAGAGACGTCCACAAATGGTATATTATTCAGAGCAAATCTAACCAAGATGGTATTATGCAACATTTGAAAGCTTGCTTAATGGGCTTCTCAAAAATATTTCATTTACAATGTTTCTTCCCTCCCGGAGTGCAACTCGTTGTTTTTATTCCCCAACCTGTATAGTCCTCTGAGAGTCATAGCACTTTGCAAAACACCTTGTATAAATGTATCTAAAATTACAAACATCTTTATCGAGACTATGTTAAAAAAATTCTATAATTAAATGCAATTTTCGACATTAGTTTTTCTCAGGTATAAGTGTAACTTGTGTAACTTGCGAAAGAGGTATAAGTGTAACTTGTACACAATTTGCTAAGTATATTTATTTATTATTTGCAATAAAAAACAATTTGTTACATTTGTTCTTTGTAAAAAAAATATCAACAGAAACATAATGCCGAAAATGTAATTATTTGCCAAAAATAGTATGACATCATATTTTACGTAACAATAAAAATAACAAAATAAATAAAATATTTTGTATATGTAATTATAATTTTAAGATTTGAGTTTTAGTATACCTTATTTTTACATGGTAATTTATGTATACATAGTAATATTTTTAAAATTCATATGAATAGTGCGACAACTGTCGCCACCTAGAGGCACTACGCGGAACTACAGTAAATACAGTAGAGCGGCACTTTACTCATGGCACTTGAGAACAGCTTTTGGTAAATATTTTCATTTTTAACATAAACATGAATCCACGTTTTTTTTTAATAATATATTTCCTATATATTTAAGCACATTTACAACATAGAGAATAAATATAGCGATCAACTATGCTAAGGTTTTCTTTAAATTATATACATAGGAAATCTTTCACGTAGTGTTTGGTCTATACATAGGTCTCATATCTTTTGGTCTAAAATACAGTTAGCTAATCTTTAACTCAAAAAATAAATGATACATAGAAATTTATATTTAAATACGTGTAAATTTATACAGCCTGTATTTTTACTCTATTTTCTAAACTTATTTCACTCCTTTTTGGCATTTTTAACAAAATTAGGTGTCAATTTAATCACATCAACAGAAATGAAAGCTTGTTTACTTGTTAGAGTCCAGAACACAAGTGACCAAACATTGACTGATAAGAACCGATAAAAACGGAGTCCTTTGTTTTCGGTCACCAAGTCTTGTATGACCTTAACAAAGAGCCGCTTAATATTCTAAGAAGTTATTTATGACCCCGGTAAGTCATTTAAGATAAGCACTCAGTTATTGGTTAAGTAGTAAACATGCATTTTGATTTTTTATAGGTGCCTAATACTTTTGGCCAAAGCTGTTCATTAAAACAGTGTTAAATTAGCAACAAGCTACGTAGGTTTGCTCTCCTCGAGCAGCTGACATAACAAATTTGCTACTGCGCAATGACTCACCTACTGCTCAAAGACGCCAAGAAGTTTGATTCGGCTTAGGTATAAATAAAATAAATAAATATTAGGGGACATCTTACACACGGCCTCTGACCCCAAACTAAGCAAAGCTTATGATATGGCTGCCAGAGACTGATATACTACATATACTTTATGTTAAATACATACTTATATAGATAATACCTAAATAACACCCAGACACAGAGCAAACACCTATACATAAATGCTTGCCCTGGGTGGGAATCGAATCCACACCTCTTTGACCCAGGAGTCAGGGTCACTAACCACTGAGCCACCGAGGCAATCCACTACAATATAGACTATAAACACTCATATACCCACACTGTTAAAAATTTCAAGTATATATATTAATTTAAAGTAAAATGCGCTTAATCCATGTTAGTTTTAATAGTAAAACTATGCTACAAAATAGCGGAATGGAGGTTTTATTCAAACATAAATTTTCAAAATCGTATCAAAAATACGACTGTGGCGCCCTTCAGCAATAGTCGATCGCTATGTACTAATACTAAGTAATTTACTGGGAGTTATAGTAGGAAGAAGACTACAAATCTTTATACATTGTAGACCATATTACGTTTCGTAACTTATGCTGCTTATGCTCTATGAATAGAAATAAATATCTACCAACCTGCACTGGGTCAGTGTGACGAATGGAACTAATTAACCATCGTGGGTAATTAGGTCCATTCGTCACACTGGTCTGAAATGCTATTTCACAGACAAAAAGTTCATAAATAAAAATAAAATGGACGCTGAATATTATACATTTTCAGGCACTTTAAAAAATATTTTGTAGTATAAAAATAAGGCAGTTTTACACATTCACAGATAGTTTTATCATTGTATACTTAATAAATATCTCATTTGTAGTACTTAATAGGTTTCAACATTTAACATCTTAAGGTGCGTACGGATTGCGCGTACCCTGGTACGCGTACTCAGTTTACGCGTATCCGGAACGCCTAGTCCATACCTGCAGCTACGCGTTCACTCTTGGGGTACGCGTACCGCGCGAGCCACCTCGCAGCGCGAGCCACCGTCAGTCGGTTTTGGTCGCGGCTCTAAGAGGACGCACGCGGCCGGCTACGCTATATTTGGACGGCAAAATGAATAAACACGCGTGTTCTTCGAGTTTCATTAATGAAAATATTATCAGATTCAACTTTATGAATTTCACCGGGTCTTGTGGGATAGCACACTAACTGATTATCGAAATCGATATGTCGAATAATGACTAACGCCGCAGCAGTGGTGGTGCACGCAACCGCTAAGTTTGTCGGAGTCATGGCGAATGACTGGGGCTCGCGGAGCGCTCTGGATCGATTGACCTCGCGTACAGATTCGCGGCGGTCCGTACAGGAGCTGTACGCGTATCCAATGTACGCGTGGACAGTGTTTCCCAACTACGCGTAACACAGAAACGCGCTATCCGTACGCAGCTTTACAGTAACTTTAATAAAGGATTTTTCAGATACAGCGTACTAAGCAGAATGGTGATTATTCATTATGAACAAGTTTTATGAGGTCAACCAGGAATTTGACTTTGATTCTATTCCGTCTTCGAGCAAATATCTACAGAGCCACAGTCCCTAAGTGAAAGTAGTAAAAAAATGTCCAAGCGCCGTCAAACATACCAACTTAGATAATTATATTCTCGAATCTCGACGTTATGTCACCTAATTAGTTCTTGTAACCGAGCACTTTGTCATCGCGCGGCGTTGTAGTCGGCTTGCAATCGCCTTACGACTAACTAAAAAGCCTGCCCGCTACGTAGCTTGGGCAGGGTTTAGGCTCTTTTTTGCACGATTGTTGTTCGAAGCACGATTGACTGTTTAAGATATTTTCTCGAAAAATTCCGTACAAAAATTGCAACTCGGAATTAGTAAAATGTGTTTATTCTTCAGTTTAAGGTTGAACTCATTGTATTAGTTCATAATGAAGATTTGAAAGACTTTTTTGACTTAGTACGTACTTTCGGAATATATCTCAGAAGTAATTAAGTACATTCTAAGTTAATAAATACACGTCACAAGTAAATATAGGCCTTCTGCTTGAATTAGTTAAATAAGTAAATAGGAATTCATATAAACTTATTTTATTATATACCTATATCAATGAAACATCCAAACTTCGAGCGCGTTCAGCGGCCTCGGTATAAATTTGCATAGTAAACGATAACTATCGTTTTCGTGTTTCAGATTTCTGATCCTGTATCAATATAACGTAGGTAATTAAGTTTTTCGTATTCTCGCGAATGGTTTGGAATAACCATTTTTATAAAAAAAAAAAACCGGACAAGTGCATGTCAGGCTCGCACATCGAGGGTTCCGTACAAATTCAGAAAATTGGGAAAAACGTTGTTAAAATCTCTATACTTATCATCATCATCGACAAAAGTTTTTTTTTTTTCTTTTCTCGCCATTCAACGAAAATTGTTAAAATAATTAAAAACCTGTTTTAGCATGTGCTAATGAAGTTCTTTTATATGATACCTTACATTATACGATTTACGCACTTTGAATTTTAAACCCATATTTTGTGAATTTTGAGGCCCTATTTTTTGTGATTTAAATAAAAATGTTGTTTTCAGATTTATTCCTATATGTGTACTCTGAGACAATGCTTCTCGCCAAATTTCATAGTTATATGTCAACGGGAAGTACCCTGTAGGTTTTGATTTTTGTGAGTGTCGAAATATGCGGTTTTTTACGACATAAACGGCTCTAACTTCTTTATATGATAACTGAGAAGTTTTTCCTTTACACAACTGTAAGAAATTATAGATATACGATATACGTATACAGTTTAAATTTCAACTCGATATCTTTTCGCGTTCCCGAGATAAAGAGTCTTGACATACACACAGACGGACAAAAAAGTGATCCTATAAGGGTTCCGTTTTTTCCTTTTGAGGTACGGAACCCTAATTACGTAAAATGGGTTCAGGGCTATCTGCTTGCCCTGTATAGGCCGCGTCACACAAGATGGCGGATGTGAAGTTAGCTACAATCTGTCCAATAGCCAAACAACGTGCGGCTTTATGCGAGCTTCAGTTAGGATCAGATATTGCACAGCTTGTAACTAACTTCACATCCGCCAAACTTATGTGGCGCGGCCTATACTAAGCCGAAATATGTGATTCAGAGCGTCATTATGAACAACTTTTACTATGGTGTTAACCCCTAATTTGAAAAAAACAGCTGTTTCATACATTTTGCCGATTTCGAGTTGCAATTTTGCATGAACAGCCTGAATTTTTTCCTCGAATCGGTTTGGCCTTGAAGTAAAAGTTGTTTATAATAATGGTTTTAATCACACCTTCCGGCTTAGTACAGGGCAAACAGGTAACCCTGTATTATTGACAAATAAATATCAAGCAAATTTCTTAAGAAAACGTTCTCATATCTGTTGAAGTAAGTGTTGTAAATAAATAGAGAAGTATGAGACGCGTGTGTTAGTAGTAAGTCTTGGCGGGGCCCTCCATGTCCTCGGCGCTCTTCAGCATCAGGTAGTAGCTGTTCACGCACAGGATGCTGTACGCCAGCGCCGCTGGAATACAAACATATTACATTTATAACATATTACAAATATAGAAGCCGTGGTGGACTAGTGTTAGTGACACCCGCCTTACAATCGTGAGGTCGTGGGTTCAAATCTCGGTCCCGTACCAATGAGTTCTTTGGAATTTATGTACGGAATTTAACACCACTGACTTTTCGGTGAAGGAAAACATCGTGAGGCAACCTGCTTATGTCTGTAGAAGAAATTCGATGGCGTATGTGTTTCCACCAACTCGCACTGGGCCAGCGTGGTGGATATGGCCCAAACACCCTTCGTGGGTAGGCCTACGTCCTGCAGTGGACTATTAAAAAGGCTGATACAGTGAACAAGTGCTCGCCAAGACGAATCAAACGAGCCAAAACTCGATGGGTTTGAGTCGTTTCGTTACAGAGTTCCAAGGAGCACCTTCCAGCTCCATCATCAGACCCTGGTTACCATTGAAAGACAAACTACTCGTCAAGACGATTCAAATGAGCCCAAACTCGATGAGGTTGTGTCTTACATTGTAAAGTTCTTTGGCCACCTTCCAGCTCCATCATCAGATCAGCACCTGGTCATCATAATATTGTATTGTCACGCAATTTACACATGTATGAAACAACTGTACTGTACTGTATCAGCCTTTTTAAAGGTCCACTGCAGGACGTAGGCCTACCCACGAAGGGTGTTTGGGCCATATCCACCACGCTGGCCCAGTGCGGATTGGTGGATTCACATACGCCATCGAATTTCTTCTACGGACGTATACAGGTTGCCTCACGATGTTTTCCTTCACCGAAAAGCCAGCGAAGTTAAATTCCGTACATAAATTCCAAAGAACTCATTGGTACGGGACCGGGATTTGAACTCACGACCTCACGATTTTAAGGCGGGTGTTACTACCTCTAGACCACCACGGCTTGTGATAAACAAGGGGACAGGTGAAAATAAATAAAAGCTTGTAAAAAGTAATTAATTAATTTTTAGGGAGCTTCAGTCAGGGTTGGGCTTGACGCAGCTTGTAGCCAACTTCACAACCGCCAATAAGTTTGATTCGGCCTGTAACGGTACGAACTTGAGAGTGGAGTCGAGTCCCGAGACATCTAGACTGCAGGGTTTCGCAAACTATGGATCGCGAAAATTGCGTGGGCTACCACCATTAAAACTAAACTAGTTTCCGTACCTTACCTACCCCCCTTCAAAGACCTTCGATTTGCCCCCGTAATTTATTTTAAATTAATTGTTTATTTCTAAAGTGAAGATTTAACTATACATTCCGTGAATATTTCAAGCGTCTTTACATAATTTGTGAACATTTCAACATTCTAGCTATCACCGTTCATGACATACAGCCTGGTGACAGACAGAAGGACGAAGACGGACACCGGAGTCTTAGTAATAGCATCCCTTTTTACCCTTTGGGTACGGAACCTTAAAAAAGAACAGCAGTCACTCGAGAATATGCCGGATCCGAAAACGGATATGATCATTGAAGATATTGAAAAAAAATTGCCCTTTTGAAATCACAAAATCTTGGCGGGCCAAACCTTGAAGGTAAGTGAAAAAGGCTTGCGTTTCACTTCAAGTTATGATTATGACTGATGGTAGCGTAGCGCTGGGCGGTGAGTTGTACGAAATAAATGTACTGAAATGTTGGAATGCCGCCACAACGTAGCCTAGTGAAAAAGGATTCTGGCCACGATGATTTATTAAACTTACCAAAGAACAGCAGTCCCTCGAAGAAAGACAGGAATATTTCGGAGCCGGAGCCAGACATCCCATGAAGGCACATTTCCACCACGATGTAGAGGAGCGCGGCCACATACAGCGCGCTCATCACCCACACCCAGATGCGTAGGCCCGTGGTGCTGCGCTGGAAACCAAAAACATATCAATTAGTACAATCACGTGTTGCACGTGTCACGCCCTGATGCCGGGTAAATAGAATACGGAATGGGTATCATCTTCATGTAGTACGAACCTACTAAAAGGTTTTGGTAGGCTAGGCTAGTGGGTTGGTGGCGTAAGGATGGTACTAAATAGCAGACTCGTACTACAGGCAGGACTTATGACTTTGAACGGGCCCGGAGAGGACGACAACAATATATGGCCAAATTGTCGTAGAGGACTCTCAAACCTAGGTAGGCTCGAAAAGTGCTGGGAGCTCCGGTGCGTTCCCCTGGAGATCCCGGAGCTTCCAAAAGCGCTCAAAAGCGCCTCCCTGTAGAGTTTTAGTGGGTACAATCCTATATAACCTGGATACACCCCAAAGCAGTAGGATATCTTGCACAGATTTCCCCCTAGTAAAACAAATGGTGTTTGTTAGCGATCACCAAAGTTAAGCAACGTTCGCCATGGTCTATCTTCGGATGGGTGGCATTTACAACTGCGCGCTTCTGTGGCTCGGATGACGCGTAAAATTGTGTAGAGGTGGTCATCACTTTCCAAGGGTGTATACTAGGTAGCGCTAGTAATGTCTTGATTTAGACATTAGATGGCGCTAGTAGTAGCTTGATCAAGACACTAGATGGCGCCACCAGTAGCTGGATATAAACACTAGATAGCGCTAGCAGTAGGTTACCTTAAACGACGAGTAGATGAGAGTGGCCGCCAGCACCACATGCACCGTGGTGACGACAGCGACGCTGACAGCCACCTTGTACCACGTGGTGTAGAGATGGTCAGCGTCCTCCAGGGTGTTCATGTAGCTTCGAGCGTTCTCCGCGAACGCAGAGCACAGGATGATCAGGGTTATGGACACGGCCTGGAATCGAACGATAAATAAAAAAATTAAAGCACCTTATTTTAAATATTCTTTTTTTACCGACTTCCAAAAAGGAGGAGGTATGTTTTTTCAACGTATGTTCATCTATATTTTTGCCAATTTGTAAACCGAATTTTTTTTTGCAATGGAAACTTCTTTAGCGGCGTGTGCACTTTTTGGGAGGGGTAAAAATGTTAAACTCGCGACAGGACACGTGACCTGATCGAAAATTCGTAAGACCGGTTGGAAGCAGCACGCATCCGGTGCGATCCTGCTGGTTTAATGAGGTTATAGTATGTCTACAGAACGAGTGGATGTTCTACGCTACCCCATAAAAATAGATCGATGTTTCGTCATGTCTAGAGTTAACGCGGTGATTACATCAACGATAGGCATTTCTCAATGGTTCTCCAGTGCATTCCAGTGCCGGGTATTATTCCAGTTGCAATACAGAGCTGGATTCGGTCGCTGGACTGGAATAATTTAAACCAGTCATAAGGAATAGGGCGAATCACACAAATTGGCGGCTGTGATGTTAGCCACAAGCTGCGGGTAACCCAATCCTGACTGAATCGCACTTAACAGGTGCGCGAGTACACACGTCAAAATCACAAGTTGGAATATCAAAATGGCTAAAAGTTGATTCCACTTTTGCGATATGATCGGAAACCCTCTAGTTCCAGCAGCAGCTTTTAAATATCTGATCATTTTACCTTCCTACTTTTAATCTTTTTGAATTTGGACACCGGAGATAGCTCAAAGATAGTTTGTGAAACCCTTCGAAATTACGTAAGTTCAGGTGTATGTTCATCTTTTTCTAACACCTTTCAAAATTCATAATTGAAGTAGGATGTCTTGCTATTTTAGTAGGTACGAGTACGGTTTCCATCCGTACGTCCGTGCCGCCGAGTTGTGTGATTCGGCCTATAAAGACTAAGTGAAAGGTAATGGTCTTACCAAATGCACGAAGCCGATGAGCTTGGAGCCCATCTCCAGGCCCATACAGCAGCAGAATGACGTAATATGCGGCACACCCATCGCGGCTGGCTGCTCCGGCACCGCCCTGGAAATATATCAGGAAAACATTCAATTAAACTGTATTTGAGCTAATTGCAGTTATCGACCAAATGAAACAACTTGACGGCTGTATTGTTAGCATTTAGGAACGAGCTGTGGATACCTAACCAGTCTGAACCTGACTTATCAGCTGCGCGGGATTGGGTTATCCGCAACGCTAACGTCACAGCCGCCAAGTTGTGTGATTCGGCGTATAATGGCGGGAACCCGTGTACCCAAGTGTAAGTCTCATCAAAGGTTCGTTGAAAATGCGTCATGTGGAGGAGAATCAACTTACGGACAAATGAAAGCAAAATTATGAAGTCGAAACTGATACGCTTCGGTCACGTCGTTCACTCAATCGCCAATTATAAATCCAAAAGTATTTGTTTTGAATTAAATGATCAAACGAACTTACTTGGAAGTGAAGTTCGATTTTAATTCTGCTATACTGACACGAAAAAGTTTAATTAAGAAACCTCGAGGACCATATACCTAACAAGATTGTAATAAGAATCTAATTCGCATCTTTCGCATTCGCAATTAGTACCTACACATTAATTATTATATGTGTTTTCTTTGTTGAATGACGTGACCTATTGTTGGCGGTACTATGTATACAGAGCGTCAAGTAGGAGATTGCAAATCAAATCGAATTACTTTTACGTCGCGTTGACCGAGCGCGCCGTGCACACACGCGAGCACATTGACACACACGCTTGAATTAGCCAATCACAGACGTTGCCGCGCTCGTGTTCGATCGGTTTGGCGCTCGTTACATTACCGTAAAAAATACTCACACTTAGCTATTCAGTTTTCTGTACGTGACACAAGATGGCGCTGTGCCATTTCCATAGAAATCACATCAAACGTTAACGCGATCGAGGTCGAGCGAAAATCTCGCACTTAGCCCTCAAATTGTGTATTTTTAATTATATGAATTCATCTCATTCTATTGCGATATCTGCGTCAGATACGCGTCAGACTAGCAGATGCGTTTAATCACCTCCATGAACTCTGATAACGTAACATGAATATTAGTGACCCGAAAGATACAGTATTTATTTATTACGGATGGATCAACTGTAAAAAATGATAAATGAGAAAACTGAGAGGTCATCCTTACTATAAAACTGAAAGAGTACCTACATGTTGGTTTATTGGTTTTTGACGCAGCAACAGAGCAACCGATGACTTGATTTATGGCATGGACGTAGTTTGAAAGACGGAAAGTGATGTAGGCTACTTTTTATCCTGATAAAATACTTAAAAGGTTCCTATGGGAGAGCACAAAAATCAAAATATCACGCGGACTAAGCCGCATGCGAAAACTAGTATGACGAATGATAGAGGTGATTGGAAGTGTTGCATATCTACCTACTATACTAGGTATACTTAGCGTATTAGTCTCAAAACTTTCTTTTTACCTACCAGATTCCAACAAGATAGGTAATTTCCAATAGAAATATTTAGGGAAGGCCCAAAAGTAGATATTTTAAATCTGAAATGATCAGAAATCAGAAATCGTTTATTGCAACACTATGTACAAAGATGTTATAATAAATATTAGCTCCAATAGTGGACCCATTACGGGCGTGCAACATTAAAAAAATGTAACTTGGCTAGACATTACATTACATTACACAAGCTTACCTACGTGAAATGTATTAACTTACAGAATAATCAAATTAACTAACTATACCGAACACTTAAGTGTTATATCCTATCCTACTTCCTACTAATATTATAAACGTGAAAGTTTGTGAGGATGGATGGATGGATGTATGGATGTTTGTTACTCTTTCACGCAAAAACTACTGAACGGATTGAGATGAAACTTTGCAATAATATAGCTAATATATCAGAATAACACATAGACATTATTATAAAGATATACTTATTGCGTATGCGGGCGAAGCCGCGGGTAAAAACTAGTCTATTATACATTTTATTTAGGTACTTTAATATGACCTAATTGAACTTATAGGTATTAACAAATTATAATGATGTACATAGTGAGAGGGCTCACAAGACGAATAATAATAAACCACTATTTACCATGTTATAAAGTAATACAAATATTATTAAATAAGTCATAAGTAAGTATTGTTAAATAAGTAAGTTGAGCAAAGTTAATAATATACTAAATATTCCTCTTTACTATCGTTGAAATATTCTTTCAAATTATAGAAAGAATGATGATAATTCTTTGATGGCATGTCTTTTCCATGGCGTTTTTTTTTTATATTTATTTTTCAATAAAAATGGCATGCGGATTCGATAAAATTTAAATAGAGAATTTTTTATCAGTTCACAATTGGCGATAAAGACATACACGCAAAAATATATACATAGACGAACCTTCCTTTTTGGAAGTCGG
The DNA here is from genome assembly GCA_949316475.1 of Hypomecis punctinalis. Taxonomy (NCBI): domain Eukaryota; kingdom Metazoa; phylum Arthropoda; class Insecta; order Lepidoptera; family Geometridae; genus Hypomecis; species Hypomecis punctinalis. Next base: position 24,163,515 of record OX438811.1, on the reverse strand, counting down.
AAATAAAAAGGGAAGTTTCCACAAAAGGTTCGCCATTCCTGGAGTACTACTATATTCCTGTACGAACGTACCTATATAAAAATTAACAGTAGCCAGATCGTGATGATGAATTTTAGAGTGACGTTTCCGCGATTTGAACTATAACCCTTGGAAATTTTACGCGACTAACAAATGAATGACTAATTTGCCTAATTAGGTAAATACATTATTATTATATTTTACGGGACTAATCGCGCACTAAAATTACGAGATAAATAAATACCTCCTCATCCCGACCCGTGACCACTGTCGATGCAACTCGGCCGAAACGTCGGGATGAGGAGGTATTTATTTATCTCGTAATTTTAGTGCGCGATTAGTCCCGTAGTATATAATAATAATGTGTTCAAATCGCGAAAGTTTAAAAACAACATAGGTAAATACAATACCTATTTTAATCGACGAGATTTCCTTATCGGTGTTTTTTTGTATTGTGGTATATATATCCTAAAATCAAAAGTTACCAAACTACCTCGGAGCTACACGGGTGAAATCAAAATTATCGACGAATTAAGCTTTCTAATGGTACTATTTTTGATTACCTGCCAGGCTAGTATGCGCGCCACGAAATATTTCTTTCGAAACGGCGTTATGACAAAGTATATATCTGTCACTTTTTCACACGTCGAAATGAGTCCTTTTCGTAGTCGCATGTTTGACTAGCAGAACGCAATCATGGGTGATAGAACACAAATACATTTGCAAGAACATAAAATCTTACAAGGCCAAAGGCAAAAATAATAAAAAAGAATTGCTTTTTTACGCACGGCAAATTGATAAGCGCCGATAACGGACAATGCATTTGATAACGTCTCATTTATCTTATCATTTACTAATATTTGCATTTTGAGAACAGAAAGGTTACTCTGATTCCAATATAATCTATAGGCCGAATGGCGTCTGTGAAGTCAGCTACAAGCTGTGCAAACCCCCACTCCTCACCGCCTCTGACATAATGAATTTGCTACTACGCAATGACTCTCATCCTGTTCACTTTGATTCTTCCTACATCAGCGATTTTTATCGAGCAGCAACAACAATATACTTTATTTTTTTAAAGGACAAATGTTTTTACTGACTTCAAAATAAATACAACACTTATGCTAAAACTACATAGGTAGTTAAACTACACTATATAAAACGCGTCTGATCATTGACAGACTAAAGGTCTAAAGATAATCCAAATAATGAAGCCTACTGCCAAATGGCATCGTACCCAGCGTGCTGGCAGCATTGCCACGCTAAATGGTTTTCCAAATAAACACCAGAAAATATAATAAACTAGCTGACCCGGTGAACTTCATCTCTCACCATCTGTCAACTGTCAATGTCAACTGTACATGCAGGAATGTTTTGTTTGGGAAAATGAAATTAATATTTTTATAATTTTTTCTCGCTACTTTCACAATTATTTCAAGATCAAAATTAGCCAAATCGGTTGAGCCGTTCTCGAGTTTTAGCGAAACTAACAACCACGATTCATTTTTAAATACAGGGTTATTTCTAATCAATTAGCATCCTTTTAGGGGCTTATTCTGTGCATCGAAACTAACATCTTTTGTTCTACGACTTTTGTCAAAAATAAAAATTTGTCGTTCCATAGAAAGATATAGTTCACCCGCGACAAAATGTATGGAACAGCTGATTTTTTTTTTTAGTTTTGATGAAAGTCGTAGAACAAAAGTTGTTAGTTTTGATGTACAGAATAAGCCCCTAGAAGGATGCTAATTGATTAGAAATAACCCTGTATACAGGGTCATAGGTATTAAACGCAAAACCTTTTAACGGCGGGTCTAGTATATCTAGAAAAAGAAGTTTTGTACTGCGATTTTTGAAAATTTGCTATTCTCCATACCTAGGTATTTAGCGTTGACGAAGTTTTTGTATGAAAAAAGCTAATTTTTTCTTCGTGATTTTCCAAAAGTCCTAGGACAAAAGTGGTTTGTCTAGATGTACCTACTAGACCAGCCTTTAAAAGGTTTGCGTTTAATACCTATGACCCTGTATAGATACATAGATAGATTTGGTAAGTCAACCTTTGACCAACAGTTTACAGAAACTACAGTGGAAACTTACTGATTATTTTTAAGCTCCATCGTGACCGAGTACAGAACCACTACTGGGGAAAACTGGGGGCGAGCAGCCCTCCGTCCCACGCGCACCGACATACTCGTAGAAACAAAACAAAGCAAACAACGCCGCGATGTTTTGCGACAGGATAATGGGCTAGACTGGTGTCTAGTAATCACCTTACAAGAGTACACAAGCTACGAGCGACGAGCGACTTAAAACATATCTCGCTGAAATAGAAACAACAAACCAGGCAACTCTTCGCCTACGTTTTGTGTCAAGCCAATGGAATAAGTTGTATAGTAATCACGTTACAACACTGCACAAACTACTAGCGATGGGCGAGTTATGATTCTGCTTGCTGAAATAGAAACAAAACAACACAAACTACGCCGCGATGTTTTGCGACAGGATAAAGGGCTAGGCTGGTGTCTAGTAATCACCTTACAAGAGTACACAAGCTACGAGCGACGAGCGACTTAAAACATATCTCGCTGAAATAGAAACAACAAACCAGGCAACTCTTCGACTACGTTTTGTGTCAAGCTAATGGAATAAGTTGTATAGTAATCACCTTACAACACTGCACAAGCTACTAGCGATGGGCGAGTAATGATTCTGCTTGCTGAAATAGAAACAAAACAACACAAACTACGCCGCGATGTTTTGCGACAGGATAATGGTCTAGGCTGGTGTCTAGTAATTACCTTATTAAACAAGCTACAAGCGATGAGCGACATAAATATCGACTTGTCTTTTTTTAAAGCATTAAGCATTGCTCGCTGAAATAGAAACATACAACAACACAACAAAGCAGGTGTTACCGCGATGTTTTCCGACAGGATATTGGGATTGGCTTGTAGCTTGTGTGCTTTTCAAGAGTACACAAGCTACAAGCGAAGAGAAACAACGAATCCGGCTAGGCTAGCATCCGGCACGGCGATTGGAACTTAGACGAAAACTGAGAATAATGTAACAAAATGATCTAAAAGGGGTGGTGGCTGGCGCTTCCTCCTTCACCTCGGACGATACGTCACAGTTCTGATATAGTATTATTTGAATTTATATTGATTATTTTTTAAAAATTACCATCCATCATGGAAGCAACTTTAAGAACATTCACGTCGACAAATCGGTCTCGGCTAGGATTCGTAGAGCCATTTGAGACATGCTAATTGGATAAGCTGTTGTCTAGTAATTACTTGCATAAGCTACGAGCGATGAGCGATTTATAGCATCCGTCACCGAAACAGAAACAAACCAGGCTTGACTACAGGCTATAGCTCCATGTTTTGCGACAGGCAGTATCCAATTAGAATACACTGTTGTCTAGTAATTACTTAACAATAATGCACAAGCTACGAGTGATGAGCGACTATGAGCCCCTCGCTAAAATAGAAACAAAGCAAACTAGTATCGACTACGCTTCGCAGAACCATATTTTGCAACAGGCTAATGGAATAGGTTGTCTAGTAATTACCTCACCAGAGTACATAAGCTACGAGCGATGAGCGACTTAATCAACGTTAGGAATTAAGTGCAGGCACGATTTTGATGGTGCAACTCAGAATTACATGGAATTCGCTTGAGCTACTCAATGGAACTCATACGTGCCGGATCTGTGCGCGAATATTGGTTCTGACTTGTCCCATGGCACAATTTGTTGTCAATAACACAAATTAAATAATTTATTACGGAACCTATCGTGGTCAAAACCGCCAATGCCCAGTAATTTACTTAAAAAGATTAATACATCAGTTTCGGCTAACAGCTAAATAGTTACCAAACCAAATATGAACTCCTAACAGAGGCTTCCCAGGAGTCTTTTTTGGACTTCCCGCTATCTGTTCATGACTCGGTACACGCGGGAATGTACCGCTACAATGACAGTGAACTATCAAGGACGCATCTCGGCGGATATCGATCACTCACACACGGGCAATAATAACCTAATTATTGGCCAGATGGACTATACACAGCACCTACATACATAATTATTTTTTACAAAAAAATAGCATGACCGACTTCACCCGTGTACAGAATTCGAGAATATTTCGCACGGATCGATGTAAGTAACATTTTTCACATTATTGTTAATTTATCGAAAATGGATCAATCGATTTCAATAAAATATAAATGGGAGCAATTTCGATTTATACTCTTTCCAATAAAAAAGTTATTCTCGAAATCGGACCACTACGTAAAAAGTTAAGCGCGGTTACGTGGTTATACATAAAAAAATATAATATATTATATATTGAGTATCTCCTCCGTTTCGTCGGTCAATAATATGGTCATATTATTATATAATAGGTTCGCAAAGGGAGCAATAACTCCCCTCGGCGTTTGAAACTTTTAGATGCAGTAGAAGCCCCAGTGTTTTTTACACCACTGGCTTTTCGGTGAAGGAAAACTTCGTGAGGAAATCGCGTCCTTAAGCCGCGTGCGATAGTATGAATAACGTTTAGAGTATTACTCCAATGCCAAGTAGATAATAAATAGAGCTACACATAATACCTATTGTAGCTAAAAATAAAACTAGAATCTCAATCGACGCATATGTTTCCCGTAGAGCGAACAACTGTATAGTTTCCTTGTTATTTCGTGTTTGTTCTCAAGTCCATCGGTCAGCTATACTAGATCCGTCTAATTAATTGGTTTAATGGAAGAGACCGTCATGCTCAACCGACAGTACGGCGACATTATACATACAAATACAATACAGGGTAATCCAAAACTAGTGTACTTACTAAGCTGAAAGGTGATGATTCAGACTTCAGACCAACATTAATGATGAACAACTTTTATTATTATTATTCAATACATCTCTCGGGTCAGGCCCGGTTCTTTGATGGGCATCAGTGGAGCCGACGCCAACACTGAGAGGCCCCTTTTAATACATCATTTAGCTATATAGTTGGGATGACGGTACAACGAAACCTATTGTGCGGAATGAATTCAAAAAATAATGGGCTATTGTAGTGAACTTCTGGATAATTTACATAACCGGTCTATGGAATGAGGTGCGGCACCCGCCAAGTAATGCCTCATTTCAAAATATTAAGGCGGGTGGTGACTTGCCCGTCCACTAAATGGGCCCCCCATGAAGGCTACCGTAAGTTGGCGCCGGAGGGGCAACATTGGTGTGGACGGCTTAGGGTGTCGAGAGGTGTGCTGCGCGTTCACTAAGAGTTACTAGCGGCGTTATGCCCTTTAACACTTCCACCCTGGAGCTTAGGTTCTTAGGTCTTGCGGTTTCCACTCCAAGCCGGCCAGTTAAGGCAAGAGAGGAGTCAGGGGTCTCATTTAGCCCCAGGGAATCAGGGTTCGCGGTGTCGCACCTCACCGACGGTTCGCCACAAAGCCGCCCCTGCGATGTTATTATTATTATGTACTACGGGACGAATCGCGCACGAAAATTACGATATAAATATAATACTTCATCATCCCGACGTTTCAACCGAGTTGCGTTGATCGTGGTCACGGGTATACTTATTATATGAAGGTATAACTATCATACAACATGTTACCTACTTGAGAACAGCATGTCATACCTATTTAAAACATTATTATTTAATTAATATGTTGCTATAAATGAATGACTATTGAGTAGGTAGTATAATATGGAAATACCTACATATTATAGATGACGTAGAATTTACGCGTTAAGGAATAGGGCAAAAGCATCCCTTGCGTGCGTCATTCCTTACTATGTAGTGCCTAGTTAGCCTGGTTTAATCTTCTAGATGTATTTTTAATTATACCATAAACCTACCTACTAACCATAGAGATCTTGAGAAAGGCTTTGTCTTTACCCGGTGCGCGAGCCATTTACTTGTAGTAAATACTAACATCTAAGTAGGTCAAATCGCATGGTTACGAAACTAACAATATATAATGCACTGTTGTGTGAGCGCATATGAATAAGTGTTAGTAACACTGCCGTAACTAGGGCGGTGCCAGCGGTGCCCAGGCACAGGGCGCAGACCCTGGAGGGGCGCAGAAATGACCAGACCAGTATCTAGTTTTGTTTCATGCATGGTAGTTAGTAGGTACATTTTGTTTTATTGCGAATATGGTGTAGACGCGCCCTCTGTACTATCTATATCTATATGGCATTTTTCAAGCGATCTTGAAACAACAACACTTGTAAAGGTGGTTTTATATTTGTCTGATGTGTCGTGACGTGACGCGTCAGAACGGTATCGGTTTCATACATTTAGTACTAGCTGGTGCCCGCGACTTCGTCTGCACAGGATTAGTATTTCGAACAATATGTTTATAAATTGTAGCCTATGTGTTATTCTGATGTATAAGCTATATTATTGTAAAGTTTCATTAAAATCCATTCAGTAGTTTTTGCGTGAAAGAGTAACAAACATCCATCCATCCATCCATACAAACTTTCTCGTTTATAATATTAGTAGGATGGTAACGTTCACACTAGTGCGTAACGTGTTGTGTTCTGATGGCTTATGTATGGAACCGATACAGTTCTGACGCGTCACGTCACGACACATCAGACAAATATAAATCCACCTTGTCTTGCTCGCAATATTACATACACAAACAAAAGTACCTATACCGTAACTATGAGACAATTTCTGTCTATATTCATTTGGAGGGCGCCACTTCTAACTTAGAAGTTCTAAGCAAATCTGTCAATCTAGCAGAGGAGATGTACATATAGTTCACGTTACGCTGTCATTGCTGTCAGCCACATTCATTGGTCCTCCCTTTATCTTTGATTTTATTCATTAACTACGTGCGGCGTTACTGACGCACTAGCGTGCGAGAGATAGATAGAAAATTCATCGTTCGACAAGAGTGAAAAGGATGACTTACAAAACTAAACGATTCACAAACGTTCCATTCTGCCGCGCCGTCCCACCCAATGTTCGGGGATTCCCCGATACATCGAGAATCACGCATTCAGATAGCCGGCCGGGGGCACTCGGATTGATTGTCTTGCTTCTCAACCATGGTCATTATTTGTATAAAATTTCATTAGTTTAAAGTAAAATTGTGTGTGAGAGTGAATAAGTTTATTGTTGATTTGTTGTTCGTTGATAAACTCGTTTGGGTAAGTTAGAAAATTGTATTTAAAAGTTTTACAAAGAAAGTTGTATATAAGTATATTTTTTCGGTTAAAATTTTTACGTTAATAGTGAAATTAACTGAAAATATTTTAAGGTCGGTGGGAGTAAGTAGGAGCGGCCTGTGCCCAGCAGTAGGACATTTAATACGCTGATAATATCAATAAATATTTATGACTTGTAAATGTTATTACTTTATATTATTATTAAGTGTTATTACTTTCCTAAGTAGGTATTTTTAGGTGGCATTTTTATGTTGACCATTTTTATGCTCGAGTTCGGTTCGACACACAAGTATACATATAGACAGGTACTTGTGTTGAGTTCCGAACTACTCGTATATACTAGACTATGCCTGATTAGCGATTCTTCTTTCAGAAATATTACCTGCCGGCTACCGTAAGCTAAGCACGCATGCTATAACAAACAACATGTCTCAAAAACGTCCATCCGGTTCTGAATTTCGTAAGAGAAAACGCGTGAGAGAGATGGAAGCAAAAAAAATGGGAAATACGTTACGAAAGTGGACAGTCACACAACCAGAAAACAGTCAGGAAGATGTGTCCAATAATGACGTTTTGGCCCACCCTGGTATGTCTGGAACTAGATCTGGAAACAATTTAAAGATAGAATATAAAGAAGACAGCCCAGTCAGCCCATTCCAGCAAGACTTGACCTTGCCCATCATATAGTCATATAGTCATATAGTCATTTATTCATAACACCATTTGTTACAAGTCAATAAGTAAAAATTACATTAGGGCACTATACAATATAGCACAAAAAAATAAAAAAATAAAAGAACTTGACAATTACCAAATAAGTCACAAAATCTTAAAACAATTCAGGTAATTTCAAAAAGTCATTTACGTCATAAAATAGTTGTTCATGTAGCCAACACTTTAATTTATTCCTAAACGACCCAGCGGAAGGTGCATCCCGAACTTCTACGGGTATTCGGTTGTATATAGCTGGCCCACCAAAATATACAGACCTCTCCGATTTTGCCAGCCTATGAGAAGGAGTCACCAGTTGATTTTTTCTAGCATTGCTTCTTAAATTTAACCTAGAATAGGTACCTTTCCTCTCAAATAATCCTAAATGGTTGTGCGTGAAAAGGGCTACCTGATAGATTAGTTCGCACGGTAGTGGCAGTACGCGCAGTTCCCTAAAGAGCTCCACACAAGATACGTCGTCCGAAACCCCGAAAATGGCTCGCACAGCCCGTTTTTGCATAGAGAAAGCTCTCTTATACTCCGCTGCGCGGCCCCACAATTCTAATCCGTACGTAATATTACTATGGATTGTGGCAAAGTAACAAGAGCGCACAACGTCCCGCGTGGCCGTGCTCGCGAGCCGTCTGAGCGCGAAGCACGAGCGGCTCAGCTTCCCACATAGCTCCTGTATATGTGACTCCCACGTGAGGGCGCTATCTATGTGGAACCCTAGTAATTTCGTTGAGTTGACCTGCTGAAGCGTGGTGTTTCCGATCGTTACCGAGTACTTAGCTTCCGATCTCCCATTCAGATTGAAAGTCAAAAAGCAGGTTTTATCCTTGTTCAATGCTAGGCCATTGGACTTAAACCACTCATCGAGTTTACTAACGGCAGAGTTTATCTTACAATGCAGCTGAGTCGATGATGGCGCAGTAATCACTGCGGCCACATCGTCAGCATACATGTATATCTCAGCGTCTTCGATGGCACCCGGCAAGTCGTTCAAGAGAAGACTGAACAAAGTATTCGAGAAACAGGATCCCTGGGGCACGCCTATTTCGTTCTCCAGCTCGTCGGATGAGACGCGACCTTTGTCCCCTACCACGACTTGCGTTCTTCCTGACGTAAAGGAGATTATCAATGACCCGGAAGGACCGCGCATTCCGTGGAAACCTAGTTTCTGGGCAATAAGTCGATGGTCTGCCGTGTCAAAGGCGCGCGATAGGTCGCAGCAGACCAGAGCGACCTGCAATCCTGCTTCGCGAGCTTTCAGAATTTGCCACACTACTTCGCGCACTAAGTCTGTGGTTGAGCGCCCGGCCCGGTATGCGTATTGCCTGTCAGATAAGATGTCTCTTTGGAGCGCATAGTTTAAAACTCTTCTATTAAGCCCTACCTCAAACACCTTGCTAATAGCTGGAACAAGAGAGATCGGACGGTACGACTTAAGGTCTGACTTTTTCCCTTTGCCCTTGTAGAGGGGGCTAATTTTTACTCTTTTAAGAGCTGATGGGTACTCTCCGTTACGCATACATAAGTTGAAAAGTCTACTTAGAACAGGTGCCAAAGGCACTATACCCGATTTTATAAGATCGGCTGATAAGCCGTAAAGGTCGGTACTTTTTTTTGGGGCAATTCGCTTAGTAGCTATCGTAACAATTTCGGTAGGTGAGAAGGGTTCAAGTCGGATTGATACATCGCTGGCGGATGACTCGCCACCTAGCGCAGCTAACGCGCGACTATTGTTTGCCACAGGAGCCCCAGCTCTTTTCGCAGCTGTAACAAACTCAAGGTTCAGCGCGTCAACCAAATGTTTTTTGGTCTCGTATTGCTGACCACACTCGTCCCGTACCAGATCAGTGAAGTCAGCTCTTTCGCGGTTCCCGCGCCCCAGCTCTGTGTTAATTACTCGCCACATACAGCGCGGGTTATTTTTAATAATATTTGAGTAAAAACTAACACGCTTAGTTTTTAGTAACTTGAGATATTTGAGCGATATTTCATCATACTTGACCCGTAGTGGTTCGTTGGTGGGAAATATTTTTCTTAAACGGGCGATATCATTTAATAGATGTTTCAAATTATGGATTTCGGTATCGACCCAATGCTTACTACTTAAATTGGACTGTTTTTTTTGCGGAAAGCACGTATTAAAATAGCTAGCTAAAATAGTTATGAGTGAAGTTGCTAAGGACTCACAATTATGGCCCGCTTTGTCTATCACGTGATCCCAATCAACAGATTCAAGGGCGTTGATAAAGTTATTTTTCTTAGCCGCAGTAAAGCTGCGGGTCAGCCGGTGAGCGGGGGTGGAGGTGGCACATTCTTCGACTATTAGACGCTGAGCGTTATGGTCGCTAAGCGGTTGTGTGTTTACGTTAACTACGGTGCAGACGCGCTCTGTTGACATATTAGTATATATATGATCCAGAAGCGTTCCACCACCTCCGTCCACTCGAGTAGGATGATTGACTAATTGGACAAAATTATAACTCGCTATTATATCTCTAAGCTTTTTGAGCACTGGAGCTCTGTAAAAAATCAATGTTGGCATCTCCTAAAATTATGCATTTAAAGCCTTCATTTGTAACTTTGTAAAGGAGGCGTTCGAACCACTAGTCCAAGTTCTGAAATTCAAATTAAAGAAGCAACTGCAACTGATAAGATCCAGTTAGACATAAACGATCCTGTTTCATGGTTACCATTAACTGGCCACATTCGTTGTTTCCTTGTTGAGAAAGGTCCTGATCAAGGAAAAGGTAGTCAAAATATTTCTTCAACTGAAGACGCAGGACGAAAATTTCATATGCATTGGTTTACAAAAAAGATGAGCAATGGCGAGATGGTACCAAGGCCTTGGTTGATTTACAGTAAAAAAAGAGATGCAATATTTTGTTTCCCATGTATACTTTTCGGTTCTTCCTCGACTAAGCAAATAATGCCGGCACTGGCTGATGCACAAAAAGGATTTAATGATTGGCGTCATTTAAGTCCACGTATTCCTGAGCACGAAAACTCTACATTTCATAGAGAAAATTGTATTAAGTGGAAAATGCTTGAACAGCAAATAAAAAGTAAGACCACAATAGATGCATCCTTACAAAAGGCTATTGATCAAGAAACAAATAAGTGGAGACATATTTTAAAAGTGTGTACTAGCATAATTTTGTTTTGCGCGGAAAATAATTTACCCCTCAGAGGCTCTCATGAGCATATTGGAGAATCAGGATCTGGAGTTTTCTTAAGTGCCGTGGATATGATTTCAAAATTCGATCCTGAACTTAGAGCGCACATCGAATCGCTTAATAAAGGAAATATTTCATATTTTACGCCTTATATTCAAAACGAGCTTGTAGATATTCTTGCCTCTGAGGTCAAAAAACAAATTTTAGACGACGTTCGTCCGGCAAAATACTTTTCCATACTTTTTGATTGTACGCCAGACGTATCGCATCAAGAACAGATGTCACAAATATTGAGATTCGTAAAAGTATCCGAGCAGAAAGTTACAATCGAAGAACGATTCATAGATTTCATCCAGTCTCATGAAAAATCGGGCGAGGGATTGTCGAAAGAGATTTTAGAGAAATTAGAAGTTGATGGATTGAATATTCAAGATCTTCGTGGCCAAGGCTACGACAATGGTAGTAATATGGCCGGTAAATATATCGGAGTCCAAGCCAATATAAAACAAATTAATGAAAATGCTGATTACGTGCCGTGCGCAGCGCATTCTTTGAATTTATCTGGCGTACACGCTGCTAGTGTGACACCTGACATGATCACATTTTTTGGATTAATCCAGAAAATATTTGTGTTTTTTTCGAGTTCAACGGTCAGATGGGAAACTTTAATGAAACACTTTAATATTTCATTGAAACAACACGCTGACACTAGATGGGCCTCTAAAGCTAGGGCCGTCAAAGCTTTGAACACGCAAATACCCCAAATCAGGTGTGTGCTAAAGATTCTAACTACCAATGATTATAATGCGGAAACAATCGCTACAGCTAAAAGTATAATGGTAAAGTATAAACCTAATTAATTATAAATTCATATGTACTCTGCAAATTTAGGATCAAATTTTGGAATCTGTTGACAGAGTGAATGTAGCTCTACAGTCTAAAACCATTACTATCGACAAAGCCTCTGAATTAATCAAGGGATTAACAAGCCAGATTCAGAATATTCGCGACACTGTGGACATTGTTTTCGAAAAGGCAAAAAGAATTTGTGAACAATGTGACATTGAAGACAATTTTCCTGAAAAGCGACGAAAGCGAGTAAAAAGACACGATTTAAGTGAAAGTTCAGACGCCGGCTACTACATTACTCAGCAACAAAGTTTCAAAATTCAGATAAATGAAGCAATAGATACAATAATTTCTGAATTAAAATGGCGATTCGAAAAACTACGCGACATACACCACTCTTTCGGTTTTTTGACCGTAAAACACATAACTACATATTCGGTTGAAGAACTAAAAAAACATGCAGCTGATTTGAGTATCAAATATTCTGCAGATATAAATGCCACAGAATTTTGGGCCGAAATAGAAACTTTGAAGAGTCAAGTTGAAGCGACTACATTATTTGATAAATGTGAATGTCAGTCAAGTATGGGTCTTCTCAAAGCTATAGTGGAACTGGATTTAAAGGAAATGTTTCCCAATGTAGTAGTCGCTATAAAGATATTTTTAACGATGCCAGTGACTGTAGCTTCCTGCGAGAGATCATTCAGTAAGCTCAAATTAATAAAGACGTACCTGCGCTCGACGATGGGCCAAGAAAGATTGTCTGGCCTAGCGATTTTGTCTATTGAACGCGACATAGCACGGCTCCTGTCGTATGACAATGTAATCAAGGACTTCGCAATGAGAAAAGCGCGGAAAGTAAATCTTTGAGTAGGTAGCTGTCCTTTTCTTGTGATTACGGTTTACCTTAGCCTTGGGTCTTTACTATCGAGTACTTTGTGTCATTTCTGTATTTGAGCAAATATTTTTGAATAAACAATTTTTATCTTAAAGAAATCTACTAAGTACCTATACCTTCGTAAACAAAAAATAGATAGATTTATTTTTATGCACATTTGTCCACTTTATTGTCAGAGCCTGGTTAGAGCATTTTTCAAGGGCGCAGTTTTGAAAGCTCGCACCGGGCGCATAAAAGGCTAGTTACGGCACTGCCTACAAAATTGTGATTTTAATCAGTTTATTTATTTATTTATTTATTTATTTATATATTGTTGGAAAACAAACAGCTTTTGTAATACTTATAGTACGATAGCAAACACAAAGAAGCCTTGCAGTTCTCACTAATAGCTAAATATTCCAGTTATAAAGCAAAAAATAAGTTGTAAAGTATTTAGGTACGTATTTTGCAACATAAGTGCAATTACAGGAGCCAATACCAATACAGATCGCTGAAGAAGAAGAAGATAAAGAATACTAAGAGAAAAGACCTAGTCATCCGAAAAGAAAATAGTACAGGCATATTTCTTAAAGAAGTTTTGTCTAGCAGTGAACAAATCTACATCTTTTGAATAGCTGAGATTGAAGTTATTGCACACTCTAATAAAATAAGAGTTTTGTTTATAATTAGTCACACGTGGCTCTAAATAGAGCATAAGGTGGTTTCTTCTGGAAACACGAGTAGGAACTTGTAATTTAATTTTAGATAGAAGGTCACTACAATCAATTTTATTGAGGACAATATTATGAAGGAAAGTTAAATCTGCTGCCTCCCGTCTACGACGCAGGGGAAGTAAGTGATGATGTTTGCAACTTGCATTATAATCAGTAAATTTTAAACTGTGCTTATAGTTGAGGAAACGCAGAAACTTTCTCTGTATTTTCTCTATACTGTCTATGTACACGTCGTAGCATGCGAGGCGTACTCTAGTTGACTCCGCACCAAAGAGCAATACAAGATTTTAAGGGACTTGACAGTTTTGAAATCTTTAGTTAGACGGAATATGAAACCGAGGGTCTTCATCGCTTTAGAAGTTATGCTCTCAATATGTTTATCGAAAAGAAGTTTTGAATCGAGGATAACACCAAGATCCCTAACGTGGTCTGTACGCTGCAGGGACTGCTGGTTGAGTGTATAATTGAAACGCAATGCATTACGAGACCTGGTAAATGAGATGCAGATGCATTTATCCACGTTTAAGTCAAGTTTATTAATGAAACAATATTGTTGTAGTCGGTCAAGATCCTGCTGCAGAAGCATACAGTCTGATTGTGAGTTAATTTTTTTATAAACTTTCATGTCGTCAGCAAATAATAAGAACTGAGAATTTTGGAAACATTGACTTATATCATTGATAAAGAGTATAAATAGCAATGGTCCCAAAATGGAGCCCTGCGGGACGCCTGAAGGTATGGTGGAGAATGGTGATTGAGATGAGAATCCGTTTAAGACCACCGTTTGATTGCGGCTTCCTACATACGAAACGAGCCACCGATGGAGATCACCGCGAATTCCACCTTTTAGTATTTTATCCAGCAGGATCACGTGGTCTATTTTATCAAACGCTTTGGTATAATCTGTATAAATGGCATCGAATTGTCCACCAGATTCCATGCCGTTAGTAAGGTCGTCAGTAAATGATAGTAGATTGCTTACAGTTGACCTGCCTCGTAAAAACCCGTGTTGCTGTGGCAGAAACGTATGTTTGAGAGCAGCATAAATCTGGTTGTGAATAATCTTTTCAATAACTTTTGCCAGCACACAGAGCTTAGAAATGGGCCTATAATTCGTAACGTCGCGTTTAGGACCTTTTTTATGGATGGGAGTGACGATAGCTGATTTCCAGATTTTTGGCATAACTCCTTCAGCAATTGAGCGCCTGAATAGTAAACAAATAGGAGAGGACAGACTACCAGCACACTTTGATATTAACAGTGGGTGTAGGTCATCAGGCCCAGCTGACATGTTACAATCGAGAGACTTTAGTATTTTATAGATCTCTTCTTCCTTAAATTCAACCGAACGGATTTCAGCACCTGGAAACGAATTAGAAGGAGTGCCAGTCGAATGTAAATTAGGTAACGTTGTGGGTGGCAGGTAAGTGGAGTTAAAAAACTCAGCGAAAGCGTTGCAGATGTCCCTACCGGATGTTAACTCACTGCCGTTATAGGTCATGGACGAAGGGTAAGAATTGTGTTGCTTATTTGCTTGTACATATGACCAAAAGGCTTTAGGATTATCTTTAATAGAGATTTCCGTATTGATTATGTAACTATTATAACATTCAATCTCCATTTTCTTAGCTCTTTTTCGCAGAACACTAAAAGCAACACTATCGCATATATTAGAATATACTTTGAATTTTCTATGTAGCTTGTTCTTTTCACTAAGTAGTTTCTTAAGTGCAGGAGAATACCAGACTGGGTATCGACTCGGGCGTACCTGTTTGGAAGGAACATATTTATCCCGCAAACTAAGAAGTATGCTATTAAACAACTCAACTGCTTCGTCCAAAGACCCACACGACAATAAGGCCTCCCAGTCACGGTCATCAAGTTCCTCACAGATGGCCGAATAGTTTCCTTTTAAGTATTGAAATTTATGTCTAGTTATAGGTTTCAACGGCGGCGAATCAACAAAGTTTGGTTGACAGATAAGAGCTGGATGGTAAGAATCCTCATCTATTAGTGGCTCGGTACAGTGGGAGACTAATATATCTCCATTAGAGAAAATTAGGTCGAGTAACCCACCCAGATGGTTTTTAATATTATTATACTGGTTTAGGTCACATAAGTTCATTAAATCTTGAACCTCCTTATGATTAGAATTAGAACTCGAGAATAACGGGGTAAGATAATTGTAATCTCCTGGTAAGGGCCACATAATATCACTTAGATTAAAGTCACCGGCAATAAACATTTTGTCGTTCGGGTTGTTAGCGCATATTTCTTGAACCTTGTCTGAGAAATTAGTTAATTGCGAAGAGAAAGATAACCCGTTGTTCTGTTGACATAAATAGATACACCCAATGTGCATTGTAACTGGAAGATTTCTTCTACCCGCATTAAACCTAATAGAAACCCAGATATCCTCAGCTGTGGAATGCCAATCCAGTCGCGCGGCCGCGGCAAAGTCGCGGCGCGCCGCGATAAGGACGCCGCCGCCGCGCGACTGGCCAACAGCCTCGTAATCTCGATCTCGGCGCCACACCGTGTATTTGTCACTAAAAAGTTCTTCATTTAATATCCTATCCAACAACCATGTCTCAGTCAGAATTATTACGTCATAGTTATGTAGTTGAACACCTCTCCTAAACCGGACAGTCTTCGTTCGCAAACCCCTAACATTTTGGTAATAAATATTAACAGTCATGTATCACGTCCCGGCCAAAGACGTTTGACCGGATCGCGACATAAATGCCAACAAATATCACCAGTTTAAGTTTGAGTAATGTTAGGAGTTTGCGAACCAGAGACCCCGAGGAAGAGAGAAATGTAAACAAAGCAATAAACTGATGTTTAACGTGATGACGTAATAAAGTACATCGCCTCAGAATAAGTGGACAAGCTAAGTGCTGGATAGCTCCGTGGATAGGTAGGCAATTGGAAATGATAAGTACTTCCATGTGGTGTGACATGTATGACGGCAGTTCTAGCGAAGAGTATTGAAAGTAGTGACTATGAATACGAACAAAATGAAATAAGCTCCGAATATGTGATGTATATGAGTACTTAGTTTTGTTAATTTTAGTAGTGATAATAGAAATATGAAAATATGTGAGACTAATCGAGTGTGCTAGTACGATCACGAATAAATCGTAATTCATTCTTAAAATAAATACACGAGATGTTTTCTGTTCACGGGACAAAACTCTAAAAATAGAAAGTAATGGTCTGGTACGCAGTTTAGGTAAGGTTAATAAATTAAAGTACATAACAATTAGGTAATTTAGAAGGAGTGACATTATATTTATTGTTGATCTGTATTGGTATAGCTTACCACCTGTAATTTGCATGGTCCGGTTTAAGCGTAGTGACAATAGGCAAGATTCACTATGGGAACACTTATCAAACATTGGAACTATGAGTCACTTTATTTTTAAGATATCTTCTTCACTGGAGATTGCAATGATCGGCGAAGTGTCATTTCTCCTAGTAAGTATCTTGCAGTTTTGGACCCATACGTATCTATGGTTGTGTTCCGCAGCAGCTTTCTTGGTTTTTGTGAGGAGTTGCTTGTTTTTCTTGGTTAGGTGATCGTTTATGTAGATTTTGTTCGAGAAACCAGAGTAGCCCAAATCCTCGGCGGTCAGCCCCGGCTTGCGGGCTCGGGCCGAGGCCACGAAGTTTTCCTTCTGGTACCTGCCGAGCAGTCCCACGATGATCGGCTTAGGCACCGCCGACGATCGCGCTCTGGTAATAAAATTGATGTCTCCCTTTGTAATAGGCTGGCCGATGACGTCACCGATCCTGCACACCACCTCAATAAGATTCTCATTCTTTTTCAGAGGAATGCCCTTGATCTCAATGTTGTTTAGCCTCATCATTTGATCTTTCGCTGCGAGCTCGATGTTTAATTTTTCTAATTCCACTAGTAAAAGAGGGTAGTCATCGGGAAGTGAAGGTTTCTCCTCAAGAACCTGAACTCTTTGCTCCATCTCCACGATCTTTGAAGAGTTTCCTTGTACATCCTTCTTGATAGAGGATAGGGACTCGTCGATATTGAGCAAGTTCTCTTTTAAGTTTTTTATTTCCTGCACAATTGAGGGCAGTTGTTCCAACCGCACATTGATTCCGTGGATGCCATTACGTAATTCCTGCAGAACAGTCTCCAGGGTAGCGGCCGAGACCACGGGCACGCAAGGCTATACCGTCAGAGACGCGTGCGCTGCCCCACCCTTGCAACTGCTGCATAGCACGGCACCTTGTCTCACCGCTCCGAGCTTACGATAGTTCGATTCCGTGATGTTTGCACACGAAAAACAAAACGTTGATAAACATTTCGAACATTTAACTCCGTCCGAATAGTCGTTGTTGCAAACTGGACATGTAAACATTGTTGTAATTTGTTATTGTCGGGCCGCGAAATGAGTAGTAGGTAGGTATTAAAAAGTGCTCTAAGCTAACGACGTGTTATTGTCGCAAGCGCGCGGCGCGAACTGAAAAAGTAGTAAGTAGTCTTTAGTGAGAAATTAAATCACAGCTAGATCATGATTATATTTTTTGACAATTGCCTAGAAACATTTAAGAACTAGACCTTTGAATAAAGAAGGAAAAAAATAGCCTTGACAGATACTAATTATTCTATTCAACATGGCTGTGACAGGTACATTTAGATGGTATGCTGCTAGCCTATCACTACATAGTACACAGTATATAACAAAGTCGCTTCCGTCTGTCTGTCCCTATGTAGGTATCTAGGTATGCATATATATTTCAAACTACGCAACGAATTTTGATGCAGTTTTTTTTACAGATGATTCATGAGGAAGGTTTTTATGTGTAATACACCTGTGCGAAGCCGGGCCGGGTCGCTTGTATCTAAATAAATAATGAAGTCGTGAGGCAAATTCGTCGCATTCAAACCATCGACTACAACTTCGCCTTCCATCAGGCGATTTGGTGGCCAAACAAAGCACTATCCTACTATATTATAAACGCGAAAGATTGTGAGGATGGATGGATGGATGGATGTATGGATGTTTGTTACTCTTTCACGCAAAAACTACTGAACGGATTGAGATGAAACTTTGCAATAATATAGCTTATACCTACATCAGAATAACACATAGGCTATGAATTATAATGATATTGCGTATGCGAGCGAAGCCGCGGGTAAAAACTAGTTATGAATAAAAAAATAACGCGTTGCACTCCGCGAGTGCTGCCAGAAGTGAAAACTTGAACATTAACTTTATGCATTTATAATTTCGCATGAATTGCTTTATTTATCAGTGTAAAAGTACTGTCATTTATGTGGTTAAATACAATCGCGCAAGCAAGTTTTCACTTCACCGTCTTACGAACTTTCGATCAGCTTACGAATTGTCCTGACCCGAGTTTAACATTTTTACCCATCCCAAAAAATGCACAAAGTGGCTAAAGAAGTTTTCACTACAAAAAAAAAAATTATACTAATGATTTAGTTCATTTTTACCCCAGTAAAGGTGACGTCCACATGTGGTATATTATTCAGAGATAAATCGAACCAAGATTATATATACATCATTTGAAATCTTGATTTATGGGCTTCTCAAAAATATTTAATTTTGATTTTGTTATCTCTCTATTTTTTTTAAATGTGAAAAATAAATTGTATGAAAAATAATAATATAGCTTTGTATTTTTTCTAGTTTAGCAGTAATAAAGTGCGTCTATCGTTATTTTACTTGCATTCGTAGCTGATTCTTCCACATTCATCTCTTAATTTGCTAAAATTAAAAATTATAACCTACCAGTGTGACCATGTAGTAGGTACAATGTGACAAAAAAAACACTTAAAAATTGTGTCTAACTGGTAAACATGCTTCTATTTAACAATAACAGAGGTTACTTAACCAGGATTTCTAGAGATAAACTACCTATCGAGCCAAATAAATATTTGTTTATCCTAATAGATTCAAAATTAATTTAAAAAAAACGGAGGGCTCTTTTTTGTTTTTAACTGATGTAATAGACTCAGAAAAATATGAACTTTCTCGAAGTGTAACGAGTGTTGTAGTTAGAATATTTGATTATTATTATTATATACCAGCCTCCATACATTTTGTGGACATCTCCTTTGGAACTTGAAGTCGACGACATTTCTCATCTTGTGAGATCTGTGGTGTGTACTGTAACCGCCGTTATGTATGTATATATACACATAACGTCTGTTCCATGTACCTATGCTATATTTTGACTATACACCTTATAGATTATTAACTAAAATTTTCTGTCTCTCTCAGACTTTGTAAATTTGTTGTATTTGCTGTCCTTTTCATGCTAATGCGGGTTTGGAAATATTTATTGTTCTTAAAAAAAAAATTAGTCGAGAGAAGTTCTAGGAGGAATACCACGACATTTTGCTGCTCAGTATTTTATTGGAGAATCTATAGCACTAAAGAATAAGTTCAAAATTGCCATTATCTGACACAGGTCAACCGCAAATTATTGGAAACCTTACATTTTCAAGTGCCTGAAGTATGGGCTCTCTAAAATGCTGTAGAACATGTTAGCAGGTCATATTTTTCTCTTTTTATTTCCTGCGTTAACAGAAATATTGTTTTGAGTAAAAATCGAACACTGAAGACAGGGTTGTGACTGACTCATAGGTATTTAATTATATTTAATTTCAATGAGATCTGTTAAATAAGTAAAGAAGTAAATTTTGAATATTTCTCATAAGGAACGGTTCGGACATCATTGTTTTCTGTTATTTTACATATATTCGATTTTAGATCATTTTACTTATTCCTAAACTATTTTTGTATTAAAATAATTAAAAATATTAATATTAATGTCTGAACTTTATATGATAACGATAATCAAAATAGTTTAATTCGTTTTATACCAGTATAATCTTAGTTATGTTATCTAATGTCACCAAAAAATCATCGAACACTACAATCATAGTCTTATGTATTATTCTAAATACGAGTATGTAAATTATACTATTTTCTAATAGCATTTTGAAAATTTATAAGAAAGCGAAAGTATGTATAAATTGAGAACCTCTCTTCTTTTGGTAGTTGGGCAAAAATATAAATGTGTTAACCCTAGTTGTCCTTTATGCAATCCATATTGACTGCCATAAAAAAACTTGAGTGGCAACTGTCGCGTAGAGACAGTATAAACTTAGACAGTAAGACAACTTGGCATGTTAATAGGGCATTAAATTTTATGGCGAAAATAATAATAATAAATAAATAATAAATATTAATAATAAATATTGGGGGACATCTTACACACGGCCACTGACCCCAAACTAAGCAAAGCTTGTGATATGGCTGCCAGAGACTGATATACTACGTATACATATTTTTTAAATACATACTTATATAGATAGTAACTAAATAACACCCAGACACAGTGCAAACACTTATGTTCATCACATAAATATTTGCCCTGGGTGGGGATCGAACCCACGCCTCTTTGATCCAGAAGTTAGGGTCACTAACCACTGAGCCACCGAGGCAGTCGAAAATGACTTTCAATTAATGAAATAATGATAATTTATGGTTACTTATGTGCTGATTGATAGTGGTTTGAAATAATTTTACGAAAACAATAAAGTATCACAGGTAACACGGCAGACTGTAATGTAAAATAAACCTTATAGCTATATAAAATCGAATCACTTAATAATATAGGTACTGAAATACAAATAGAGTACTATGTCTAGATAGTCATCACATATTAGGTTTGTTTCTGTCGAAGACTATATTTGTAGCAAGTTGACTTACTGGAAATAGAAATAATTTATAGCGCCAGAAATTTTCACAAAAACTAAAGTGAAATCACTCACAATCACGAGTGTTTAAATTTTTTCGTCCGTTTTGTAGAAACCCATAAATATTTTATAATTGATTTCTCAAGTATTTGACAGGCGTGGAATTCGTCGAGATTACAATTATTTTGTATGGGAAAAGCTAGGATTTTGGAGACAGTCCGGGTTAGACCGCGGTAAACGATACTCGTTTTGAAAATAGTTCAGGTGTTAAATTATAACGCGTGTGAAAATTTGGAAATTAGAGCTCGCTCGCTTCGCTCATTTCCCAAGTGTATAAGTGAACAGAAAGCCTTCGTCGATTAAGGCATATTATAGTGTTTGTGTTGTGAAAGTGATATATCATAAATCTCTTTGAGACCTTTGGCGATGCCTTTCAAGGATTCGTCTTTGCAGTAACTAATAACTTTGATCAAATCAGATATTTGATGATGTTATCCTTTATAATCATTTTATAGTTATTTCCTGCGGTTTTTTCCGTGTCAAAGATAAAGTTTGTGTTACCTCAGGTCTCAGAAAGATTTCTAACTAATGCATATTTTATTCAAGGTATTTATTTCCAGGTTAATTTCCAAAGTATTTAACTTTCAGATAGCGGTACTATAAGTACGATTCTACCTTAGACTCCGTTTCTCTCCCACCATCTTATCAGATTTATTGATAGGTAAATTACAATAGTGGTAGCGTAAAGTCCTTTTTCTTTCAGAAGCAGAGAGGTCTACATTGTTTTTGGGCTATCTTAAGGGTAGACTATTTATTAGTTTTTCTCACGTAGGACTCATAGGATGTGTGTTTGGAAAGATTGATTGGATGAATGCTACTAAACATTTAAATTCAGCTACATGTAGCTAGGCTGTTTTATAGTTCCGGTACAAACAAATTAATAACTTGCTTGAATGAAAACTTTCAATAACCTCATAATTTTCTGCATCTGATCAATCTCATTATATTTGGATATATATAACACATTATGCTGTTATGCCCAGCGTATTGGGAAGTTGAAGTGTCAATGGGCACTTGGGCAGGGCACATAGTGCAGAGAACTGATGACCGATGGGGTTGGAAATCGCGCTGGATGCAAGCCGCTTCCAACCAGTCTTATTGGAGATCTATAGAGAGAGTCCTATGTCCAGCAAGTCTATGTGGGCGTCTTATGGCTGATTATGCTGTTATAAAAATATATCAGTAGTTATCTCATCCCGTAAGGGGATCAAACACCTATGAAGGAGAGCAGACATCTACGCAAGGAGTTCAGACTTCGTGTCTATTGAACGAGATTCAAAACATTTATACATTCTCACTGCAAGTTCATGTTTCACGAATGGAGTACGAGATTCGAAATATTCGCCTATACATGATTTTGTATTGCGAAACATACAACATAATATATAATTATTAACACATATCTGGTTATTGAAGGTTTTCATCATCAACTAACACAAAACAAAAATATCTTACTGGAACTATATTGCTTTTCTTCTTCAAAATGATAAATTAGTATAAAAAAAAATCATTCTCTTACACACGTGCACACTAGCTAACACGAATAAAGAGTCGGGCGAAGGTTTAAAGCTGATCAGATGTTGGAGTCGGGCCCTTCGAACCTCACCCTTTGCATTCAAGGTCGACAAGCCGGTACCGCCCTGGGAAACTCAGGATATCTGGTTCATGACGGCTTCCAGCTAATGGTCGCTGTCTCACAACTAGATATTCGTACATGCACTAGGTACACACACCACACGACCATGGTATTCCTGTAGGGATCATTTCGAGTCATGAGGAATATTTTGGTCTTAAATTAGCTTATGGGAACCAAATAATAACAAACTTTGAGAACTTTAGGTTCTAACTTTATTAAAAGTGTGTTTGGATGTGTGACTGGACTAAGAGATGAATGAATGATGATCAGTAAGAGATAAGAAGGTTTGAATATTTAGTGTCTTTAGTGGCGTGGTTAGGGCTAAACCTGACGGATTTGTTGGCAACGTTTTGGAGTGGGGTGAAGGATGGCAGGGAGCCCCACATTCTATTTCGATTAGGTTTTCCATTTATAGATCTTAAAGATCTAAACTCCATATTCCATACCTGTTTTCCTTCCAGAGGATGGTGTTAGCAGCGATGCAGTTTGGCGCAACTCAAAGGAGCAGATAATATTATTCTCACTGTACTAATGTTATTAATCGGTATTTCTTTTAGCATAAAGTTGGCCACGAAGAGAGAAGAAGGACAGACTGCGGATCACCGATCGCTGTAGCTGTAAGGAGTAGCAGATAGCCGGAATCAAGCTAAGTTGCATGCTTTTGTATAACTTATTTCTATTTTAATTTGTTCTCTTTTTTTTATAATTTTATTTTTGTATCTATTTATGATACAAAGAACTGGCAACACCTATTATTTTCTGATTATTTATTGATTTATATAGGCTAGTGTTAAAACTAATTTAGGTTTACTATTTATCCCAATTTTTATTCTTTAAACACAACGTATATGGGTCCATTTGAGTTTAATATTTTCTAGACGATCACATTATAAAACTAGACGATCACGTTTATCTTGGCCAAATAATTAGATAAATAATTAATAAATAGGATTAGCTTTACAGTACCATAGGCACCATAGCCACTACCCAGTTTAATAGCAGATCACATTACAAAGTAGACTATGTAAATGGATGATGTCATCGCATCGCCCAGACTTTAGCCAAATGCCTGTAGCCTGTAGTTACAAGGTCACAGCCAAGGTAAGTACTTAGTAATTAGTTACCAAAACATCAACAAAACTATTTTTACAGTGCTTTTCACACGGTGTTTGTGCACACAAAGAGTGATAAGGAATTTCGTTTGCCACAAAACTCTTTGAATCAAAGATTAAACATTAGACTGCCTCGGTGGCTCAGTGGTTAGTGACCCTAACTTCTGGGTGAAAGAGGTGTGGATTCGATCCCCACCCAGGGCAAGTATTTATGTGATAAACATAGGTTTGCTCTGTGTCTGAGTGTTATTTAGTTACTATCTATCTATGTATAATTATGTAGTATACCAGTTTTTGGCAGCCATATCACAAGTTTTGCTTAGTTTGGGGTCAAGGACTGTGTCGATTCGCCCCGCGGCGGGCCGAACCGCTTGCGGGGCGAAACGCCGCAATACCTGTGTTATTTATTTATTTTAATAAGTAAGTAAGTTTGTAGGTATAAGCCAGGTGGCTAGCCCTGGTGTCAGAGTTTTTAAGCCGTCTGAAGGCCTCTGACATGGCTAAACGGTTGATATAACCAGGGCCGGACTTAACATACATAGATAATTCATAAAATTATTTTTCTCCAAAAATGGCACAGCCAACATCAATTTGAGTAGGTATGCATTACACCTACTGTTGAAAAAACATAATCTACATAAATATCTCGTACATCTACGCAAAGGCCATATTACATAAGACTGCAGATGTGAAGTTCGCTGCAACCCAAACAACATGCAGCTATACGTGAGCATCAGTCAAGATTTGATATTGTGCAGCTTGTAGCTAACTTCACATCCGCTGACTTGTAGGTTCTGCACTGACATCTTGCAGGTTATGTGCTTTTCCCTCTCCAGTGTCTACCTGTGCCAGCCAAGCTCAAAGTGTTCACCGTTAAATATGAATCTTAACACAACTTTTAGACTACAAAATCAACTGAGCTATTTTGATTCCATTGGGTAAAACACTACACATCTGGAAGGCAATTACTTACACAGCTACATGTTTATGATAGTCATAAAAGTAGCAACATAGTACCAATCAAGAAATATACTTATTATAGGTACTATTATGATAGATTTTATAAATAGCACGGAGACCATTTGTCATGACCCGTTGGTGTGATCATGAATAAAATTGTAAATTACTTTAAAAAATTGATTGAAATCATTTACTTGCTTACAGTTTGTATCTTTTTTCTTTCAAAAAGTACAGCAATTTTTCTCAACATTTTTCTTTTTAAATAAATGTATTAAAATGAAATATTGCTTATGTAAGTAGTATTATAACAAGCTCTTTACCATTTGCCTGTGCAATATTTTTTTTTCGTTAAAGGCGGAGCTACTTCACACAAACTTATACACTTATTGTATAACTATAGATGAAATTCATGTTATGGTCCGACAAAATTTTAATTGACTTTGGTAAAAAAAAAAACAATTATAAAATGAGTCGTAGAATCTGCACTAAAACAAACCAAATGAACACCCAAAAAATTTTTTTAATCTATTCTCTTCTTATATCTTTTTTCTTATTGTAAGGCGGAATTACTCTAAATTTTTTTAGAGACCTCGCTCCTTCCTGCTTTTGCAAAAAATTATGTCCTTGATAAAATGTTAATGTTTGCATTTGACAATCAGATTGTTAAACAATTATGTTGCTAGCAGTATCCTATCCTATTCCTTGGAATAAAATAAATTATGTACCTAAACGTACCTTTGAAAAGTGGACGAAATGCGAATTCTAATGTCAGGCACGCAGAGAATCACAGGCAGTCTCCAAGACTGAATCAAATATGTCAATCGCACAGTTCACAAGTAAAACGTTGAAGTGCTCAAATAAACTGCACTATTAATTAAATAATCACAAGTCACAATTTGAGCTTCGATATTTGTTTGTTTTGATTTATTTTTTATTTTATTTTTGTTACGTTTACGTACAATCAGCCGTCTGGTTGGCGGCGACTGCGGGGTGCGGGTAGGTGGAGGGAGGGAGAGCGGCGCCTAGCATAGTGTGACCTGATTTAAATTAACAGTTATGCCAGATGCTCTGCTGAAGTCTGGTAATTTATTTTGGGTTTTTAATAATTTTGGCACTAAAATCACAGAATTCTGCTAAATTTTATAATTTACCTATCGATTGTGGCTCAGGTGTACATTATGACCGTTGACGAAGAGGGGTTAGGGGGGATGGGGGAAGGAGGGGGGGCGAGGGGTAGCACCCCCTGGGGAGGGGGTAACGGAACCCCCCCTTTTCGGAGATATGATTTTTTTAAATTTATTATTTTACATTGGCAAAAACACGTTCGAACCATTGCTAAAAAGGGTTTAGGAGGGGGTGGGGGGAAGGTGCATTATGCACAGAGAGGGGGAGTACGAAGACAACCCTTTGGAGATAAAATATTTAAAATTAATATTTTACTACTGCAAAAACAAGTACCTAGAAAAATATGCATAACATTGAGAGTCACAGATACGACGCGGATCATTAAGGTTCGAAATGAGTCACAGATCCGAATCGGGGCACCCCGACCCCACGTAGTCTTGTGGCTACGACTCTAAAGTGTTTTTTAAAAATGCGGGAGCCAGAAACTCAAAGGAGGTCCAGAGTAGAGTAAGCCAAGTCGAGGCCGAGTGGAGCGAAGGGGGGAGGTGGCGAGCGAAGCGAGCCGGCGACCTCCGTAGCGCAACGATGGCCGAGGCTGGCGCAGCGAGACTCAGGGCCGACAGCAGAGTTTCTGGCGGGAGCCCACTCTGAAGTCAGACATGGATCATTTAGGTTCGAAATGAGACACAGATCCGAATCGGGGCACCCCGACCCCATGTAGTCTTGTGGCTACGACTTCAGAATGTTTTTTAAAAATGCGGGAGAAATGTCTCGGCGGATATCGATCACTCACACACGGGCAATAATAACCTAATTATTGGCCAGATGGACTATACACAGCACCTACATACATAATTATTTTTTACAAAAAAATAGCATGACCGACTTCACCCGTGTACAGAATTCGAGAATATTTCGCACGGATCGATGTAACATTTTTCACATTATTGTTAATTTATCGAAAATGGATCAATCGATTTCAATAAAATATAAATGGGAGCAATTTCGATTTATACTCTTTCCAATAAAAAAGTTATTCTCGAAATCGGACCACTACGTAAAAAGTTAAGCGCGGTTACGTGGTTATACATAAAAAAATATAATATATTATATATTGAGTATCTCCTCCGTTTCGTCGGTCAATAATATGGTCATATTATTATATAATAGGTTCGCAAAGGGAGCAATAACTCCCCTCGGCGTTTGAAACTTTTAGATGCAGTAGAAGCCCCAGTGTTTTTTACACCACTGGCTTTTCGGTGAAGGAAAACTTCGTGAGGAAATCGCGTCCTTAAGCCGCGTGCGATAGTATGAATAACGTTTAGAGTATTACTCCAATGCCAAGTAGATAATAAATAGAGCTACACATAATACCTATTGTAGCTAAAAATAAAACTAGAATCTCAATCGACGCATATGTTTCCCGTAGAGCGAACAACTGTATAGTTTCCTTGTTATTTCGTGTTTGTTCTCAAGTCCATCGGTCAGCTATACTTAGGGTTCATTCCCGGGAATTCTCGAGCCGAGAATTCCCGGGAAATCGTTAGGCTTTGTTCCCGGGAAATCAAGATCGAGAAAAGTCGAGAACTCGAGAAATCATGAATACCTACATAGAAATTAAATCGCCGTTTGTTTTGTTGCGTGGCGGCGCGGCCCAAAGGGCAACAACGCCCTTTGATCTCGCTGCAAGCGCTAGTAAAGAAAGAGTTCTTACTTTTTGAACAGACTGGGTAGAGGTCACCAAAATTGGAATCGATTGCTTTCAGTTAAGCCTACTTCAATTGAAAATGAAAGAGTGTTTTCAATTTCAGGAAATATAGTTAATAAAATAAGAAACCGGCTGTCTGATAAAGCTATAAATGCTTTAGTTTTTCTAAAGGTATATTTTATCAGACGAGAGTAAGCTGACCTAATTGTTATGTATCTGTCTGTATGTTCAGCTCCTCAGCGTGAGATGTTCCATTGATCTTGCAAAATATTCATTTGTTTTGATTCTAATTAACATGCCATAAATGGTGCTATGATTATAATTTACATTTGTTTTCTACCTGAATTTCGGATATTAACGTTTTTTTTCATGTTTTTTTTTGTTTTCCAGAAGCTATTTTTGTTTACAAGTTTTAAGTTGATATTTTTTCTAAATAACCAGCCAAAAATGGTGCTGTGATTGTAATTTAATTATAAGTTAAGATATTAACGTTTTCTTTCATGTTGAATTTTTGTTTAGTTTAATATAAGCTACTTTTGTTTATAAGTTCTAAATAAGCAGCCAAAAATGGTGCTGTATTTATAATTGAGTCTGAATAATATTATTTCTGCATTTTTATTAAAAAAAGTTCATTAGCTTATTCATAAGATTAATGTTTTTAATTTGATACTTTCATTTGAGAGGAAAACCAATTTGTTGACGTTATTGGAACCGAATAATATGAGAAAACGTACATAAATGTCAATTTCTCGACAACCCGAGAAGCCTCGAGAAATTAGCCTCGAGAATTCTCGAGACCCGAGAAATTGAAAAGCTCGAGAAATCATGAACCCTAGCTATACTAGATTCGTCTAATTAATTGGTTTAATGGAAGAGACCGTCATGCTCAACCGACAGTACGGCGACATTATACATACAAATACAATACAGGGTAATCCAAAACTAGTGTACTTACTAAGCTGAAAGGTGATGATTCAGACTTCAGACCAACATTAATGATGAACAACTTTTATTATTATTATTCAATACATCTCTCGGGTCAGGCCCGGTTCTTTGATGGGCATCAGTGGAGCCGACGCCAACACTGAGAGGCCCCTTTTAATACATCATTTAGCTATATAGTTGGGATGACGGTACAACGAAACCTATTGTGCGGAATGAATTCAAAAAATAATGGGCTATTGTAGTGAACTTCTGGATAATTTACATAACCGGTCTATGGAATGAGGTGCGGCACCCGCCAAGTAATGCCTCATTTCAAAATATTAAGGCGGGTGGTGACTTGCCATCCACTAAATGGGCCCCCATAAAGGCTACCGTAAGTTGGCGCCGGAGGGGCAACATTGGTGTGGACGGCTTAGGGTGTCGAGAGGTGTGCTGCGCGTTCACTAAGAGCTACTAGCGGCGTTATGCCCTTTAACACTTCCACCCTGGAGCTTAGGTTCTTAGGTCTTGCGGTTTCCACTCCAAGCCGGCCAGTTAAGGCAAGAGAGGAGTCAGGGGTCTCATTTAGCCCCAGGGAATCAGGGTTCGCGGTGTCGCACCTCACCGACGGCTCGCCACAAAGCCGCCCCTGCGATGTTATTATTATTATGTACTACGGGACGAATCGCGCACGAAAATTACGATATAAATATAATTATACTTCATCATCCCGACGTTTCGACCGAGTTGCGTTGATCGTGGTCAAGGGTATACTTATTATATGAAGGTATAACTATCATACAACATGTTACCTACTTGAGAACAGCATGTCATACCTATTTAAAACATTATTATTTAATTAATATGTTGCTATAAATGAATGACTATTGAGTAGGTAGTATAATATGGAAATACCTACATATTATAGATTACGTAGAATTTACGCGTTAAGGAATAGGGCAAAAGCATCCCTTGCGTGCGTCATTCCTTACTATGTAGTGCCTAGTTAGCCTGGTTTAATCTTCTAGATGTATTTTTAATTATACCATAAACCTACCTACTAACCATAGAGATCTTGAGAAAGGCTTTGTCTTTACCCGGTGCGCGATCCATTTACTTGTAGTAAATACTAACATCTAAGTAGGTCAAATCGCATGGTTACGAAACTAACAATATAGAATGCAATATGTTGTGTGAGCGCATATGAATAAGTGTTACACAAAATTGGTGATTTTAATCAGTTTAGTGAGAAATTAAATCGCAGCTAGATCATGAAATTATTTTTATCGTGCTTCACACACTAGTTGTATAGAAACTTTTTATTTATGATAAACATTTCAAAAATTTTAGTTTTAGCTTAATTAGACAAAGCATCTGGGCCGGAGTCCCAGAGGATGCAGGTTCAAATCCTGCGAACGCGTCAATTTTTGAAATGTTTATCATAAAAAGAATGTTGCAGCTAGATCATGATTATATTTTTTGTTACAATTGACTAGAAACATTTAAGAACTAGACCTTTGAATGAAGAAGGAAAAAAAATTGCCTTGACAGATACTAATTATTCTATTCAACATGGCTATCACAGGCATATTTACATGGTATGCTGCTAGCCTATCACTACATAGTATATAACAAAGTCGCTTCCGTCTGTCTGTCCCTATGTAGGTATCTAGGTATGCATATAACTTTCAAACTACGCAACGAATTTTGATGCAGTTTTTTTACAGATGATTCATGAGGAAGGTTTTTATGTGTAATACACCTGTGCGAAGCCGGGCCGGGTCGCTTGTATCTAAATAAATAATGAAGTCGTGAGGCAAATTCGTCGCATTCAAACCATCGACTACAACTTCGCTTTCCATCAGGCGATTTGGTGGCCAAACAAAGCACTATTATGAATTTAAAAAAAACCGGACAAGTGCGAGTCAGGCTCGCACATCGAGGGTTCCGTACAAACATATTGTTAAAATAATTAAACACCTGTTTTAGCATGTGCTAATGAAGTTATTTTATATGATACCTTACATGATACGATTTACTCACTTTGGATTTTGAACCCATATTTTGTGAATTTTGAGGCCCTATTTTTATGTGATTTAAATAAAAATGTACAGTTGTCAGATTTATTCCTATATGTGTACTCTGAGACAATACTCTTCGCCAAATTTCATAGTTCTATGTCAACGGGAAGTAACCTGTAGGTTTTGATTTTTGTGAGCGTTAAAATATGCGTTTTTTTACGACATAAACGGCTCTAACTTTTTTATACGGTAATTGAGAAGCTTTTCTTTTACACAACTGCAAGAGTTCATAGGTTTACGTATATA
Organism: Hypomecis punctinalis; assembly: GCA_949316475.1. Taxonomy (NCBI): domain Eukaryota; kingdom Metazoa; phylum Arthropoda; class Insecta; order Lepidoptera; family Geometridae; genus Hypomecis; species Hypomecis punctinalis. The sequence goes on along the minus strand of OX438811.1, from coordinate 24,132,341 downwards.
GTTTAAAGGTGATGTCCACAAGTGGTATATTATTCAGAGAAAAATCTAACCAAGATGATATATACATCATTTGAAAGCTTGTTTTATGGGCTTCTGAAAAATATTTAATTTAGATTTTTTTATCCCTGCATTTTTTTTTAAAGTGAAAAATAAATTATCTGAAAAAAAATAATGCAGCTTTTTATTTTTTCTAGTTTAACAATAATAAAGTGCTTCTAGCGTTATTTTACTTGCATTCAAAGCTGATTCTTCCACATTTACCTCTTAATTTACTAAAATTGAAAATTATAACCTACCAGTGTGACCAGTTAGTTGGTACAATGTGACAAAAAATCACTTAAAGAGTGTGTCTAATTGGTAAAAATACTTTTATTTAACAATTTGGAGGTTACTTAATCAGAGTTCCTAGAGATAAACTACCTATTGAGCCGAATACATTTATTTATCCTAATAAAATCAAAATTAATTTAAAAAAAAATGCAGGGCTCTTTTTTGTTTTCAACTGATGTAATAGACTCAGAAAAATATGAACTTTCTCGAAATGTAACGAGTCTTGTGGTTAGATTTTTTGATTATTATTATACCAGCCTCCATACATTTTGTGAACATGTCCTTTCAACTCGTTATCTTTACGCGTTCCCGAGATAAAGAGTCTTGACATACACACAGACGGACAGACGGACAACAAAGTGATCCTATAAGGGTTCCGTTTTTTCCTTTTGAGGTACGGAACCCTAAAAATAACGGGTTGCACTCCGCGAGTGCTGCCAGAAGTGAAAACTTGAACATTATCGTTGTGCATTTTTAATTTCGCATGAATTGCTTTATTTATCAGTGTAAAAGTACTTATTAAGTATTTATGTGGTAAAATACAATCGAGCAAGCAAGTTTTCACTTCACCGTCTTACGAACTTTCGATCAGCTTCCGAAGTCCTGACGCGAGTTTAACATTTTTACCCATCCCAAAAAATGGGGGCTAAAGAAGTTTTCACTACAAAAAAAAAATTATACTAATGATTAATTTTTAGTTTAGTTCATTTTTACCCCAGTAAAGGTGACGTCCACATGTGGTATATTATTCAGAGATAAATCGAACCAAGATTATATATACATCATTTGAAAGCTTGATTTATGGGCTTCTCAAAAATATTTAATTTTGATTTTTTTATCCCTCTATTTTTTTTAAATGTGAAAAATAAATTGTATGAAAAATAATAATACAGCTTTGTATTTTTTCTAGTTTAGCAGTAATAAAGTGCTTATATCGTTATTTTACTTGCATTCTTGCATTCGTAGCTGATTCTTCCACATTCATCTCTTAATTTGCTAAAATTAAAAATTAATACCTACCAGTGTGACCATTCTCATTCTCATTTGAAGTAGGGGCGATAAGTCCTGCACTGACGTCCCGCATGGGGTGTTTTGTGCATTTCCCCCTCCAGCGTCTACCCCAGCCAGCCTAGCTCCTTAAAATAACGGAGCGTGGCTCTGGGCCGCCGGCATAACTGCTCCAGTGGCTTGGTTGGTATACCAGATGGCGATGAGGATGACGCTGTAGATGCTGATGACAAATCAATAACAGCGTCATGCAACCCGAAAGCGATTCTAGTTTCTGCCGTGGCCTTGCAATGCCACAAGACATGCCCTACCGTTTCATTCTCCTGCAGGCAACCACGACAGAGTGGGCTGTCGGTGGCTCCCAGTTTATACATGTGACTATTCAAGTTGCAGTGACCAGTGATGAGTCCTACCATAAGTCGGAGGTCTTGCCGCTGCAACCTCAATAGATCGTTTGTAATGTTTCTGTTCAGGGCTGGGAGAGCAGCTTTGGCATGCCTGCAATCCTCCCTCTTGTCCCACATATTTTGTTGTTCTTTTTCAGTATGACGGCGCAGTAGATCACGCACTTCCACCGCTGTCGGCTTGCAGTGTCTAACTGCTTTATCCTCCACCTGTTTTCTAGTGCCTTCCTTAGCAAGGGTGTCTGCTATGTTGTTACCCGGACATAAACCGTGACTTTTTGTCCAACGTACGATAGTTATATGTTTATTCGAAATACTTTGGAGTGCTGCATGGCACTCAGCTATTATTCTGGACCTTGTTATAGGTCTCCTGAGTGCGTAGATTGTGGCAGCACTGTCAACCGTGAACATGATCGCTTCCTTAGAGTCTCCTTTTCCAGGAGATACCAGAAGCTCATTTAGTGGCTCCAGTGCTTTTGCGGCCAATAATAGGCCCATGGCTTCCGCCTGCAAGGCCGTTGTGGTTTTGCTCAGGGCAAGAGACTCTTTGAGCCCAAGCTCTGGCGAGTAATAGCCACAGCCTGTCCCTTCCTTATTTTTAGCACCATCCGTGTATATGTTCCAAGACGGTGTTATACTGTCTGATATGTCATCCTCTATGATCAAATCATACTTTTTACAGTCCAGGTGCATTTTGGCTACCCTGTCCGTGCCACTTTTAGCTTCAGGGATTATGCCTGTCGCCCGATCGATTATTCTGCAGTGGTTAGTGGTCGCACCCATGCTCTTCCACTGATTTCTAGATTTTATTCGTAGGGCTGAAGCCATCGCTTCCTGCTGAATGTGCAGGTGCAGTGGTGTGAGCCCAAGAATAATTTCGAGTGCAACTGATGGTGTATTTTTCATACATCCGCTGATTAATGAGCACGCAAGTCTTTGCGTTTGTTGTAGCTTTGCTTTTGTTGTAACAAGGTTCGTACTTGTCCACCACACTACGCAGCCGTAAGTGAAGACCGGTCGCACTATAACAGTATATAGCCAGTGACAGAGCTTTGGCTTTAGACCCCAGTCCTTTCCTACCGCTCTGGTGCACTGCCATAAAATGTTTGTAGCCTTCGTGGTGACATAATCAAGTTGTTTTCCCCACAGAAGTTTACTGTCTAGCCAGATTCCTAGATATTTGACTTCCTTGCTTAGTGTCAATTTGGAACCAAATAGCGAAGGAGTTTTCAAGTCGGTTTTCTTTGTTTTTCGTGTGAATAGCACTAACTCTGTTTTTTGCGGATTAACAGAGAGGCCGTGGCGTTCACACCATTTTTCAACTACTTTAAGTGCTTTCTGTGTGACCATGTAGTAGGTACAATGTGACAAAAAAAAACACTTAAAAACTGTGTCTAACTGGTAAAAATGCTTCTATTTAACAATAACGGAGGTTACTTAACCAGGGTTTCTAGAGATAAACTACCTATCGAGTCAAATATATTTATTTATCCTAATATATTCAAAATTAATTTTAAAAAAACGGAGGGCTCTTTTTTGTTTTTAACTGATGTAATAGACTCAGAAAAATATGAACTTTCTCGAAATGTAATTTGATTGTTGTGGTTAGAATTTTTGATTATTATTATACCAGCCTCCATACATTTTGTGGACTTCTCCTTTGGAACTTGAAGTCGACGACATTTCTCATCCTGTGAGATCTGTGGTGTGTACCATAGGCACCATAGCCACTACCCAGTTTAATAGCAAATCACATTACAAAGTAGACTATGTAAATGGATGATGTCATCGCATCGCCCAGACTTTAGCCAAATGCCTGTAGCCTGTAGTTACAAGGTCACAGCCAAGGTAAGTAATCAGTTACCAAAAAATCAACAAAACTATTTTTACAGTGCTTTTCACACGGTGTTTGTGCACACAAAGGATATTGGATATTGCACAGCTTGTAGCCAACTTCACATCCGCTGACTTGAATGATTCGACCTACACCTTTGTTTTTCCTTTTTCTTCATTATGATTCAATATCTATACAAGAATTTATATTTTAAGTCTACTTTGTTGCCAAAAATACCAACAAAAACTGTGACATTAATACTTTATCCTGATGCTATAATTAGACTTAACAGTTTGTAAAAACTTAAGGATACTACCTAATCACAGGTTAAACTTAAGGATAAATACCTTATCGAGCCAAATGACGAGCAATTATTAAATTTGAAATAATTTAAATTAAATTAGAATAATTTAAATTAAATTAGAATTAGAAATGAAGTTTGCAGATAAGAAAATTAGCCAATTAAGCTGAGGCCAGTGTACAAATTATGCTCTTCCTTATAAGTTAGTTTGCCAAATTTCAATTTCTCTGCCAAGTAAGTAATATTTTTTTTCATAACGAAGGAAAAGGTTTCTTGAACAATGTGATAGGTTCTGCACTGACATCTTGCAGGTTATGTGCTTTCCCCTCTCCGGCGTCTACCTGTGCCAGCCAAGCTCAAAGTGTTGTTGTTCACCGTGAAATATGAATCTTAACACAACTTTTAGACTACAAAATCAACTGAGCTATTTTGATTCCATTGGGTAAAACACTACACATCTGGAAGGCAATTACTTACACAGCTACATGTTTATGATAGTCATAAAAGTAGCAACATAGTACCAATCAAGAAATATACTTATTATACTATTATGATAGATTTTATAAATAGCACGGAGACCATTTGTCATGATCCGTTGGTGTGATCATGAATAAAATTGAAAATTACTTTAAAAAATTGATTGAAATCATTTACTTGCTTACAGTTTGTATCTTTTTTCTTTCAAAAAGTACAGCAATTTTTCTCAACATTTTTCTTTTTAAATAAATGTAAGTATTAAAATCAATTATTGTTCATGTAAGTAGTAGGTATTATAACAAGCTCTTTACCATATGCCTGTGCAATTTTTTTTTCATTAAAGGCGTAACTACTTCATACAAACTTATATTATACTTATTGTATAACTATAGATGAAATTCATGTTATGATCATTTTAATTGACTTGATAAAAAAAAACAATTATAAAATGACAGTCATAGAATCTGCACTAAAACAAACCAAATGAACATCCAAATCATTTTTTTAATCTATTCTCTTCTTATATCTTTTTTCTTATTGTAAGGCGGAATACTCTATATTTTTTAGAGAGCTCGCTCCTTCCTGCTTTTGCAAAAAAATAATGTCCTTGATAAAATGTTAATGTTTGCATTTGACAATCAGATTTTTAAACAATTATGTTGCTGTATGTAGCAGTATCCTATCCTATTCCTTGGAATAAAATAAATTATGTACCTAAACGTACCTTTGAAAAGTGGAAGAAATGCGAATTCTAAGGTCAGGCACGCAGAGAATCACAGGCAGTCTCCAAGACTGAATCAAATATGTCAATCGCACAGTTCACAAGTAAAACGTTGAAGTGCTCAAATAAACTGCACTATTAATTAAATGATCACAAGTCACAATTTGAGCTTCGATATTTGTTTGTTTTGATTTATTTTTTATTTTATTTTTGTTACGTTTACGTACAATCAGCCGTCTGGTTGGCGGCGACTGCGGGGTGCGGGTAGGTGGAGGGAGGGAGAGCGGCGCCTAGCATAGTGTGACCTGATTTAAATTAACAGTTATGCCAGATGCTCTGCTGAAGTCTGGTAATTTATTTTGGGTTTTTAATAATTTTGGCACTAAAATCACAGAATTCTGCTAAATTTTATAATTTACCTATCGATTGTGGCTCAGGTGTACATTATGACCGTTGACGAAGAGGGGTTAGGGGGGATGGGGGAAGGAGGGGGGGCGAGGGGTAGCACCCCCTGGGGGAGGGGGTACCGGAACCCCCCCTTTTCGGAGATATGATTTTTTTAAATTTATTATTTTACATTGGCAAAAACACGTTCGAACCATTGCTAAAAAGGGGTGGGGGGAAGGTGCATTATGCACAGAGAGGGGGAGTACGAAGACAACCCTTTGGAGATAAAATATTTTAAATTAATATTTTACTACTGCAAAAACAAGTACCTAGAAAAATATGCATAACATTGAGAGTCACAGATACGACGCGGATCATTTAGGTTCGAAATGAGTCACAGATCCGAATCGGGGCACCCCGACCCCACGTAGTCTTGTGGCTACGACTCTAAAGTGTTTTTTTAAAAATGCGGGAGCCTGAAACTCAAAGGAGGTCCAGAGTAGAGTAAGCCAAGTCGAGGCCGAGTGGAGCCGGCGACCTCCGTAGCGCAACGATGGCCGAGGCTGACACAGCGAGACTCAGGGCCGACAGCAGAGTTTCTGGCGGGAGCCCACTCTGAAGTCAGACATGGATCATTTAGGTTCGAAATGAGACACAGATCCGAATCGGGGCACCCCGACCCCATGTAGTCTTGTGGCTACGACTTCAGAATGTTTTTTAAAAATGCGGGAGCCAGAAACTCAAAGGACTTTTGTCACCGGTCATAATGTACACCATAGCCTCGATTGTTATTCTGCTAAATCTATGCGATTGGAATATTTGATTTAAATTACATCTTACTTCTTCTTCTTGATCGTTGCGCTCTTGACAGAACGGTCGTGGTCATCACGCAGTATTATTGTTGGTAGGGGCAGATGTAATGCGCCTCACGATGTCTCGCCATCTCTCTCTATTGGACGTCAATCTGGCACATTCATGCACGGGCCCGCCCACAGCAGACTTGATCTGATCGGTCCATCTCATGGGCGACCTTCCGCGTGGTCTTGTGCCCTCAACTTTGCCCTGGACGACAAGACGCTCTATGGACTGACTACCTCGCCGTGAGACGTGTCCGAAGTAAGCGAGTATTCGAGACTGTACTACGGATGATAGACGCTGCTTGATGCCGAGTTCTTGTAGTATCGAGACATTGGTACGAAATTCAGTCCACGATACCCCAAGCATTCTTCTCCAGCACCACATCTCTAGCGCATCTACTTTCTTCTTTTCGATTTCTCGTAACGTCCACGTCTCAGAGGCGTACAAAAATATGGGTAAAATTAGCGTTCGCACGAGTCTGATCTTCGTGGTTTTGGTGATGTTCCTGTTCCTCCATATTTTCTTCATTTTATCCATGGCGGTTCTAGTGATCGCCATACGCCTTTTGATCTCGTCGATACAACCGCCCTGGCAGGAGATCGAAGCTCCAAGATATGTATACGATTGGACTACTTCACAATTTGCAATCCGAGTTACTTCCGACAAGTTGTCATTCGTTCGGTTCACAATCATCACCTTGGTTTTACTGCGATTGATCTTTAACCCGAATGCAAGGCTCACTTGTTCCATTTTAAGAAGCAGCTCTTCCATATGGCGTGCACTAGTAGCAAAAAGTGTGGTATCATCTGCATACCGCAAGTTCGCAATTCTATAGCCACCAACAGTGACCCCATCCGTCCAATCTTCCAGGGTGATGCGCATTATGATTTCAGTGTATATATTGAACAAGAGAGGTGATATTATGCACCCTTGACGGACCCCAGCACTAGGATGAAAGTTGCCAGATAGAACGTTATCTGTACGTACTGATGCAGTACCTTCTTCATATAGACGTCTTAGAAGGTGTACGAGATGTTTTGGTACGCCCATTTCGAGAAGAGTTTTCCACAAAATTGGCCATTTCACTGAGTCACACGCCTTTGAGAAATCAACGAAGCAGATGTAGGTTGGCTTGTTGAATTCTCTAGCCTTCTCAATAATTTGGCGGACAATTAGGATCTGTTCTCGCGTTCCTTTCCCTTTGACAAATCCAGCCTGTTCTGGTGCAATTTCTTTCGATAAATACGCCTTCAGTCGTTCATTCAGAATATGTAACAAAATTTTGCTAGCATGTGAAATTAGAGCAATAAGTCGATAGTTGCTACATTTCTTCGTGGAACCCTTCTTATGTAGAGGAGTAAATACCGTATGCGTCCACTCAGATGGCCATTCTCCTGTTCGCCACACCTTATTACAAATGACATGAAAAATTTGTTCACCACGTTCACCTAAAGCTTTTATGGTCTCAATGGGGATACGATCTCTGCCTGTAGCCTTTTTAAGTTTGAGATGTTTAATAGCGGCTCTCACTTCAGACAGAAGAATATCTGGTTCTAGATCATCGTTCTTCGGTTCTGTATTAGGAAAACAGCGTGACTGCGGGTCTTTGTATAGTGATTGACAGTAGGTCTTCCATGTTTCTGAGATCCCATCCAATTCCGTAACCAGTTCAGAATTCTCGTCTTCAATTGCCCAAGCTCTAAATGGTAGAGTTTTCGTTATCAGACGGATTTTATGGTACAGATCTCTGGATTCATGTTTATCCGCATGCCTTTCAACTTCATCGCAAATTTTTCGAAGATATGCATTGTGATCTCTCCTGCAGCTGGCTTGAATTTGGGCAGATAGTCTATTAATTTCCCTGATATCTGTTCCTTTTGCTTTCTTTTGTCTTCTTTCCTCAACTAAACGCAAAGTACTGTCTGTCATCCAATGTTGTCGCTTATGTGCTGTAGTAGATTGCGGCTCAGACTGTGCAAATTACATCTTAATATAACTTTTATTTATTCTGCTCAGACAAATTACATCTTAATATAACTTTTATTTATGAATAAGTAGGTATGTTAAAAAATAATAAACGAAAATAATTATTAGACTAAAATTATTTTATACTAGCTTTTACCCGCGGCTTCGCCCGCGATATAATTTAATTTATGTTTATCTTGGCAAAAAATATGGTAACAAAAATAGTAAGTGCGCCACAAAATATTAGCCCCAATTCAATGTGAAACGGTACACAAATATTGTAGAAAATAATCATTTCAAAGCCAAAAAACAGCCAATCTCAACTAATTTGTTTCGTCATCGTTATCATACGGCACCTTTCTTTGTCCCACTGTTGGCTATAGGCGTCTCTTTTGCAGTGCCATCTGCTTCGGCTCTTTGTCGGTCGTGACCAGGCTCGGCCGGCGGTATTATTGATATCGAGATAGTCGACCCACCTTGCTGCCGCGCTGCACATAGCTGAGCGCTCTCACCTATTCAAGTACCCTAGTTGACCAGCTCGGTCACCACCGTCTTTCTTGCTCAAGAAGCGCTGGTCGAATTGGTTGCCACGCCAGTGTGAACGATGTCATACGCAGGGCTTTTGCGACCGCCAATATAGCAGCCGTACTCGAACCGAATGGGTTTGCGCTTGGTGATGGCAAAAGGCCTGACGGTATGAAGCAGGTCCCATGGAAGTGTAGACAGCCCTTAGAATGGGACGCGACTTGCGTCGATACTTTGGCGCCGTCACATCTTTCTAAGACTCAGAGTAAGGCTGGAGCGGTGGCCGATTCGGCGGAGCAGCACAAACGGCACAAATATGCTAACCTCGGCAGTGGTTACATATTTGAGCCGTTTGAAATTGAGACATTGTGCGCGTGGTGGCCGGGAGCTCATCTTGTTTTCCAAAGTCTTTTTGAGCGTCTGGTGTACCCGCCGCGTGACCAAAATGCTGGTGTTTATTTGGCTCAACGTATAAGCAGAATTGCCAAGCTGATTGGCAATGCTGCCAGCATGCTGGGCACGCTGCTAACTGGCAGTGGGTTCGAGCATGTAGAATATCTTTAGACCTTCAAGGGTCTGTGGATGATCCAATAACTTGATATGTAGTAGTAGTAAGTTTTACATTTTAAGTCTTGTATTTAGTGGTAGTTAATAAAGGCACTTGCTATATAAAAAAATCAAGTACGCAAGGTACCTTGTTGTTACTGTTCAAACCTTACCCGCCATCAAAATACCTTATACTTATAAATGCTTCTGTTGATTATGATAAGGTTAGAATGTACCCGCCCATGGGTTTCCGTCTTGTCGTGGCGGGTGAACTTAATAGCCGAGGCTTATGGGCGGTGCGGGAATACCAGGTAGAGCCGCTTCTCTGGTTATTTTCTGAGACAGCTGAGAAGGCGGCGCTCGAGGTCTCCCGATTCTTTTTGGTCTTTTCCCCCTAGGCAGTTTAGAAGTTTGCACTATAGCAGCTGAGAAGCTGACCGGCAAGTTGCGTGCCTAATGAGGAGTGCCGCAACTGAGCCGGGCTGCACTTTTATCACTGTTCAATCCTAACCAAACCAACAGAAATTTATGTTCGTGTCAAGGTCACAATTCAGAATCAATAACCTTAGTTTCAGGACACTCATACTCATACCATACTACTTCTAAAAATCAAGTCGATCCGTTTCTTAGTAAATTAGCATGGATTCTGTACCATAAAGGTAGAATAAAGAAATATGTTTAACCTTTAATGGTGGTATATTAAAAATAGTTTTAATGTCAGACGAAATGACGGCCCAGTATTAATAATATGTAGCATGGCAAAAGGAAAACTATTTCGTCCAATTTTAATGTCAGTTGTCATTGTCGATCCATACTTTATTTCCTCTTTGAGGAGCTATAATGGTGGGAAGACAATTTGTCCCTTTGCTATGCTAAGCGAGACGTTTATAAAAGTCTGCAGTCAATGTATGTCACCTGTCATCTAATTACGTTTTGTCAATCCATATTAGGCCCAATCAGCCCAATTATGAACGCGCCATCGTAAATTTAATAGCAACGTAAAAAGTGTTCTCTCTATCGAATGCCTAATGTAAAAAAGAAGCAGAAACAGTCTAATAAACTGTTATTATTAAGATGGTGCCTTCAAAATTGGGCCTTTTAGCGTAGTTGTGATAGGTGACAGTTTCGCTAACGATAGATTTTGTCCTATCCTACGGGAATTATGCAATTTTCGGGATAAAATGTAGCCTATGTCCTTTCTCAGGCTCTATACTATCTGTGTACCAAATTTCATTAAGATCGGTTCAGTAGTTTTGGCGTGAAAGCGCGACAGACAGACAGACAGACAGACAGAGTTACTTTCGCATTTATAATATTAGTAAGGATTATTGTACAATAATGTTTTATGCCTGACGCGAGTCTACTGATGAACCGAATTGGTGTCTAACAACCAAGTTAAGTATCAAACACTTTAAAGTTGTATTAGCAAATAGCAATGACTGAGCAGTGTTGTCAACGTTATAAAATTAGTAAAATCGCACACGGGCGACTTCACCTACGATGCTTCTCTTTTTGCACAAACTCTACACCCAAAACACATTTTAATTTTTGTACATGTTGATGCTGCTATATAATTTAAAAATCTGTGAGACTATTTGCAAATTGAAGCCTAGGGGCTAAATTGATACGCTGTGTAAAAATCAATGTTTATAAAAAGTTGCTCGCATCGCAGATTCATGCTATATCTGGTAATACTGGCTGGGCTGAGCTGACGTCAGAAATAAATACGAGACGTGCAGTGCGTTTAGAATGACGTAATAGGCTTTCCCGCAAACCGAAAGTAAAAGAAACTAAAAGAGCCTGATAGATTTGTTATGGCAATGCACTCCTAACATGCATTATGCAAATTCCATTTTGAATAAAATTTACTAGCTGCGCATACTATTACATTCTCTTTGAGCTGCGCATTTAGCACGTAGAACTGATGGTTAATAGGTAGGTTACTATAGTATCTAGTATCTTAAAGTTTTCGAATTCAGATCACGACGTATGCCTCCAGGGTTATCAATACATAGGTACTAACTAGGACGCCGAATTATTACGAACAACTTTAACTATGGGGCTAACCGTGAATACGAAAAAAAACCGGACAAGTGCGATTCAGGCTCGCACATCGAGGGTTCCGAACAAACACATTGTTAAAATAATTAAAATCTGTTTTAGCATGTGCTAATGAAGTTCTTTTATATGATACCTTACGATACGATTTGCTCACTTTGAATTTTGATTTTGAACCCACATTTTGTGAATTTTGAGGCCCTATTTCACACAGACGGACAGACAGACAGACGGACAGACAGACAGACGGACAGACGGACAACAAAGTGATCCTATTTTCCGTTCCGTTTTTTCCGTTTGAGGTACGGAACCCAAAAAACAGCTACCGTGAAACATGCCAACTTTGCATCCAAGGGTTTCTTTGCCCAGAATGCAATCTGCAAGGAGATCCGTTTCTATTGAAAAATATTCTAGTGTTATGGGAACATTATCAACTTTGGTAGAAAGTAGGCTTTACGTGTCACATCACTGAATACATTGTTGGTAGCCAACTTCATTCAGTAACGTGTCGGAACCTGTCGAATAAGGTGCATGTTTACGCGGGCAAATTTTTGAAGAAATTTTGCAGTGAACTACAAGATATGGCAAAAAAAAGGGCGGTTTGTGTTATTGTATGTTATAAATATCGAATTGCTCAGTGTTTTAACCGTAGTTTCGGCGATAAAGGCTCACACAATCAAAAGATATGATGATGGGCAAAGTTATCTAATGATTTCAAGACCTCAGAATGGCTACTTTGCCAGCGTTCAAAAAAGTGTTAGGGTTGTCACTTTACAATAAAACATGTTTTATTTTACTAATTACTAATTTGCTAAATTAAAGAAAAAATATGTATAAAAATATATAATACATTAATTTATTATTAATATACCTGTATTAAAAGTTGTTATTTTTTTAAAAGAAAAACAAACACAAATCTCGGATCCGACAAAGAAAGTCTAGTCCAGACGTAAAATAGGGTCGAGAATGTACAAAAATTACTCTGAAAAAATGCTAAAATTAGCATGCGAAGCAGTTACGTCAAAAAAAAATCTTCCAGAGATGCTGAACAACAGATTGGTGTACCAAGAAGGATAATAATCAATAAAATTACAAAACAACATGTTAAGTCTGTGGGGCATCCAACTGCAGAAGAAGAAAATAACACTAAGGGTTTTACAAGTTTCTGATGAATATGGGTCTCCGATATATGAAAAAAAAAACTCACAGACCCATAAATTCAAAAATCAAAATCCTGGTGATGCATGGTTCCAAAACTTTTGGTCTAGACATAGTAATGAATTAACTGTAAGAACTACTCAAAATATTTCAAAGGCAAGAGCAGAAAAAGGGCCACAAAAAATCGCAGAATATTTTGATAATTTAAGTGGTGTTTTTATGATAATTTTAATTTTTTGTTTTTATTATTATTATTTTGAGCCTGTGTTGTCCCACTGCTGGGCAAAGGCTTCCCTTCCCTCCTTCCAGACTCCGCGATCTACTGTGTTGGTGGCCCAGTGATTTCTTGTGATTACTAAAAATTACTAACTCAAATGTGGCAGCCCTATCACATTGAAATCACAACTTTTATTTAGTATGGAAAAGAGAAAAAATAACAAGGTAACATTGCCCACTCATTTCAAAAGCAAAGTTCTTTCATAATCGGTAATATTTTTAAATTAAACTCCTTCATTGAACTAATACTTTTAATAGTTTGTTTCTCACTGGCAAAAAGGCTATACTTTCATCAAAAATGAACACGGGTAATGTTGGCTAGAATTGCAGATAACTTTGCCCGCCATCAAAATCAATGAAATGTTGGACAAAATGTTGACTTTTTAAAAAACTTACTAAACTAGACCATGCCCATGATCCTGCAGATTACGGCATTAAAGAAAAAATACCTCAGAACTAGTAAAAAAAAACAGATACTTCAAGTTTTCTAAAAAAAACGGGCAAAGTTGGCATATTTCACGGTATTTCATACAGAATTGCAACTCGGAACCAACTGTACGGAACAGTTGATTTTTTTTTAAATTTTGGATTGGCCTCATCGAAACATTTGTTCTGAAGGTCTGAATTACCATCCTTTCGGCTTAGCAGGTAGAGGTACACCATCCATCCATCCATCAGCCAAAGGACGTCCACTTATGGACATAGGCCTCCCCTATGGATCTCCAATAAGACCGGTTGGAAGCGGCCTGCATCCAGCGCGATCCTGCGGCCTACGCTGCGCTTGCCGGTACGTGGTCTCCACTCGAGAACTTTTCGACTCCACCGGTCATCAGTCCTCCACGCTATGTGCCCTGCCTATTGCCATTTCAACTTGCTAATCCGTTGGGCTATGACGGTAACCTTGGTTCTTCTACGGATCTCCTCATTCCTGATTCGATCCCAGCCCTCTCCATAGCTCGTTGGGCTACTTGGAGCTTACTGATAAGGCCCATAGTGAGAAACCACGTTTCTGTGCCATAAGTCATCACTGGCAACACACACTGGTCGAAAACTTTCGACTTGAGGCACTGAGGTATGTCGGACGAGAAGACGCTACGCAATTTTCCGAACGCTGCCCATCCGAGTTGGATTCGGCGATTGGCCTCTGTGTTGAAGTCGGACCTACCTAACTGGACTACTTGTCCTAGGTAGACGTACGAGTCAACGACTTCAAGAACCGAGTTTCCAACAGAAATCGGGGTGGGTAAAACATGGGAATTACACACGACTTTAGTCTTGTCCATGTTCATCTTAAGACCCACCTGTTGAGAAACCCGATTGAGGCCTTCGAGCATCGTGCCGAGCTCTTCCATCGATTTTGCCATGACTACTATATCGTCGGCAAGCCGAAGGTGAGTGAGGTATTCGCCATTGATATTGATGCCGAATCATTTCCATTCCAGGAGCTAGAAGGCGTTCTCCAAAGTAGTCGTAAACAGTTTCGGAGAAATTACGTCTCTCTGTCTTACGCCTCTTTTTAAATGGATCGCCTTGGAGCTCTCTTCCTGTACTCGGACTGACATAGTGGCGTTATAATACAAGCACTTCAACACTTCGATGTACCGATAGTCAATACGGCATCGTTGGAGAGACTTGAGCACAGCCCATGTCTCGACCGAATCAAAGGCATTTTCATAGTCCACAAACGCTAAGCAAAGTGGCAGATTATACTCTTCGGTCTTCTGTATAACCTGCCTCAGCGTATGAATGTGGTCCATAGTGCTAAAGCCAGAGGCAAACCAGTTCTGGATAACATGTAATTTAACTACCAACAAACTCAGCAGAAGATTTCCACCAATACATATAAAAGCGCCATCCTAAATTTAATAGCAATTTAGAATACTTACTGTTCTCTCTTTCCAATGCATAGGTATAGTGAGAAAGAAACAGCATTGCTCTAAATTGCTATTCTTAGGATGGCGCTTTTATAGACGAATGGATTGCGCTGGATGCAAGCCGCTTTCAACCGCTCTTATTTTGTGTTGCCTTAATTTTTGGTACCTACTTACTTAGTGTACAATACATAGGTAGTTACAATAATTAAATCTGAATCCAGGTTTTCGTAAATTAATACTCCATTTTATCATTAAAAAAAAGTTTATTGTATCACACATCAGCGATCACAGCAAGCATTCTTTGGATACACACGCCATCAATTTGTTTCTTCGGATGTAACGTATAGGTAGGTAAATAAAGATAAACCTCATGTTTTCACTGAAAAGCCAGCGCGCTGGCCTTCAAAGTCTAGACTTGAAGAAATTCAAGAAAAAAATCACTGGTATCAGCTTCACTATCGCAAATAGGTATTTCCGCGTTTGACCTCCATGGCACTACATCTGAATTGATGGTAGATACCCACATGCATTGAGTTACATTACATGGGTCTTTATGGTTGAAGAAGAAAAAAGCAGATTTACAAGAAAGGTACTCTAATATTTTTGCTTCCTTCGGTTCTTTCAAAGAGAACCGAGGTATCACGTATTAGTAGATGGTAGGTACCTGCCTAGACCACCTTAATGCTCAACCCGAGCATGTATTTCTCAATTCCTGTATAAGCCCAAGCTAGCAACGCTAATGTCTTGCGGAGTACATATTTAGGACATGTATATATCTACCTAATTAAGTTCCAGTAGACCAACTGGATAGCCAGCCCCAGTAGGTACCTACCTATCTGAGTTTTTAAGCCTGTCAGGACTTTCCACCAGTGATATATCTCTATCACGACACGACATCATGAAATTTGCTTCCTCTTTGGTTTGGTAATGACCTATAGCTATAGCTTTCTTTCTGAACTGCAGCCCTTAACTATAAAGAATGGTCAGCAGTTTGGACGTTTAGTAATGCTTTCGGCTATAGTTTTCCTCCTGAACCACAGCCGGCAGCAGTGAAGCATGGTCAGCAGTTTGGTATTGCTTTCTAGCCATAGTTTTCCTTCTGAACCACAGCCGTCAGCTGTAAAGGATGGTCAGCAGTTTATACATTTGGTAATGCTTTCTAGCTATAGTTTTCCTTCTAAACCACAGCCGTCAGCTATAAAGCGTGGTCAGCCGTTTTGACCGGCTGGTACAGCCTGGCTGAATGCTGGAACTGGGCTTCGTCTTCCTCGTACATGATCTGCTTGTGCCGGCTGTGGACCACTACGATGCAGTACACGGAGATAACTGGAAGGAATACACGTCAAGGAAATCAAAACTTGGTTCGGGACGAAGAAGTGTTTGGCTGAAGCTAATTTAAAAGTCATGCTATAAATGAAATGTTTTATTTGAGGTATCAGGATCCAAATTCAAACTACTTTACATAATATATACATACTTACTACATAATTTATTCGTACTCTTCGTCTGGAATTCACTTGCGGTATCGTTTTTCAATTATACCTACTGAAAGGAATGACTAGGTATGTTAAAAATCAGAGAACATGATTGACCTTTGAGTTTCGCTTGCGCTAAGATCGTTGTTTTTATTACGTTGTTTTTAACATATCCAAAACATGAAGAAAGTTATAGCTACTCACAAGCTCTGATGAGATGCACGCAGATGACGATGGACTCAACTTCCAGCATCTCGCCCGTGTCTTGTAGGATAAGGCTGATGCCCGTCAGGCACATGATGAAAAAGATGGCAGTCAGGATGCCCGTCACTATCGTCCACGGAAGGGTGAGAGAAGCGAGCTTCTGTGAATTATATAAACAATTGATCAGAATTTTACATACTTAGATTTAGAGTAGGTATAGGCTGAATTATAGAAGTCGGCGGATGTGAAGTTAGCTACATACTGCATAATATCCATCCTAACTGAAGGCACTGAAGCTGCGCGTTGATTGGGTATTGCGCAGCTTGTACCTAACTTCTCATACGCCGACTTGTATGATACCTACCTACACCTCACACAGGCAGAGTGCACGTTTTATCAAATGGCTCATAACCCAACGAGCGATGGAAAGGACTGAACTCGGGATCTCTCCACATGATCGAGTCAAGTAGGTACATATAAGAAAATCCACACACGGGCCAAAGTCAGACATATCCCAGTAAATTAGCAAGATAAAATGACCGTAGGAAGAACACAGCATACAGGACTTATGATTATGATCGATAGAGTAATGGTACAGTCCACGTATCAGCAAGAATTGGCCATCTATTTACGCTGAACGCGTTTTCAACTCTTTCTATAGGATAATTGGACTGATTACACTAGAGAACAAATTCCACTGGAGGATAGGAAAATAGTATAGTGTGCCTACCTTATATGCAGCGAGGATGAGCAGCAGCGAGCACACCAAGTGCGTGCCGCTGACCACAGCCGCTGTGATGAAGAGCACGTACTTGTGCGTGGAGACCTTCCCTTCGCTGCCCAGTGGGGCCAGGGTCACCAGTAGGCTGTAGCCCGCCAGCTCTATCAGAGCCCATATCTGAAACAGATAACACCTATTAAGCGCTATACCTAATCAAAGACGTGGGCAGTGTCTTCTGCCAATAAGAAAAGACTGCAAGAATACGAACGCGATTCGCGACACTAGCGACACAGAAATCTACAAGGTTTACGTACCTTGTAAATTTGTATGGATGTATGGATGTTTGTTACTCTTTCACGCAAACACTACTGAACGGATTGAGATGAAACTTTGCAATAATGTAGCTTATACATCAGAATAACACATAGGCTATAAATTATAATGATATATTGCGTATGCGGGCGAAGCCGCGTGTACCTTGTAGATTTCTGTGTTAGTTCGCAAATCTGCCGGCCCCACAGACAACTAAGACTTTGGAAGCTTATTAGGGCAAGCGCGTAAGCAACCCTCTCCATTCGTCGCCTACACCAGATTGGCCTAAAGAATGTGCGAGGATTTTTTTCAATCAATTATTGAGAAGAAAGCTGATAATATTTTAATTTTATCTAGATTGTTTGGCAATAACTCCAAAAAAGGTGTTAAGTACTCTTTTTTGGAGAAAAACTTCTACACGTGGCGGAACCGAACATAATTAGTACCTAATTGTTTGGTACAACTTTTAATTACACAAGCAGTGCTTTGCTATCATAATTTTAACAGGCGCTTTTTACTTCCTCCTTATCATTAACGTTCAAGATCATTTATCAAACGACCTTGTTGTTGTTCCAAGATTAATTTATTGTTTGTAACTTAGTTCATCGTGTAGTGACTTTTGCAGTCGATAGGTTAAATAAATTAATTTCACTTTTCCTTACAATTTTTTCACCGTCCGTCTGCACGAACCAAGGTCGAGAAAAGCAAACACGACAGACCTTGAAGGAAGTTAAAAACAGATCAAATGATACATACCGAGTATAAATATCCGATTATTAATGTTCCTGTATGAAGACTAGCACAAAAACAACATTTTTTCACCATTGGCACACCCATTTTCTTTAATCCTAACAAAACTTATAAGAATCGTTTGTTTAGTGACTAGATTTAATAAATATTGTATAAAGTTTATTGGTTGAGATCACATCGTACGTTCGCACTCTTTAGTATGATTTTTATCACTGTTGATAACATTTTCAGTTAGTTTCGCACGATAATTTGATAAGCGATCTACCGTTCGGCGTTTCTTATCTATTAATAATTCTGAGCTAAGTCTTGGTTATGAGTTGTTTTATAGTTTTCCTGCGTGTGAAGAATGTTTTTATTATGGTTACTAAAATAGAGAATAAGTGAATTCAATAATATTTATTGACTCGTGAAGGTGACTTAAGGAGATGAAAATTGTGCACTCAGAACTGCCATGCCAACGTGTCGTGATTTTTAATAGAGAGAAAATATTATATTACCTATAGTTGGGGCAAGTGCCCCGGTTGTGACCATCTTAGTAGGTATCATTTGTGGCCATTTTTAATTTTAACGATTAAATTAGACAATTTAATGTTAAAATAAAATTTAATAAAATATATATAATTTGAGATTCACACAAAACCAATAATTTTTATGTTGTTACATTATTTATAATTATTTATTTATTTATTTATTTGTTTATAGTGTGACTGACTCTTACCTAGGCATGCTAGCAAGGATAAAATAAAAATAAATTAATGTGCATAGATTTATTACCACAAATAATTATTAACTTCTCACATGTGGAAGTACTATTCGTTTGGGAAAGTTTGAGGGATATTCAAAATGAGTGCTAACCCATAAATCCTGTAATTTATTACAAGTTAAGTGCACAATCATCTTATGTCTCACAGACGTTATGGGTTTTTTTTGCAAAGTTAGCAAAAAGGAATACTTCAGACTAAAAGCAAATAAATGCTCAAGAGTCATAGATATCGCATTACAAAAGTGTGGTTCGTAAGTTTTTTCAAGGGACATGGTTTAGTCAAGTGGAAGCTTTTGGGTAAGCTAAACACAAAAGAACATAATTTGTGCATCTTACACGGACATTATAAATATCGTTTTTCAGAATAGTGGCGCCTGCCTGAGGGAGTGCTTCCACTCTGCCCCACCAAAGCGCCCCACTGGTGGGGCAGATTCCACTTCTTCATTTTTTGGAGTGGAATCTGCCCCACTCATCCCATCTTGGTGGGGCAGATTCCACTCACTTTTTAGACCAGTGGAATCTGCCCCACCAGGGGTGTCGCATGATTTTAAATTAAATTATTAGTGCCATGAAGTGCGAAATTCGACTTCAAAATTTTAATAATTATAACGCACCACCAAAAGAACAGATAAGTGACGACATTGAATCCAAAATATTAAGAATATTGTAAACTAAAAGCACAATTATCTGAATTCCAAAATTTCAGATTGTATGTAGTTTTAGTATTTATGTCGCAAATATTTTCGAAGTTATTGTAAAGTGAAAGAAAATTAAAAATTGCCTATTATCATTCCATATATAATAATCCATTCATTGTACATACGTATCTTTAATAATCTATTTGAGATTTTATCTCAGTCAGCAAGTTACTTGAATAGTATAAATTAAAATTTGCACCTATTACAAATGATAAACGTTTCCATCTTAATTGCAACCTTTATTATGTGAATTAATAATACAGGGTTATTTCTAATCAATTAGCATGCTTTTAGGGGCTTATTCTGTACATCAAAACTAACAACTTTTGTTCAACGACTTTTGTCAAATCTCAGAAAAAAAAGTGGTTGTTCCATAGAAAAATATCGTTCATCCCTGACAAAATGTATGAAACAGCTGTTTTTTTTGAGTTTTCACAAATGTCGCAGAGCAAAAGTTGTTAGTTATTGTTTGTTTGTTAGTTTTGAAGTACAGAATAAACCCCTAGAAAGATGCTAATTGATTAGAAATAACCCTGATTTTTCTGCATTAATACTTTAATCACAACTTATTTTTGTAGTATACAGGTTGGAGCGCTGACGCCGAGATTAATTTGACCCACATGTATTACTAGTAGCCAGTAGTGGATTGTCAGTGGCTTCTAGTTTATACAAGCGACTATTTAAGTTGCAGTGACCAGGTATGAGTTCTACCAGAAGTCGGAGGTCTTGCCACTGCAACTTCAATAGGTCGTTTGTGATGTTTCTATTTAAATTAGGGAAAGCAACCTTAGAGTGTTTGCAATTCTCCCTTTTGTTCCACATATTCTGATATTCTTTTTTGGTATGACAACACAGCAACATGCACTTTTCCGCCGCTATTGACTTACAGTGTTTAGTTGCCTCGTCCCCTACATGTTTTCTCGTGCCCACTTTGGCCAGGGTGTCGGCTTGTTGCCTGAACATGTTCTGTGACTCTTTATCTAGTGCGCGATAATGATTGTTCTGTGTTAAGTTGAAAGAGTTTGAAGTGTCGCATGACATTCAGCAACAACTCTAGAACTTGTTACAGGTCTTCTGAGTGCGTAGATTGTAGCAGCACTGTCAATAGGTAGCATGATGACTTCTTTGGCCTCACTGTTTTTTGTAGCTGAATTGAATGATAATATTAAAGGAGATATTGCAATAATATATAGAAATTGGGCCACCACAGGGTACAGTATATCATAAATTGCTTCGTTTCTTCCACAAAAAGATTTTCCCGTTAATTTTTACAATAACAGTGTCCATTAAAAGTACTTTTTTGTATTCGGATTAAAAATAACATTGACAGTGTTTGAAAATAAGGCGGCCATACTCTTCTTCTTTTATATTTCGGTGTCACATGGTTTATGCATTTGCTAGTGTTAAGTATAAGTAATGAACCTTCTTTGGTATTATATCAAAATAGTTACAGTCTAAGTCACGTCATAGTCCAAAAAGTCGCGGTCAAGTTAGTTCTCAGTAATATCACTGATAGAAACATGTTTCACAAAATAATAAAATGCAGCGACATGATTTTTCCAGAACGCCCCTTCTTTCCAAGGAAGTTTCAAAAATAAATATTCAAGCCTGAAACATTGAAGTAGCATACATAAACTTCATTGGACCTGAAAAAATACGCCAAAATGAAACAAAAGAAACGTATAAAGTCGTCATCGAAGTATAAAGTACCTATAAACGTGTCAATGTGATTAACATTAACGTTTGAAAAGTTAAAGTTAAAGGAAAACCAGTAACAAAAACTCTTTAGTGCATTTTTTACATGTAGGCTATTAATTCTATGTAGGCTATATCAAAAAGGTTACATGTGACCAAAATGGCAGTAATTCAATGACTGAACAAAAATTAGATTGGAAAATGTGAAAGTACTCATAAATTAAGCATTTAATGCGGTTGTTTTACTCTACGCATTTATTTATCATAGTTTATCGGATTTTTTGGGCTACTGTACCTAGTCTGATCCCATTTTGCAATATCTCCTTTATAATTATTCTTTTACTTCACGACGACTTCGAAAATATTTGCGACATAAATACTATAACTACATACGATCCGTAATTTTTGACTTCAGATAATCGTGCTTTTAGTTTACAATATTCTTAATATTTTGGATTAAATGTCGTCACTTATCTGTTCTTTAGGTGGGGCGCTATAATGATTAAAATTTTGAAGTCGAATTCCGCACTTCATGGCACTAATAATTTAATTTAAAATCATGCGACACCCCTGGTGGGGCAGATTCCACTGGTCTAAAAAGTGAGTGGAATCTGCCCCACCAAGATGGGATGAGTGGGGCAGATTCCACTTCAAAAAATGAAGGAGTGGAATCTGCCCCACCAGTGGGGCGCTTTGGTGGGGCAGAGTGGAAGCACTCGCCTGAGGGTTTATTTTTGTGGGTTGGGTGATAACGAGGATAACATGTGCATTACATAGTTGCTATAAGGGTAGGCAGTTAGCGGATAACTTGAGTGCGAAATCTATTTAGGTCAGTTCAAATCGCGCGCGCTCAATGGAAGGTTCTCCATTACTAAACTAAAAAGTTCAGTCTAGTCTTGTTAGAATATTATATACTAGTTTTTACCCGCGGCTTTGCCCGCATGATATTTTGATTTTTGACGCAATATCATTATAATTTATAGCCTATGTGTTATTCTGATATATAAGCTATATTATTGCAAAGTTTCATCTCAATCCGTTCAGTAGTTTTTGCGTGAAAGAGTAACAAACATCCATACATCCATCCATCCATCCATCCATCCTCACAAACTTTCGCGTTTATAATATTAGTAGGATTTAGAGTGATGTGCCAATAAGTGAGGGGCCTCAGCGGTGTCAACAATAAAAAGCTAAGTGTGCTAATCTTTGCTCGACTAGGTGACAAAAATTACAACGTCCACGCAGACCTGAGCGCTTGCCTGTTTTTTTATTTATTTTCCGTGCAAGTGAACACAATGAATCGACACGCCTTTATTTTTAATTTTTTTTGGTAGCGTGTATAAAAGTCGCGCCTGTTTTTATAATTTTTTTTGTAGCGCGCACACCTGAGCGCTTGCCTGTTTTTTTATTTATTTTTCGTGCAAGTGAAGACAATGAATCGACACGCCTTTATTTTTATTTTTTTTTTGGTAGCGTGTATAAAAGTCGCGCCTGTTTTTATAATTTTTTTTGTAGCGCGCACACCTGAGCGCTTGCCTGCTTTTTTATTTATTTTTCGTGCAAGTGAAGACAATGAATCGACACGCCTTTATTTTTAATTTTTTTTGGTAGCGTGTATAAAAGTCGTGCCTGTTTTTATAATTATTTTTGTAGCGCGCACACCTGATCGCTTGCCTGTTTTTTATTTATTTTTCGTGCAAGTGAAGACAATGAATCGACACGCCTTTATTTTTATTTTTTTTTGGTAGCGTGTATAAAAGTCGCGCCTGTTTTTATAATTATTTTTGTAGCGCGCACACCTGATCGCTTGCCTGTTTTTTTATTTATTTTTCGTGCAAGTGAAGACAATGAATTGACACGCCTTTATTTTTATTTTTTTTTGGTAGCGTGTATAAAACGCCTGTCGTAATCGGAAATTTTCGTACTGCGTAAATCATAAACGGGCAACATCGACGCCGTCTTTATTTGTCTAATGCCTAGG
Organism: Hypomecis punctinalis; assembly: GCA_949316475.1. Classification (NCBI taxonomy): domain Eukaryota; kingdom Metazoa; phylum Arthropoda; class Insecta; order Lepidoptera; family Geometridae; genus Hypomecis; species Hypomecis punctinalis. Next base: position 24,109,020 of record OX438811.1, on the reverse strand, counting down.
CCACGCAACGTGAACCGGAGATTTAATGAACGTGGTACCTAGATTGGGTTAAGATTAGCATTTGCTTATTTTTCAACAGGACCCTGAAACGCGACACACGGAGATTTTTTGGTGACGAGGTAGATGGGGTAAGTCGCATGTTCCTCTATCAATGCATCCGCCCGTCTTACGGATCACGATCCTTTTAAACAGCTTGAAAAGGTTTAGTCATAACTCAGAAGAACCATGAGCTAAAGTATTCCTGGATGGTGAGGAGTAGATTAAAGAAAAAAATAATGGAAATTAAATCCAAGCCAGGTTGGGATTTACCAACATTCTTTCCAAAAAAAAGAATAACAAGGAACAATACGAAGCTGGTAAACTATGAGATTTGCTTTGGTTGATTCACATTAATATAAATTAAAGTAGTTCAGCTGGGTAACAAAAAAAAACATAGGGGATTGTTTCATGGTTAAAAAATAAAAAAGAAGTTACAATAGACGAAATTCAAAGATGGATGCATTGTGTGGAACATGTGGCTGACTGTTATGTTTTATTACCTACATTTTTATAACTCCGTGCCGTAATAGTTATACAAAAACTTAGAGCACATTATTTTACTGTATTATTTTATAGGAACCTAGATACGAAGTAAATTATTCACCCCACAATCGGAATAAAGGTGGGCACACACGGTCAGTTAAACTGATCAGTTTTTCGCGTCACTCCAACTGGGTGCTCATTCAGTTAATGAAAAGGTGGGAATTGGTGGTTCCATATTTGAAGACAGTGGAGCCATGATATTACTTCGATAAATAGTGTTAAAGTGTTTCAATTTTTCATGAGAAATTATTAGAACCAAAGTTGTTTGAAATTTGATTTTCCACAACTTTGATTCCTATCAACTTTTTCTAGGATCGATATTTTTAATAAGCCGGTGATGCCATGAAGTTTCTTCGATAACTTGTGTTATTTCAATTTTTCATGAGAAATCATCGGAACACAAGTTGTTTGAAATTTGATTTCCTATAACTTTGATTCCTATCAACTTTTTCCAGAATCGATATTTTTTTTTTCGTTAATTCAATTTTTCATGAGAAATTATTGAAACCAAAGTTGTTTGAAATTTGATTTTCCACAACTTTGATTCCTATCAACTTTTTCTAGGATCGATATTTTTTTAATAAACCGGTGATGCCATGATGTTTCTTCGATAACTTGTGTTATTTCAATTTTTCATGAGAAATTATCGGAACCAAAGTTGTTTGAAATTTGATTTCCTACAATTTTGATTCCCATCAACTTTTTCCAGGATCGATATTTTTTTTAAATCAGTTAGTGGTTCTATTTTGAGAAATTATTGAAGCCGAAGTTACTTGAAATTTGATTTCCTACAACTTTGATTCCTATCAACTTTTTCTAGGATCGATTTTTTTTAATAAGCCGGTGATGCCATGATGTTTCTTCGATAACTTGTGTTATTTCAATTTTTCATGAGAAATTATCGGAACACAAGTTGTTTGAAATTTGATTTCCTATAACTTTGATTCCTATCAACTTTTTCCAGGATCGATATTTTTTTAATAAGACAGTGGTGCCATTTTGTTTCTTCCATAACTTGCGTTATTTCAATTTTTCATGAGAAATTATTGGAACCAAAGTTGTTTGAAATTTGATTTTCCACAACTTTGATTCCTATCAACTTTTTCTAGGATCGATATTTTTTTAATAAGCCGGTGGTGCCATGATGTTTCTTCTATAACTTGTGTTATTTCAATTTTTCATGAGAAATTATTGAAACCAAAGTTGTTTGAAATTTGATTTCCTACAACTTTGATTCCCATCAACATTTTCCAGGATCGATATTTTTTTAATAAGTTAGTGGTTCCATTTTGTTTCTTCCATAACTTGTTATTTCAATTTTTCATGAGAAATTATCGAAGCCGAAGTTGCTTGAAATTTGATTTCCTACAACTTTGATTCTCATCAACTTTTTATAGGATTGATATTTTTTTAATAAACCAGTTGTGCCATGATGTTTCTTCGATAACTTGTGTTATTTCAATTTTTCATGAGAAATTATCGGAACCAAAGTTGTTTGAAATTTGATTTCCTACAATTTTGATTCCCATCAACTTTTTCCAGGATCGATTTTTTTTTAATAAGTTAGTGGTTCTATTTTGTTTCTTCCATAAGATGTTATTTCAATTTTTCATGAGAAATTATCGAAACCGAAGTTGCTTAAATTTGATTTCCTACAACTTTGATTCTCATCAACTTTTTATAGGATCGATATTTTTTTAATAAACCAGTGGTGCCATGATGTTTCTTCGATAACATGTGTTATTTCAATTTTTCATGAGAAATTATCGAAACTAAAGTTGTTTGAAATTTGATTTCCTACAACTTTGATTCCCATCAACTTTTTCCAGGATCGATATTTTTTTTAATAAGTTAGTGGTTCTATTTTGTTTCTTCCATAACATGTTATTTAAATTTTTCATGAGAAATTATTGAAGCCGAAGTTACTTGAAATTTGATTTCCTACAACTTTGATTCCCATCAACTTTTTCTAGGATTGATATTGTTTTGAATAAGATAGGTGTGCCATTTTGTTTCTTCAATAACTTTTGTTATTTCTTTCTTTCATGAGCAATTATTGGAACCAAAGTTGTTTGTAATTTGATTTTCTACAACTTTGATTCCTATGAACTTTTTATAGGAAAGATATTTTCTTCAATAAGATAGGTGTACCATATTGTTTCTTTAATAACTTTTGTTATTTTTTTCTTTAATGAGAAATTAACGGATCCATAGTTGTTTGAAATTTGATTTCCTACAATTTTGATTCCCATCAACTTTTTGTAGCATCTATATTTTTCGAATAAGATAGTGGTGTCATTTAGTTTCTTCAATTAAGCTTACCAGCAATAGTTATCAACATTAGGCCCCCGCTGCACTGATCTGATGAACAGATGCGATCATAGCATCGTGTGAGCTCAGCTTCAGGTAGTGGTTCAAATCGTGTACCACAAATTCCTACCCATTAATTTACTGAATGAGCCCCATTTGGAGTGACGCGAAAAACTGATCAGTTTAACTGACCGTGTATGGCCACCTTAAGGACAGACTAGAGCCAACATAGCGGGTATTTATTAGTGATTTAGGTAATTAAGCCGGGGCAAAGAACGTATAGAACGGCCACTCGTTACCCCCCACCCGTTTGAGTCTTCCTCACTTCCACCCCGCGTCAGGACACGATTTACTACTCTGCGCGCGGGCTGCACAGGCCGCTGCAAATACCCGTGTAGCGTTCGTGCGTATCGTAGTGTCTGTGAATAAATATAGTGTTGTGTGCGTAAGACAGCAGATTTTGTATGAAGAAACGCGGAGTGTCCGGGCTGTGGCCGGGGGTTACAGCTGATTGGCTCGCTGCGGACTAGGTAGTACAACGTAGGAGCAGTGCGGGGAATATTTCGCTCTCTTTCTTCTACTCAAGAGTCTTGTGAACAAATGCTGTGCATTATTGCTATTTGCTACTGATAAGCAGTAACAATGAGTTAAATAAATTGTACCGATTCAAAAAAGGAGGTTTTCAGTTCAATTTTATGTTTTATTTTTGTATGTATGAATGTTACGCGATTACTCCGCCAATAATAAACCGATATGAAGATCGTTCTTTTTTTGTTGTACTTCAGAGGGAGTTCATTGAAATGTTATCAAAATCGGCTTAGACATTGTTTGAAAAATCAAAACAAATATGAAAATTACTACTTTGATGATACATCGATTCGTGTGATCTATTTGAATTCTGTACATGGGCGAAATCAGTTGTGCCATTATTGAAGGAAAGAAACTATCTATCATTTGAGTAATTAAATGTAGAGGGCGTTTAATCAAGTGAGAGGTCGGATCATAATTATTTATACTAAATCGGGATTGCACTTATAGCATATAACGGAGGAGAGTTCCTAATAATGAAAAATTAATGTTGTGCAACTACGACGTCTCGCTTTTTCTCTTTTGTTATCCTACCTATAATGCACGTAAACGGTGCGACATCATTGTGAATGAGTTGGTTTTATTAACTATTACCCATGTCAAACACCTTTACGTGGCTTTAAACTCTGACACCAGGGCTAGCCACCCGGTTTACACGAACTTACTTATTATCTATTGATAACCACATTGTGCCCGCGCAAAATGCTCAGAGCCCTAATCTTACAATATCGTCTGCAGCGAGCTATTAATTGTACTTAGTAAGTTGGGTTAGTCTTTCTGGGAATAACAGTAGGTACATAATATTATCACGTCTTAAAGTAAACAGTATTTGAGAGGGGTATGGAAATTAAAAATTATTGTTAATGTTAGGACGTTTATACGAAGTAAGTGTCTACTAATTATCGTTAGGTTTTGTTAGTTGAATAAAATAATATGTCCCTAAGGTTAGGTAACATTTATACATTAATTGATTTTGTAATGCATTGATAATCTGAATGCAAGTGTCTTTATTAATTTAGTGGACCGTAAATTAACCTATTGAAGATAAAAACAATTGAATGCGTTCAGGTAAAGCGAGTTATTTTTGTACCTAATAATGGGAATGGAATAACAATAGTAAGGATAAGAAAATATGATCCAGCGTCTTAAGATATTAGGATACAACACATCCCTAGTATAGAAAATTGACTAGTTGCGGGTTATGTAGGGGTTTTACCTCTAATTCATGATTGTGATGATGGTTAAGGGCGGTTCGAATCCTGCCTCTAATATGGTTTGATTACAGTTATATCATTTCAATTACCTAAGGATTTTTCAAAGGAATTGAACTAGGGTTGTTGATGATGTTTAAAGGTCGTTCTAATCCAGCCTTGATTATGGTTTGATTAGGTTCGGGGGTCATTTCAGTTACCTAAGGATTACCAAATGAATAGAACAAGGGTTAATGTTGGTGATGATTAGAAGCGGTTCGAGTCCTGCTCATCAAATATGCTGTTTATTAAAGTTGTGTTGTTTCATTTACGTAAAGATTTCCGCAGAAATAGTAATAAGGTAATTTTTTCATGACGATGATGAGTATTAGTATCAGATACATAAGTATAGCATCACTTTCATAACGTAATTATCGTTTAGCTACATAAATCCAAGTGAAATCCATACGAACAAATGAATGGTATTCAAAGAGAAAAAAAGCAGAGCATTATAAGTATGAGTAGTTATGTATTGGGTACAATAGAAGAGTGTAAATGTTAAAATATAATTATGTAAAAATTTTATAGAAGTAATAAGGATTTGAAGAGTCTGAGAGGGGGAGATCGATTTAGAATTCTAGATCATATAACAATAGAACATAATTAAAGGGCGGTTAAAATATTACAAAGTAGTGAAAAAAGTTGGGGGATGTTATAACCATAATGGGTCTGAGAGGGGGGCATAAGCTAGTTTTGTATTTTTACGAATTGTGCTAGGATATGAGGATAGGAATTCTTTATAAGGTGTTAAGGTCATGGTTAGGAATATAAGATCTACTCCACTTCAATCTGAAAATATATTTTTGGGGTGAAAGTGAATTTAAATTGGAGAGGGGTTTATTTTTTTCCTCGTACTTATGTACAATTATTTGTAATTTGAGACCTCTAACAAAAAAAAAACAGATGGAGGTGTATCTTTGCGTCTGTGACTTTGTATGTCTGACAGTGGCATTTTTACTTCAAACTGCTAGACCAATAATTCAGATATGTTTGTTTTATAATATGTTATTAGCTCTGTGTAAATAATATTTGTGGTCGCAAGATTTACTATTTCTCTCTTATCACGCTCGTATAGAAACACGATACTATTGACGTTGCTATTGAAAAAAGATGGTACCTACTAACATGTACGTACATTCATCAATTAACAAAGACGAAAAATGCGAATCTCAGGTAAAGTATTAGGTTGACGCACAGGTTGAAACCTGTTTACGAATACATTAAGGTCGGGAAATTTAGAGAATATTATGTAATAATGGAAGTAAAGACAAATAAATCACGATTGCCATGCGAGCCGATTAGCAACCGGCGCCGCACCGCGTCCGGGGCGTGCGGTGGGAAATGGATTACTGGCCATGCAGGAGTAGGAGACCAGGCTCCTCATGGAAACTCTACTACTGGAAACCCTATCAAACTGCGTAAAATCCAAACGATAGGAACATGGAATGTACGTGGCTTGCTACAAACAGGGAAACTGGATGTCTTGGAAAAAGAGATTACCCGGTGTGGTTTGAATATCTGCGGATTGGCAGAAACTCACTGGAGAGAAAGCGGACATTTCCTCACCAACACACATGCCATATACTCTTCTGGGAACGACACCCACAATCGAAATGGAGTAGCGTTTGTAGTTCCGAGACATTTGAATAATTGCGTGTTGGGTTACGAACCAGTTAGTGACCGAATAATGACAATTAAGCTGAAAGCTTCTCCTGTGAACCTGAATATCGTGCAAATTTATGCTCCCACTAGTTCTTCACAACCAGACGTTATTGAGAGCTTCTACGCGGAATTGGCGACCACCATCGCAAAAATGCCCAACAGAGAGCTACTATTTATTATGGGCGACTTCAATTCCAAGATTGGAGCGGATTCTCGACAATTTGGCAACTGTGTGGGAAATTTCGGACTTGGGACACGAAATGAAAGAGGGGAACGTCTAATGTAGTTTGCAGATGAAAACAACTTAATTATTGCAAATAGTCTATTTCAACATCATCCTCGGAGACTATATACCTGGACATCTCCTGGAGGTAACTATCGCAACCAAATTGATTATATCTTAGTACGCTCTCGATGGCGAACATCTGTCCTAAACGCCCATACCTTGCCTGGCGCTGATTGTGGATCAGATCAAGAGCTCCTAATTGCGAAGATAAGGTTAAAATTGACAGCTGCGAGACCACGCAACAGCCGACGGAGAGTCGAAGTCCAAGACACTGAAAAATTCACTCAGGTCATTGAACAGAACTGGACAGATTGGGCTAACGTAAATGATGATAGGGCCACGCCGGAGATGTTGTGGAATCAAGCGAAAAATCTCATCCAAAACGCAGTCGCACAGTCAGAGCCGCCAGCTTCTACAGCCCATAAGCGACAACACTGGATGACGGACAGTACTTTACGTTTAGTCGAGGAGAGAAGACAGAAGAAGGCAAAAGGAACAGATATCAGAGAAATCAATAGACTATCTGCCCAAATTCAAGCCAGCTGCAGAAGAGATCACAATTCATATCTTCGAAAAATCTGCGACGAAGTCGAAGGGCATGCGGCAAAACATGAATCCAGAGATCTGTATCATAAAATCCGTCTCATAACAAAAACTCTAACTTCTAGAGCTTGGGCGATTGAGAACGAGAGTACCGAACTGGTCACGGAATTGGATCGGATCTCAGAAACATGGAAGAGCTACTGTCAATCACTATACCAAGACCCGCAGTCACGCTGTTTTCCTAATACAGAACCGAAGCACGATGATCTGGAACCAGATATTCTTCTGTCTGAAGTGAGAGCCGCTATTAAACATCTCAAACTTAAGAAGGCTACAGGCAGAGATCGTATTCCCATTGAGACCATAAAGGCTTTAGGAGAACGTGGTGAACAAATCTTTCATGTCATTTGCAATAAAGTGTGGCGAACAGGAGAGTGGCCATCAGAGTGGACGCATACGGTATTTACTCCTCTACATAAGAAAGGTTCCACGAAGAAATGTAGCAACTATCGCCTTATTGCTCTAATTTCACATGCTAGCAAGATCTTGCTACATATTCTGAATGAACGACTGAAGGCGTATCTATCGAAGGAAATTGCACCAGAACAGGCTGGATTTGTCAAAGGAAAAGGAACGAGAGAACAGATCCTAATTGTCCGCCAAATTATTGAGAAGGCTAGAGAATTCAACAAACCAACCTACATCTGCTTCGTTGATTTCTCAAAAGCGTTTGACTCAGTAAAATGGCCAATATTGTGGAAAACCCTTCTCGAAATGGGCGTACCAAAGCATCTTGTACACCTTCTAAGGCGCCTATATGAAGAAGGTACCGCATCGGTACGTACAGATGACGTCCTGTCTAGTAATTTTCATCCTAGTGCTGGGGTCCGTCAAGGGTGCATCATATCACCTCTCTTGTTCAACATATACACCGAAATGATAATGCGCATCACCCTGGAAGAGTGGACGGATGGGGTGACTGTTGGTGGCTATAAAATTGCAAACTTGCGGTATGCAGATGATACCACACTTTTTGCAACTAGTGCACGCCATATGGAAGAGCTGCTTTTTAAGATGGAACAAGTGAGCCTTGCATTCGGGTTAAAGATTAATCGCAGCAAAACCAAGATGATGATTGTGAGCCGAACAAATGACAACTTGCCAGAACTCACTCAGATGGGAAATTGTGAAGTAGTCCAATCATACACATATCTTGGAGCTTTGATCTCCTGTCAGGGTGGATGTATCGATGAGATTAAGAGGCGTATGGCGATCACTAGAACCGCCATGGACAAAATGAAGAAAATATGGAGGAACAGGAACATCACCAAAACCACGAAGACCAGGCTCGTGCGAACACTAATTTTACCCATATTTTTGTACGCCTCTGAGACATGGACGCTGCGAGATATTGAAAAAAAAAAGGTAGATGCTCTAGAAATGTGGTGCTGGAGAAGAATGCTTGGGGTATCGTGGACTGAATTTCGCACCAACGTCTCGATACTACAAGAGCTCGGCATCAAGCAGCGTCTATCAGCCATAGTACAGTCTCGCATACTCGCTTACTTCGGACACATCTCAAGGCGAGGTAGTCAGTCTTTGGAGCGTCTTGTCGTCCAGGGAAAAGTTGAGGGCACAAGGCCACGCGGAAGGTCGCCCATGAGATGGACCGATCAGATCAAGTCTGCTGTGGGTGGGCCCGTGCATGAGTGTACCCGATTGACGTCTCATAGAGAGAGATGGCGAGACATCGTGAGGCGCATTACATCTGCCCCTACAAATAGTAATACTACTTGATGACCACGACCGCTCTGTCAAGAGCGCAACGACCAAGAAGAAGATGTAATAATGAGTACAACTAGCTTAACAAATGCTCATGATACAAATCATGTGGTCCATTAAACCAAATTGAATCCTGAATATATGATGCAGCATCATTTTTGAATGAGTACAAAAGCTCATTGCTAATTTTGAACTCATCCAGAGAGGGGAATGTGACTGACTCTTACCTAGGCATGCTAGCAAGGATAAAATAAAAATAAATTAATGTGCATAGATTTATTACCACAAATAATTATTAACTTCTCACATGTGGAAGTACTATTCGTTTGGGAAAGTTTGAGGGATATTCAAAATGAGTGCTAACCCATAAATCCTGTAATTTATTACAAGTTAAGTGCACAATCATCTTATGTCTCACAGACGTTATGGGTTTTTTTTGCAAAGTTAGCAAAAAGGAATACTTCAGACTAAAAGCAAATAAATGCTCAAGAGTCATAGATATCGCATTACAAAAGTGTGGTTCGTAAGTTTTTTCAAGGGACATGGTTTAGTCAAGTGGAAGCTTTTGGGTAAACTAAACACAAAAGAACATAATTTGTGCATCTTACACGGACATTATAAATATCGTTTTTCAGAATAGTGGCGCCTGCCTGAGGGTTTATTTTTGTGGGTTGGGTGATAACGAGGATAACATGTGCATTACATAGTTGCTATAAGGGTAGGCAGTTAGCGGATAACTTAAGTGCGAACAGTGCTGCCATTTTAGCGCTTTCGGCGCTAGATCTAGCGCTTTTTTGCTATGTTCAGCGGGCACTTGTTAATTTTAGCGCCTAACGGATAATTTAGCGCTTTCTTATAAATAAAGACTTATTCAATGTCGCGACAAAAATAATGAGTTTGCCACATTCAAATGCTGATATAGAGCGGGTGTTCAGCATAATTAATGAATGTGGTTAATAGCAAGTTGAGAAATGCATTGCATTTAAAAACTATTAACGCCATCCTATTTATAAGAACAAGATTCACCGCGGTAAACAGCAACTGTTATAATTATCAACTACCAGCTGATATTTTAAGTAAGATAGGATCATTCGAAAAAATATAAAGTAAAAACTATTGAACCTAACCAGCCTGGAGCCTCGAGTTCAGCTATGATGGAAGAAGAATTCTTTACTATACCCAAACTATAGGTATAGAATAATATATTTCTGTTTTGTCTTCTAAATTTTATTATTGTGATAAAAAGTTGTTTTTTCACTACAATCACTTCGTATTTTTTTTTGTCGTGCGTATGACGCTTTTTCCACGACCAATGTGATTACACAATCTACCATACTAGGGTGCGTTCCAAAACGGGCAATATTCACTCGGTGAAGGGTGAAATTCGCTCGATGCTGGTTCCGAAACGCAACGGTGAATTTTACTGTAGTGTTTTGGAACGCCTCCGACAGAGTGAAATTCCACCTGTCAGTTGAAATAATTCACCCTGGTAAAATCAGAGTTGAATTTCACTCGGCTGTCAAAATTGACATAACGAGAGAAGTTATAATGAAAACAAGCGGTTGAGGAAAAATATATTGAATATTTTATCATTCAAATTCACACTAAACTAGATGTTCTGCGACGGCAAAATATTATAAGCATTTTAGATAAAGATGAAATTAGTTATTATATAAAAGTTAATGCTGTTGTTAATTAAAGATCTTTTTTGGGCATATATCCTCAATCGGCGCGCGAAATTCAAATTCTCTTCATTTAGAAATTATCAGGTTGATACAGTTTTGTATAATGACTGTTCACTATTTCGGATTTTATGTATGTACTAAGTCAAAACTACTTATTTTCGCAAAATGGCTATACATGAGTACAGTCCGTTTACAGCTACGTGAAGTAGCTTTCTCTGATACCCATGACTGTGTCTCTCTCTAACCTGTGATTGTGTGTAATGACTAGGCAGAGATAGTGACAAATATCAGAGGCAAAATAACCATGAACAGACTGTAATGTATCTCCACATACACATCTTGACATAAAACCTAAGAAAAATTGAATTTCGCGCGCCGATCGATGCTATTGCCGGTGCTACCAGAGCTTATGTGCGATTTGAACGTACGACAGATCGAAGAGTAACATTTTCTTGGAAAAATTATGATTTTCATGATAAGTACCTATTTACAGAAGAATTTTTACTGAAAATTTATATACCATTTTAGGAAATGATGACCTACATAGATAAAAACCAAAAATCAACCATGTAGAAAAAGTATCGGTAAAGAAACAAAAGGAACATTTATTGCATAAATGGTAACACTTACCTAATTCATTTTTCCAAGATCGTTCCAAAACATAATTCGCTCCGTGTGATTTTCACCCTCTACAGCCTAGTTCCGAAACCAAAATTCATCCGGTAAAATTCACCCGACAAACAGCTAAATGTTTTGGAACGCACCCCTAAACACATAGAGCAAAACAACGGAGCCGTAAACGAGATGCGTTTATACAAGTCGCAATCTGCGTCTCGCTTCCAAAACTTAGCGCTTTATTGACTCGTTTAAGCCGATTTAGCGCTTTAATGGCTCGTGAATATATTCGAATCTAGCGCTTAGTGCACCGCTGTCAGCGCTAATTAGATTTTTTCATCTGGCAGCACTGAGTGCGAAATCTATTTAGGTCAGTTCAAATCGCGCGCGCTCAATGGAAGGTTCTCCATTACTAAACTAAAAAGTTCAGTCTAGTCTTGTTAGAATATTATATATTTAGAGTGATGTGCCAATAAGTGAGGGGCCTCAGCGGTGTCAACAATAAAAAGCTAAGTGTGCTAATCTTTACTCGACTAGGTGACAAAAATTACAACGTCCACGCAGACCTGAGCGCTTGCCTGTTTTTTTATTTATTTTCCGTGCAAGTGAACACAATGAATCGACACGCCTTTATTTTTAATTTTTTTTGGTAGCGTGTATAAAAGTCGCGCCTGTTTTTATATTTTTTTTGTAGCGCGCACACCTGAGCGCTTGCCTGTTTTTTTATTTATTTTTCGTGCAAGTGAAGACAATGAATCGACACGCCTTTATTTTTAATTTTTTTTGGTAGCGTGTATAAAAGTCGCGCCTGTTTTTATAATTTTTTTTGTAGCGCGCACACCTGAGCGCTTGCCTGCTTTTTTATTTATTTTTCGTGCAAGTGAAGACAATGAATCGACACGCCTTTATTTTTAATTTTTTTTGGTAGCGTGTATAAAAGTCGCGCCTGTTTTTATAATTTTTTTTGTAGCGCGCACACCTGAGCGCTTGCCTGTTTTTTTATTTATTTTTCGTGCAAGTGAAGACAATGAATCGACACGCCTTTATTTTTATTTTTTTTTGGTAGCGTGTATAAAAGTCGCGCCTGTTTTTATAATTTTTTTTGTAGCGCGCACACCTGATCGCTTGCCTGTTTTTTTATTTATTTTTCGTGCAAGTGAAGACAATGAATCGACACGCCTTTATTTTTAATTTTTTTTGGTAGCGTGTATAAAACGCCTGTCGTAATCGGAAATTTTCGTACTGCGTAAATCATAAACGGGCAACATCGACGCCGTCTTTATTTGTCTAATGCCTAGGCCACGCAACGTGAACCGGAGATTTAATGAACGTGGTACCTAGATTGGGTTAAGATTAGCATTTGCTTATTTTTCAACAGGACCCTGAAACGCGACACACGGAGATTTTTTGGTGACGAGGTAGATGGGGTAAGTCGCATGTTCCTCTATCAATGCATCCGCCCGTCTTACGGATCACGATCCTTTTAAACAGCTTGAAAAGGTTTAGTCATAACTCAGAAATAAAACAAATATCATATGGACTGAATTGATAAGGGGAGGGTAAAGGGTAATCACAATAGGCGAGCAGTATAAACTGATGTGCCTATATCAAGCAGAGTCGAATAAAATTAGTATTTATCTGTCAAGGAATTTTTTTCCTTCTTTATCCAAAGATCCAGTCTATTCTTAAATGTGTTAATAGTCCTTGCTGAGATTACATCCTCAGGCAACCTGTTCCAGTTGTAAACCACTATGTTGCTGAGGATGTGGTGTGCAGTGTTGGTTTGTGAAGGTGTAGGCTGTAAGAGGAACTTATGGCGTCTGCTGTCGCGTATGTTTTCCTTCAATGTGTACATGTCGTGAATATCCGGAAGATTATAGAAGCCATTGAGAATTTCCATATATACAATAATTTTGACACCAAAATGGCCACAACCGGGTCAGTGGCACAACCGGGGCACCTGCTATAGGTACCTGTACTGTACCAGCCTTTTTTTTTAATAGTCCACTGCAGGACTTAGGCCTACCCACGAAGGGTGATTGGGCCACATCCACCACGCTGGCCCAGTGCGGTTTGGTGGATTCACATGCGCCATCGAATTTCTTCTACGGACGTATGCAGGTTGCCTCACGATATTTTCCTTCACCGAAAAGCCAATGGTGCCAATGCCAAAGTAACACCCGACCTGCAATCGTGAGGTCGTGGGTTCAAATCCCGATCCCGTACCAATGAGTTTCTTTGGAACTTATGTACGGAATTTCACATCATTGGCTATAAGTACCTACCTTAGTCTTATGAGAGTTCCTTGGCTCAATATGAAAGAAATAAAGATGACCTACGAGATCTTATATATTAGGTACGAGGTTCTGCTGTCCGCCCGCCCTACAAACGCGGCATGTTATAAGCTGACAGGAGACCACACGCATGACTACCAACCCGCTCTGGGCCTGCGTGGTGGATAAGTATGGCCCAATCAACCTTTTATGGGAAGGTTTATGATCAGCCGTGGATCATGCTGTATTGTAGTGTAAGATCATCAACATCTATTATCTAAAATTATTGATGTTCCTAAATAAAAAATAATCTTTGCTTTTATCTATCTATCAGCTGTAGGACGTCCACTGCTGGACATAGGCCTCCTCCATGGATTTCCAATAAGGTCGGTTGGAAGCGGCCTGCATCCAGCGCGTCCCTGCGATTTTTATTATATCGTCAGTCCACCTAGTCGGTGGACGTCCTACGCTGCGCTTGCTGGTCCGTGGTCTCCATTCGAGAACTTTACGGCCCCATCAGCCATCCATTCTTCGAACTATGTGTCACATTTAATTTCCAAAAAATGTGCTAGCTGCTGCTCATTTTCAGTCGTTATTGTCGTCCTTATGTCCAAAGTCTAGGTATATATTACCTAATTTTTGCACTGCTGATATCCTTGTAATAGATAGCGATGCTTATCAGGACTAGAAATCAATCGAAGGAGACAGTAGGTAGGCACAGCACCTACGTGTCGAGTACTATCTCTGCAATCTTTAAGCTATAGCCTGCATTCGTATTTCGAGTAATTGTTTACCATCCAGCTACTTCCTTATCTGGCAGCGCATATCCAGTAATTCCACTATTCAGGTCACGAAACACCTAACCAAAGCACTGGGTTCACGGCCGTGCACCCAAACCAGTCGAGCACAGCCGGAAGCATAATTTTCTCGAAGACAACAGGCCGTTTTCAACCCACATGGGGTTGAAATAAAATTTGTTCTGGATAAAGCTAGACATCTGTTTTTTTATTATCGTGAGAACGTTACACAACAAAGTAAATAAATTTAAAAAACAATATTTTTAAAACGTCTTCTTGTGTGGGTGTGTGTTGGGTGTGTCGGCAGTTTATCATGGAAGCACACCCTTACCTAAGTAGGTGAGTGTCTTGAGTGTGACTCTTGGTTATATGGATCGACTGGATTTTATAACTATAGTGGCCTAACTATATAAGGCCAGACAGTGTGATAGCCGCCATTTTTACAATATGTCGCAGGAAAAGCCGCGGGTAAAAGCTAGTTACGCAATAGTTTACCGTGTGTATCTGTTTTGACTACGGCATCACATAATTATGTTGTCTTTTGACTGTATAAACATTTCAAACATCTATGGGAAAAAAAACTGTCGACTGGGAACCGCACCCACTATCCTTTGCATCGAAGACCGGAATACTCGCTACTGGTAAGGAAAGACTTTCTACGTATACTAGTAGATAAGTACATCCCTAAAACCAAACTCTATAAACAATTGGTATTTCATATACACATGTTTATTCCTATTCCATTAGTATCCTTTAAGGGGCTTATTCTGTATATCAAAACTAAAAAATGTTCTGCGACTTTTGTCAAAACTAAAAAAAAAACAGCTGTTCCATACATTTTGTCGAGGGTGAACGATATTTTTTTTAGATTTGACGGAAGTCGTTGACCAAAAGTTGTTAGTTTTGATGTACAGAATAAGCCTCTAAAAGGATGCTAATTGATTAGAAATAACCCTGTTTATAGATATATTTTCAAGCAGACAGGATGCGTTTGCATACAAGCATCTGGCATTTCTGTACATATAAGCCTATTAACAGGAAAACTGTAAATGATAAAAGTACGATAGGTATATAAATAAATAAGGTCAACGAAAATAATCGATAAACACATTCCATTAGGTAAATAGCCACGAAATTATGCTCTACAATAGGTACCTACAGGGTTATCCAAATATGTACTAAGAAAATGCCGAAAGAGAGTGATTGAATATGAACAACTTTTAATATAGGGTTGACCCAAAAATTCGAAAAAAAAATATTCCACAAATTGGCTAAAAATTTGTTTTGCAATTCAGCGAGGCAATGCCGCCAGCGTTCTGTATGCTAAGTGTGAGTTTTGTCTTAAACATGGCGCGATTTTCGGTGAGCGCGTAAGCATGTAATTTGTATGAAGAAATGTACAGCTCCACTAGTGGCGCGTTTTTGAAACACAAGTTCATACAAATTACATGCTTACGCGCTCGCCGAAGAGCGCGTCATGTTTACGACAAAACTCACACTCAACATACTGGCCACGTTACCCTCTGCTATGGGGCTTTTAGATTACTTTTATTTTAGTACTAGCTGCGCCCCGCGGCGTTACCCGCGTTAGCACGAGATACAAAGTAGCCAATGCGTTAATCCAAGGTCTAAGCTACCTTCGGACCAAATTTCATCTAAATCAGTTCAGTCGTTTGTTCGTGAAAGAGTAACAAACACCCATACATGCTCACAAACTTTCACGTTTATAATATTTGTAAGATAAGTTTTAGGGTTTTAGTTTAGGTTATTTAAAGTATGTACTCGTAGGTTAATTTTTTTTTTTTGTTAAATTATTTTAAGTATGTAGGTTAATTTTAATTTATTATAGTTTTGTTGAAATTATTCTAAATGTACAATTGTGTTGAAATAATTCTAAATGTACAATTTTGTTGAAATTATTCTAAATGTTCCGTACATTATTTCAATTCCGAGTTGCAAATATGTATGGAACAGCCGATTTTTTCCTTAATTTTTGGATTGGCCCCATGGTAAAAGTTGTTCCTAATGATGAATCACATCCTTTCGGTTTAGTATAGAGCAAGCGAATAACCCTGTATAACACCTTCTCAACAGCTTATCTGCTTGAAATCGATAACGGTTTAATAAAGGCGCCAAGAATGTAATCAGTATCAGTTTGGGCTCCTCACAAGATACACGGCTTGTTAATTAGTAATTAATTAATAGATTTAATCGATAATTAATTAAATTTAAATATAAAAATGTGTCTGTCGGTTAACAACTGTTGCTGCTGCTTCACGTTGGATGTTGGGACCAAAGTCATCAGCATACTTTGCACTGTGAGTTATCAAAATCATGACTGTTATTTTTTAAACTGGATTCAAAAAATAAACAGTTATCCTCATCACCTTCAAATAGACTGCATAGCTCCTTTTTACTCATTTGCGAAGCGTCCGCGGCGCGCGTATTTTAATCAAATTAATAGGTGAATAAGGAGCTATGCAGTCTCTTTTTCGATGGTTTCGGATAATTATCATCAATCTTCTCTTAACAGGTGAGCTCGATTGATTTTTAATATTTTTTCCCAAAAAATAGCATACCCAACTTCAGCCGTGAACAGAATTCGAATAGTTAGCACGGATCGATGTAGTAATTTTCACATTACTGTTGATTTATCAAAAATGGCTCAGCTGAATTCGATAAAATTTAAAAGGGGCCACGGACTGCCTCGGTGGCTCAGTGGTTAGTGACCCTGACTTCTGGATCAAAGAGGCGTGGGTTCGATTCCCACCAGGGCAAGCATTTTTGTGATGAACATAGGTGTTTGCTCTGTGTCTGGGTGTTATTTAGGTACTATCTATATAAGTATGTATTTAAAATATGTATATGTAGTATATCAGTCTCTGGCAGCCATATCACAAGCTTTGCTTAGTTTGGGGTCAGAGACCGGGAAAAAAAAAAAAAAAAAAACTTTTGAAGTATGATCTGTACCAGCCTTTTTTTTAATAGTCCACTGCAGGACTTAGGCCTACCCACGACGGGTGATTGGGCCATATCCACCATGCTGGTCCAGTGCGGGTTGGTGGATTCACATACGCCATCGAATTTCTTCTACGGAGTATGCAGGTTGCGTCACGATGTTTTCCTTCACCGAAAAGCCAGTGGTGAAATTCCGTACATAAATTCCAAGGAATTCATTTGTATGGGTCCGGGATTTGAACCCACCACTCTGTGAATTTCTGTGAAAACCATTCTGTGAATATTTCAAACATCTTCATGTTGCCGTTATTAATATCGGGCAACAAAATCACGTATCTTTCATGGGCACGCTCTTAAATATTTATTTGATTTATATCATAAATTTTTGAAGTGAATATTTAACTAAATATTCTGTGAATATTTCAAGCATCTACCTGTCACTGTTATTAATATCGAGCGACAAACGGATAGAATAACAACCGGACAAGTGCGAGTCAGGCTCGCACATTGAGGGTTCCGTACAAACACGTTGTTAAAATAATTAGAGACCTGTTTTAGCATCTCCTAATG
Organism: Hypomecis punctinalis; assembly: GCA_949316475.1. Lineage (NCBI taxonomy): Eukaryota > Metazoa > Arthropoda > Insecta > Lepidoptera > Geometridae > Hypomecis > Hypomecis punctinalis. The sequence continues at coordinate 24,091,119 of OX438811.1, read as the reverse complement.
AAGTTCTTTTGTATGATACCTTACATGATACGATTTACTCACTTTAAATTTTGAACCCATATTTTGTGATATTTGAGGCTCTATACGCGTATCTTTACGCGTTCCCGAGATAAAGAGTCTTGACATACACACAGACGGACAGACGGACAACAAAGTGATCCTATAAGGGTTCCGTTTTTTCCGTTTGAGGTAGGGAACCCTAATAATGAAGGGTACGGTAATTAGGAAAAAAGGGCTAAATTGAGGAATGGCCGAATTATAACTTGACTTACGAGTATCGAACAAAATATTTACGAGTACATGTGCAGTCGCTTTAGAACAATCGGGGCCTACAATTTTACAAATCATCCGAGACACGGCAACGCTCAATTGTACTTTTAGCTAGGCCTATTGCATGTCGAGAGACAATATACCATCTGTAAACTGGCCCATACCTACATGCTGTAATTAAATGATAATGAGTATGAAGTGCCAATCGCGGTAAGGATTATCCAATATGATGTAGGTAGGTATAGTGCTCAGAATTGTGGATGGTAAATTTAAGTAATCCTGTATTTTTATGAGTTTCGATCGAACTCTTGACTTTTCTTGAAGGACTAAGGGCTGAACTATCTTTCTTTTCTTTATAGCTAAAGCTCATTTCAACAAGGTGGAATTAGAAGGAGATTACGAGATACTGAACTAGGTAGAGGTTGTTACTTATTGTATAAGCCCACAACATAAATATATTAAAATAAGTAATAGTTTTAAAATACGTGGGTAAAAAACCGACTCACTATACAAACAATAGATAATGACTAGATACAAGTAGACTTCAGATAAAATAACTCTAGGAAAGCCCCTTATCTACGATTATAGAGCAACAATGCCAGGTGCCGTGTGATTCTACAAAATAACAATACAAGATTAAATTAAAAATGTAATAAACCTCCATTCTTTATTGCCACACCAAAACTTAAATAAACTAGGAAAACTTAAACTAGGAACTTATAGCTAGTGTTACAATCGGCGGTCTTATCGCTAAAAAGCAATTTCTTCCAGGCTACCGTTACTTGTAAAGGATTAATAAAAAGATTTAGGCTACTTACTTCGTTTGTCAGACGTCCGCCTTATCTATAAACGTCTTACGCTACTTTTGCCGGTACATGGTTCTCAAAGGCAGCTGTGAATGTTCATTACCAATAAAAACAATTGTAAAAGATAACAATGTTCTTATCCACGTTACCTACTACAATTATCGGTACTTTGATAACAAATCACTTCTAATAACTACCTACTTTAGTTACTTATATGATATACCATATAGAACCGGACATATGTTGCAATTAATGATTTGAGTTTGGGTTTAAGTATGAATAGGGATGCTGGATATTACCGATAGGTAGTAAAATATCGATGCATCAAAATCGATAAAGCTATTTCCAATGTCACACATCGATTGGAGGAAATATACACACGAACATGTAAAAATCCGCTCTGTATAAATAAATAAATTCTTTATTCGACCAATAACAAAGTTACAATTTTAACTTAACTAAGCTAGAATAATTGACTAAAAAAAATGTAAGTATAACAGGTTTCTGTTGCCGAACTAGGCCGAAGCCTGTGTTTCAGCTACATTTCCAGCCATAACATTTTTGAAAACTTAAGTTTTAAAAACAGGACGAATAAAATCTAAACAAGCAGGTACCCATACAAAACCAACTTAAATTAATTTAGGATGACGGTATTTACAAAAATGTCTAGTAAATAGTAAATAAAATAAAAATGTTTGAAACTATTCAAAACCAATCAGACAAATGTGTCAAGTAATTGCTCAACCTGCTTAATTGTCGTGTCGTGGGTAGCTACGAGTATTAGTCAGACTAGCAGGTAGGCAGGGAATATTTATATTCCAATTTCACCCAATTAGACTAAATCTAAATTATAAAATTTCTACCCTAAATTTAAATCAATTTGTAGGTTACCTATGTTTATTTTAATATACATACTATGTACCTAAATAGCACTATGACAGCATTTTCCTAACCTCGCTATAGCTAAGGAGAAGCTTACGCATTATTTCAAATAATCATATGAAAAGTTTAATCAATCATCAGATAATGAAAGTGCACAAATTATCGTACGATAAACATCGAACAACGATCAGCGATTCGATACACGTCGATATTTTGGCGAAATGGATCATCCCTATTAGCTTGATTAGTTAGTTTTTATGTAGAATTAATCTTTTATCGTTGTGTGTAGATTTTTTTTCCTCATAGCATATGTGCCTATGTATTTTTTCGTCGTGAAGTCATTTACGATTCGGAAAATAAATCATTATCTGTTACCAAATGACAATGTTATACCTACGTGACTCTTTCCTTTGTTACTTTCTTACTCAATTTGTTGGTTAGTCAACTAGCTTCAGTCTTTCTACCGGAGATGAAAAATGTATAAATAAGTGATGTGCGAGGGAAAAGCGTAGCAAACTCTACACTTTTAACCGTAGATGTACAGTTTTTTTCGATATCATCACAGATTTCAGTTTAAGCCTTAAAAAAACTGTATATTTACAATTTTATAAGTTGGAATTTATAGTTTTCTGCAGCTTCTTGGCTGTTTGATAGCTTCTTCACAGGTTTAGTCTAGGATTACGTGCGGTGCTATCGGAGTTGCCTTCGGGATCTGTGACGTTTCATAACAATCCCGGAACTCAACTGTACTGTATTTGATATGTCTGTTTTGACTATATTTATTTACATAACTTATAAAACACTGAGTTGTCATTCTATACTAAATACTACAAAAAATAAAAAAACTTACCTAAATATATATACAAAAATAGAGGCTAAAAATCGAAATAAAGAACGTGTCCTTGTGGAAGGGGTCAAGAACGGTGGCCATTCCCGCGCTGAATTGCTAGAGAAATTCTCTGCGCGAGGAATGAGCCAGTCTTCTTGTCACCAGCAGCGTCTTTTTGACTATTGAATATTAAGCGTAGGTATTACCTATTTACTATCGAAGAGCAATCAACCCGTTTCCACCACTCTGGCCCAGCTATGTGTTGGCAGTCACTTATGTCATGAAATCATGATTGCTAATAATTTCCGAAAGTTCCTTTCTAAGCTGTACCTATTCTTCCAGATCACAGCAGCGGTGGAGGTGATAATGTACGGCACGGCGGCGGCCATTGACCCAAAACTGCCAGCCGTCCGGTGGACGTTCTACGTGGGAATAGCTGCCACCGCCATGGCGCAGTTCGTCTGCGGATGTCTGCTGATATACGGCGCTTTTTCGGTGAGTAAGATCATATCATAGCAGCATTGGAGGTAGTAACATCCATTGATTGGTGACGGCCATTGATTAAGCTGCCGGCCGTCCGTAATTCTACATGGGAATAGCTGGCACGGCCATGGCGCAGTTCATCTGTGCTTGTCTGATGATATACGGTTATTTTGTGGTGAGAGACCATTCTAGAACAAGCTATCTTTAGACTACAACCACCGGTCATGAGATATGAGGCTGCCGGCCGACCGGTAGACGTTCTACATGAGCATAGCGGTTACTGCCATGGCGCAGTTCGTCTGCGCGTGTCTGCTGATTTTTGGTGCTTTTACGGTGAGGGACATATCTAATATCTCTCTCTTGGACTCTCATTGGACGTGATGACGCTCGGCGCGGCCACAGTCAAGTCTTCAAGGTAGATACTGGCTGTACGGTGGACTTTCTACGCAGGGTTTAGTCCCACGCGCTACATGGTGCAGTTCGTCGGTGGATGCTTATCTACTGATTCATTTATGGCGCTTTTTTTGGTGAGAGACCATTCTACGGAATGACTGCAGATTCATTAAAAATTATCTAGGATGTAGTTTTTTACCAACTTTTACTATGGGGCCAGTTCAACAGTGACAGTGACAAGGATGCCACGGAACCATCGACTTGGCATTTTTTTTTATAGAACACACGAAACCGAAGGGTCTTGATGATTGGGTGACAAATAATTACTAGAAATATTACTATTGCTTTGCTAGCTCATACTGTCATCGCAAAATCTTGATTCATCGGCATCATGCTGACGGAAATACAACAATAAGTATCAACAGTCGTATTATATTGTTTCATAAATAAGTAATGACACTTAATAAGTTTTATCGTCTGTTAACAATTTTATTGTTAAATTCTAAGTAATAAAGGATACGGAACCTAAAGTCTGTGAAGAAGCCTAGCAAAAAAAAAACAGATAAGTCTTATAAGTTCTATCTTAGCTACTTCCGTTTTTTGATTCGATCCAAAAGCAATCATCCATTCATCCATCAGCCGTAGGACATCCACTGCAGGAGATAGGCTTCCCCCATGGGTTTCCAGGAAGCGGCCTGCATCCAAAGCGTTCTTGCGATTTTTTTGAATATATCGTCAGTTAACCTAGTCGGTGGACGGCCCTGTCGGCCATCCGTTCTTCGAACTGTGTGCTCTGCCCACTGCCACTTTAATTTGCTAATCCGCTGGTCTATGTAGGTAACTTTGGTTTGTCTGCGGATCTCCTCATTAAAGCATTCATTAGCAAAACTTCTCTCATTCCTAAACTATGCTTTATCCCCTTCCAGAGAGCGTCGAAATTCACGTGGCCGTGGGCGGCGATCACCTGGCTCAAGTCGCTGTTCCTGATGCTGCTGTCCGTGGTGGGCATCGTGCTGCTCAACTTCAGCGACTCCGACAACGCCGCTGAAACCAGCACCATCATATCTCTCTACTTTATTTATGCTTGTAAGTGGCCAAGCGTCTTGTCATTTGAACTTTGAAATCAGTATGTACTGTACTGTACCAGTCTTTTTAATAGTCCACTGCAGGACGTAGGCCCACCCACGAAGGGTGATTGAGCCATATCCACCAAGCTAGCCCAGTGCGGGTTGGTGGATTCACATTCAGATTGCCTCACGATTTTTCCTTCACCGAAAATCCAGTGGAGTGAAATTTCGTACATAAATTCCAAAGAACTTATTGGTCATTGATTGTAAGGCGGGTGCCTTACAATCGCGAGGTCGTGGGCTTAAATCCTGGTCCCGGGTGTCACTACCACTAGACCACCACGATTATACTCATCATTATTACCAAACTTTACTATGAGATCAAACCTGAAATCGGAAATAAATTTTTATTACCAGCCTGTCAATGGAATTGATTTAACTGATTTTTTTAACCGACTTCCGAAAAGGAAGAGGTTCTATGTTCGTCTGTATGTATTTTTGTGTGTGTGTTCATCGATATTTCCACCAATTGTGAACCGAATCGAAAAATTATTTATTAGTTCGAAAGGGTATACTTCCGAGGTGGTCCCATAATATATGGTAAAATTCTTTATTAGTTCGAAAGGGTATACTTCCGAGGTGGTCCCATAATATATGGTAAAATTCTTTATTAGTTCGAAAGGGTATACTTCCTAGGTGGTCCCATAATATATGGTAAAATTCTTTATTAGTTCGAAAGGGTGTACTTCCGAGGTGGTCCCATAATATATGGTAAAATTCTTTATTAGTTCGAAAGGGTATACTTCCGAGGTGGTCCCATAATATATGGTAAAATTCTTTATTAGTTCGAAAGGGTATACTTCCGAGGTGGTCCCATAATATATGGTAAAATTTTACAGAAATCAGCTGAGCCGGTTTTGAAAAATCAACAACAATTTGAGCGAAATATTTGAATTTTGTACACGATGCAAGACGGGTTACCCATTCTTTGAGAAAAATAATTATTAAATGTTTTTTTTTTAAGATTAAGGGATCACCCTTAGCAATAACAATAACAATGATTCCAATGGTATCCTACATTATGACCTTCGTGTAGAGTAGGTTATTTGATCAATGATCTAGATATTACTCCTGGTATTGTATAAAAATAAATGAAGAATAGTTTATGTAGTTGTTATATACTCGTATTTAATCATGAAGAATAGTTTATGTAGTAGTTATATACCTACTCGCATTTAATAACTTTTGCTGAGGGACTCGTAAAAAATAAGCTATTCTATAGAAAAAGTAAAAGTACATTAGCTTTTGACAAAAAGTACAGGAAAGCATATAAGCCATAGCTTTAGACTTTTAGGCCAATATACTTCTGAAAATTTGATCTAAAAGTCTCTTATAAGTCTAAATGCCGTGTATAAACTATTTATAACGAAGCTTCTATGCTGTACTTGTCTATGCAAAGGCTTCAGCAAAGCTCCCAGAAGCAAAAATTTATCTTAGAATTTTAGACGATTCTGATTTGATTATGGAAACTAGCGTAGCTTTTGCACAGTATAACACAGGCGTTACTCATGTTTAATTTTAGTAGATAACTGCTACTTTAGTTTCGATCGCATTTGGCGATCTTTTTCAAGATTGGATTACTAGCACGCGGGCTCGTCTCGCATAGCGTTGACTGATTCGTGCCATGCGAAACGAGCCCGCGTGCTAGTACTCCAATCTTGAAAAAGATCGCGAAATGCGATCGAAACCACACAGTTATCTAATAAAATTAAACGTGAGTAACACCTGTACTGTACTGTACCAGCCTTTTTTAATAGTCCACTGCAGGACGTAAGCCTACCCACGAAGGGTGATTGGGCCATATCCACCACGCTGGCCCAGTGCGGGTTGGTGGATTCACATACGCCATCGAATTTCTTCTAAGGACGTACGCAGGTTGCCTCACGATGTTTTCCTTCACCGAAAAGCCAGTGGTGTGAAATTCCGTACATAAATTCTAAAGAATTCATTGGTACGGGACCGGGGATTCGAACCCACAACCTCACGGTTGTAAGGCGGGTGTCACTACCTCTTGACCACCACGGCTAGTAACACCTGTGATCTACTTTAGTTAAAATGATTCATATTTGAAAGACATGCGAGTTATTGTTATAAAAATAAATGTGTACGAGTACAAAACCCAACCTTGACATCTCTTTACCTGTTCCAGTAATATTCTACTACTTCTCGTCGGTGGTGAACAGCCGGCGGCAGCAGATGGTGATCGACGCGCGCTCCGAGGCTTCCAAGCGACTGATGCGGCACCGAGTGCTGCCTAACTACTACGTCGCCTAGGCGCCAGGGGTCGCCACTGAGCAAACGGTTCTTGTACATAAACAGGTGCTATACCAGAGATTTATTAGGTATACATTTAGTACTCTTCGTTATTAACTTTCGTGGTCTGGCCATTGGGTACGGACGGTTAGGACCTGGAGGGAGAAATTAGATTTAGTATTTTTAAATTGCGAAAAAATCGGCTAGTAACTACATTTATCCATATCAAGTTATTCCCTCTATACAGCTTCTTAGAAAGCTGATTTAATTTAGATTGTTTTTTATTAGATATTATATTCGATTCAATAATACAATTTCAGGAAACTAAAGTTAATTTATCGTACTAAACATCATACCAGTATCTACGTACGTGTATAATAATACTTTTCGTCAGATAATTACGTACTTACTTATTTTCTTTTATGATATAGATACTATAAATTAATCTTTATCGGTCTCTACCAAAGAAAATGACTGTTTCTTTAGTAAGCCCGCTTAAAGAGGCGCCAGAGTAAATTAAATAGCAGCGTAAAAAGTGTTCTCTCTATCGAATGCCTAAAGTGAAAAAGAAACAGAACTATGCTATTTAGCTAATTTAGTTACGCTGGCGCCTCTGTAATCGGGCTTATTGAGTATTTACTTAATTTTAAATTTGGGAAAAGCTTAGGAAAATGATCTCGAATTCCCGTAGTATTTAAGTGTGCATAGTTTTAAGAGACACTTTTTAGCTGTAATAATATGTGAAATATAACATATTTTTTGTAGATGAGAATTTTACTACATTATTCCTTTCATACTGATAAATAAGAATAATAATCACAAATATGAATGACATGACAAAATTAACTACAGAACAAAAAAATCAACATTTCATTTTCTGAACAGAATTTTTATTGCAAAAAACATATTCTTTGTGTTTATTATATTATCTGAGTAGGTATCTGATAAATCAATTTATTTACAAGCTGTTATTTAGCATTCTCGCCATATTTACAAGTATATATACTTATATTTATAGGTCTACTCAACTTTATAAGCAACTTTTACCATAAAAGTTCGTTATATAATTTGCGAGTATATACCTAAACATAAGTAACATTTTTGCTATTTCAGAATTAATACAATAGTAAAGTTGTTAATAATGAACAGTTATTTTCTTCTGTAAATCAGGCAAGAAATCAAACATAACAACACCTTATACATTATGTCTTGAAACGATGGACATATTCTATGATATCATTCTACTCATCATTCATTCAATTATCTAATTAATTTATCATAATGAATTTATTCATTATTCATTAGTTGATTTGACGTTCGTTTGTCGTCTAGGTATATTAAAAATGCTCTATTTATACCTCTATCTATCGGTCCTAATCTACTTAGATTTATCAACTTTAATTAAATACTTGGTAATGTAAAGGATTAAATAAAACTTCTCATTTAATTTTAATTCCTGATAACTATGGGTGCTAATTTATTTACCGCATAACTTCAGGATCACCTTCGAAATAGCTGAAATGCTATCCCCCGATCGATCCCCTATTTCAAAACCTGCAATTCTTTCTTCACGCAGATCCTCTAGGATTTACTTCTGATCTACCTGAAGTTTATAGTTTACACCTATAATCATAAACTAAGCTACTCAAGGATAGTCTATGCTATAATTAATCTAACTGGACACGTGGCGAAGTGAAGTGACGACAGGTGAAGTAGGGCAGTAACGGAGAACGACACGTGCTATGCGAGACGAGCCCGCGTGCTAGTACTACAACCTTGAAAAAGATTGCCAAATGCGATCGAAACTATAGTAGCGAATATCTATTAAAATTACGCGTGAGTAACACCTGTGCTATACTTTAATTAAAACCTGGACACGATTAGAATACGACCAAGACAAATGTCACCGTAAGAGAGAGCCCTATAACCAACAGTGGGATAGAGAAGGCTGCGGATCACTATGATAATACCCATAGTTCAATAACTATAAATAAAATTATTTCATAAATCACGCAATGATCTCACTTCAAATTAATGCGGGTATCTGGGTATTCTAGGTAACCGCGTTAAATGACTACATCATCGAATAATATTTTGCTTGTGATAAGTCAATCTAGGTACGAGTAGGCTAAGTAATATTGAGACGGAAGTGCCAATCAGAAGATTTGCAGATTTACATGATTCAAGAGATGAGTGGACAGATGACCGATATTAGGAATAGGCTGGAGCTGGATTCAAGCCGCTTTTAACCGGTTCTTTCAGAAAATGATTAGAGACACCTACATCAAAGGACTTTCTTATATGGATTAGAGACAAAATGAAAAGGCTTGTAGAATTAAACGATTAAAGATATGAGTGGACAGATGACCTGATAGGTTGGATTTGAGCTGCTTTAAACTGGTTCTTTTGGAAATTATCAGAGATACCTACGAAGATTTGCTTTGATGATTCAAGGCATGAGTGGACAGATGACCGATATTAAAAATAGGCTGGAGCTGGATGCAAGCCCCTTTTAACCGGTTCTTTCAGAAAACGATAAGAGACACCTACCTACCTACACCAAAGGACTTCCTTATGTGGATTAGAAACAAAATAAAAAGGCTTGCAGAATTAAACGATTAAAGATAAGAGTGGACAGATGACTTGATAGGCTGGATACGAGCTGCTTTTAGCTGGACCTTTCGGAAAACGATAAGAGAGATCTACATCTGGCAAAAGGCTAGGCTTCCTGTGGATTAGTAACAAAATCAGAAGGTTTGCAGAATTATATGATTAGAATAGAGTTAAGTGGAGAGATGACCTGATACCTTGGATCCAATCTTCTTTCAACAGGTTCAATACTTTCGGAAAACGATAATATTACATTCTAAATCTGGCAAAGGACTTCCTGTGGATTAGTAACAATGAGGTTTATGATAATTTTATTGGATGGTAAGTGGGTGGCTAGCTCTGGTGTCGATATAATGACTATAATTTGACGTATATGTTCAAACCTCGGCAGGACTCTATTGCGATTGCTATCAAAGATCATTCATCAGGAGACTCACTAGGTTTGAGTTGGTTTGAGTTGCTGCCAATGGATGGTGTTGTTTTACGCACGTATCTTGTATGTTTGATCTAAATAGGTTCGCGTTTGATCACATACTGCTTCATCTTGACAGAAATGGAGTCTAGATTGGGGAGTCTGGACATATACCGGATATGGACCGGTCTCTCTCCATTCCTGTCCTAAGGTTGCCTGGAATAAATCACTTTCACAATGATAAAGATAAAGCCGTCGCCGCCGGTTGCTTCACATGTCTAAGCATCAGTTTTACTGTTTTCTGTATTATGTCATTTGTGTGAATCGATAAAGAGTTTATCTATATATTTAACTATATATATGCAAATGCCCTCTCGGTGTTTCCCTGCCCCCCAAAAGCCTTTCCCTTCTCACAACGACGCGCGACATCGATTTCAAACAAAGTATAACATATAAAACACTTACAACTTATGACAGGCAGGTCCCGAAGTTAGCTAACCATTGCGCACAACATGGAAGCAATTACACCGAAACAATGAGACGGCAGGTGGCGGCAAATCGCCGTTTTCACCGACGCACAGATTTAAAACTTTATAAATATGACGCGGGGGCGCGCCCGACCGTAGTGAGTGCCGCTAATGGGTGGAACATGGTAAGTTTTCTATATTTTTCCTACTTTTCTTGTTACGTAGTACGTATTTAGTAAATGTCATCCTAGTGAAGGGTCCACTGGTATTTTTGTTTCTTTAAACAGGGTTATTTCTAATCAATTAGCATCCTTTTAGAGGCTTAAAGGCTTAAGGCCGCAGTGTGTAAGATGTCCCAAAATATTTATTTATTTATTTATTTATTCCATGCATAAAAACTAACAGCTTTTGTTCTACGACTTTTGTTAAAACTCAAAAAATTTTTTGTTGTTCCATAGAAAAATATAGTTCACCCGCGACAAAATGTATGGAACAGCTGTTTTTTTTATAGTTTATAATATATTGATAGTTTTGCCGAAAGTCGTAGAACAAAAGTTGTTAGTTTTTATGTACAGAATAACCCTGTATAATTTTCAGCTAAATAAAACATTTTGTAATTTTGTATTTTTTTAAAGTAGTTTCATCATAGGTATCAGCTGTAGGATATCCTCTGTAGGACATAGACTATAGATTTCCAATAAGACCTGTCGGAAGTTGTTAGCATACAAGACGTCCTGCAGACTTAATTAGGTCGTCTCTACCTACACCTAATCACTGGACGTCCTACGCTGTACGTAGTCTCCATTTGAGAACTTAGCGGCCTCATCAGCTATAAGTTCTCCACGATATGTGCCCTGCTTGCTGACACTTTAAATTGTAGATCAACTAGAAGACTTATCGAAAAATTTAAATTAGGTAATTAGTACAATAAGCAATTGATTCAATTGTAATGTGGGCTGATGTATTTTTATGTTTTGTCAAAAGTGGGTTTAATAAGCAAGATTTTTCCAACCATCTATCCTGTTCAGAGTAATAAAAGAGCAGAAATAAATAAATATTTGAAGACATCTTACACACACCCTGTGACCCCAAACTAAGCAAAGCTTGTGATATAGCTGCCAGAGACTGATTGTAGTATATCAGTCTCTTTACTTATTATTTTAAAAACATACTTATACAGGGTTATTTCTAATCAATTAGCAACCTTCTGGGGGCTTATTCTGTACATCAAAACTAACAACTTTTGTTTTACGACATTCGTCAAAACTCAAAAAAAATCAGCTGGTCCATACATTTTGTCGCGGGTGAACTTAATTTTTTTATGGAACAACAAAATGTTTTTTTTGAGTTTTGACGAAAGTCGTAGAACAAAAGTTGTTAGTTTTGATGTACAGAATAAACCCCTGGAAGGATGCTAATTGATTAGAAATAACCCTGTATAGATAGTAACTAAATAACACCCAGACACAGAGCAAACACTTATGTTCATCACATAAATACTTGCCCTGGGTGGGGATCGAACCCACGCCTCGTTGACTCGGAAGTTAGGGTCACTAACCACTGAGCCACCGAGGCTGTCAAGGAAAGTCCTAACTCCTAATAGAACAGATAATCCTCTCACAGAAGCAACTTGTGTAGAATCAGGTGTAAATGCACAGGCTTGCTGCGTGACCGTGATGTTGTAATAAATGGCATTCCGCGGTGATAGCATGCAAATTAATAAACCGATATCTTAATTATCGCTCGGATCAAGGCGTGCCCAACGATACTGTCGTAAAGCCGTTGACGTATTATTTCCTGTGTTTATGTGTTATTATGTTGTATTAAAAACATGTTTTGGGTTTTGGTAGATACTGGATTTCTGATTGATGCTGACCAGTCAACGACGTGCGTGACGTTCACACCGGTACTCCTAGCAAGGCAAAGGGATTAAACCATTTTATGCACTTTTTAACCGACTTCAGAAAAGGAGGTTTTCAATTCTACTGAATATTTTTTGTATGTGCCGAATTCTCCGCCAATTATGAACAGATGTTGATAATACTTTTTTTATCACATAAAAAAGAGTCATCTACGTATCATACTTCAAAAGTTGTCCCAATCATTTTTTGTGGAATCGACTCAGTTAGTTTTGAAAAATCAACAACAATATCAAAATTACTAAGTACATCGATGATACATCGACCCGTGCGAACTATGCGTGTCAAGTATTAAGTTTTAATATTTTTTGATATTTTATCAAAGTAGTCACTGTCGTAGTCACGTCATAGTCCAATCAAGTCGCGGTCAAGTCCAAACGTCGTCCAAGTCATACCTCAGTAAAGCAGTGGAGACTTTACTAGAGGCGTCTATGGAGTTTTGGTAACAACACGGAACAACACGATACGTCACATTATATCACTATATCACTTGCCTACACTCATGCACGTAAATCAGCTCATAATCTACGAAATACCACAATTGTTCACTAATTATCACTGATAAAACACAAGTTTAACAAAATAATACAATGGGGCGACATGACTTTTCCGCGTTCCCGCCAAAACTCACGGTTGAAGTCGGTTATGCCGATTTTTTTTTGGCGAAAAATTATTATAATGTCAACCCATACTTTTTTTGTCTATTACGATTTGTCTATTTGCCATGATTCCTTCCTCAATGGCAAACTTTTATTTAAAAAATTACAGATGTCAAGGTTGCAGCTGTCATATTCAAGAATCCACACTAGAATGGCAGGACGAGTTTTTTGGCGGGAACGCGGAAAAGACATGTCGCCTCATTGTATTATTTTGTTAAAGTTGTATTTTTTATCAGTGATAATTTGTGAAAATTTGTGGTATTTCATTGATTATGAGCTGAATTACGTGCATGAGTGTGGGCAAGTGATATAATGTGACGTATCTTGTCGTTCCGTGTTGTTACCAAAACTCCATAGACACCTCTAGAAAAGTCTCCACTGCTTTACCTACTGAGGTATGACTTAGAATTAAAGTGATAGGACTTAATAAGAACTACGTATCGGATGACAGCTGTCAAACTTAAAATTGGATTATCTCCGTCACTGTCGATGCTAGACCATTGCTGTCTTCACAAAAGTGATAAAGCTCAAAGAGAGATATGATATCTTTCAGATGACAGCTATCAATATTACGGAAATAATCAACTTTTAAGTTTGAGCTGTCACATCAAATGTAGATATTTTTAAGCTCTATCACTTTTGTAAACACAGCAATGGTCTCGGGTCAATAGTTACACAGATTTTGCACTTTAAAGTTTGAAATCATGTCATCTGAAATGTAGGTCTCGTTGAGTTCTATCAATTGTGTCAAGTCAGCAATAGTCTAGCTTTAATAGTTACGGAGATATTCCACTTTTAAGTTTGACGGCTTCATCCGAAATGTAGGTCTCGTTGAGCTCTATCACTTGTACCAAGACAGCAATAGACTAGCTTTGATAGTTACGGAGATATTCCACTTTTAAGTTTGGCAGCTGTAATCCGAAATGTAGGTCTCGTTGAGCTCTATCACTTTTGTGAAGACAGCAATAGTCTAGCTTTAATAATTACGAAGGTATCCCAGTTTTTAGTTTGACAGCTGTCATCCGAAATGTAGATCTCGTTGAGTTCTATCACTTTTGTGAAGTCAACAGTAGTCTAACTTCGATAGTTTCGGAGATAATTCACTTTTAAGGTTTGACAGCAGTCATTAGAACAATCTAATAGATCTCATTGAGTGTTATTACTGCTATTAAGACAGTAATGGTCTAGCTTCGATAGTTACGGAGATAATAATACTTCTAAGTTTGACAGCTGTTACTTTCACACCTGTCATACCATTTTACTTGTATTAATTCTGGAATAACAGTTGTCAAATTTGACATGAAAAGTGAAATGAAATAAAAATTCAAAATTTTAGCAAATCAATAACACGAATAAACACTAACCAAAATATCGATAGTTTTTTTGATATAATAAGAACATCGCTATTGTTTTTCGACTCAATATGGCGGACCAGGCACGCGCGACAAGTCAGGAAAAAATAATATAGACACTATAGCGAAACTGTGCTGTATAATGTTGGTCTATTCTTATTACGTACATTTGAAAGAGACGCCTATATGAATATTATTTCGGTTTTTAAACTATTACATGTCAAAGTATCTAAATGTCATTACACCATCTCCATTTGATTCCGTCATCAATGGTCAGCACCGTTATAATTTATCAAAATACTCGATAATCCGAATTTTCCGGATAGGTATATGTTTTGGACTCGAAATCATTATTTTTTTATGTTTCATCGTTCAGATAAGGTTTCGATCGAGTCTACCGTACCCCTTGACGAAATTATTAATATAGATTTTTATAGCCATAGAATGTGGGCTGGAACTATGCATTGCTAAGTTGGAATTTGTTCCCTATCTTTTTTGTGATTTAAGTTTGAGCGATTAATCAGACGCTTTGTTAAAATAGTCAGGGTGCTTTTTGACAAATTTGGATATTTCGAATATTTAGATTAGAGGACATAATTTGATGTTTCAAAGACGATATAAAAATATTTCATTTTCAGTTCAGATTTAGCACATTTGGATATGCGCTTACATTGTATCTGAAACACACACCATTATTATGAATATTGTACTGAAAAAAAGTACGCCACCAGACTCTAGTTATTTACTGAGCTACTGTGACCCAATGAACCTTAAAAAATCGTGTAGCAATTATGAACTAGAACGCCTATTTATTTGCATTCCGGACTAAATACTGGCCTCTGGATCAGCTACTGGACTACACTCGAGTATAAATAAAGATTTTAATCACCATAAATGATCCTATTAAATGTGAAATATTTTTGTGTGTACACATCAATTAATCTATGCACGATTTTGAGTCTAAAGGTACGTCTTCATTAGCTAACTTCACACAGCAACAGCAGACTACAGTAAAACTACGACTGCTGACGCGTAAGTTATAGCAACGTTTGTCTTCGTGATGACACTATTGTCTGTTGCTGCTGCTGCGTCTGTACGCAGCAACAGTTCAATCTCGTAGGCGACTGTGTAATATATATAATGAATGTAGCAAAACATGACTAAATGTAGAAAACCCGTGAAAAACTATCATTTTCATTAATGCAACAGAATGCGTAGAAGTGCATACGAATTTATGGTATACTAAATACGAAATTGATAGAAAGATTTTGAGAAAAATTGAGAATTAGTTACAATTTGCATTGCTACCACTTCTATAATTACGCTCACATAATTTACCGTAGCCAAAAGCTTTAAATTATGTCTTTCTTATGATTTTTTTTTTAAATACCTCAAACTGACCGGGATCCCGGTAATAGCCGGGTACCCAGTCAATTAGGTTGCTCAATCCCGCCAATACCGAGATTGAAAATATCGACCGGGATTGGATATCCTAATCACCACCTCTAGAATAGTCTACATACATAATTCGATGCATTAAGCCGTTCTACACTGTATTAAATTGAATAACAATTTTATCTTGTAAGTAATTACTTTAGTACTTGTTTACGAAGAATGCTACATGCGTCTTCGTTCATTATTATTTTTAGTAAACGCTTCAGTAAAATAATATCACTTTTATCGTTATCAGATATCGAAAATAAAACAAAGTCGATGCAAATAATACCTAAATATATTCAATAAATTTTACAAGCGTAACATTTTTATTGTTTTAAATTCCCGGAAACAAAATCTTTTAATTAACATAAGTATTAAGCCATGTCAAAGGTTTCGGGCAACTTAAATACTCAAGCACCTACCTAGTTTGTGTTTGTAACCGATAGGTTCAGGAAAATTACTGCTTTACTTACTAATTTTACAGCATTGTGTAGTTTTAGCAGAGTTTTGGATAAACTTTGAAAACCAACCCTAAAGTTGTCACATTTTGTGCAGGCGTTTTTTGTGGTTTAGGCGCGCAAAAGGGACTTCTTTACGTATAAAAAAATCTATGAAATCTGCCATCAACAGCTCTATGGCGTTGTTATTTGGATATTTCATCACGTTTGTTTACGCTGGCAACAAACACCCAACGGGTCCTTTTAAAAATATCTAAGTACGTGAGAACTAGCTATGCCCAGATGAGCTACGATAGCTATTATTACTAAGTAATACTATAACTACGGGTATGTTTGTTGTTTTTTTGGTTCATTGGTTGGTTTGTTACCTACTTTTCACGCAGCAAAAGAGCAATGGATCGACTTGATTTTGGCATAGATATAGTTATAATCACAGGTTAATAAAACGACATTTTATTGACATCACAATAAGAAATAAAAGTAACAAAAGAAAAAACAATATAAGAAAGGCACAAAAGGTGGTTTTATCGATAATTTTTTTTTTTTTAGACAACCTCTTATGTAAGGAATCGTGTAATTGGCGGTGGTGACATGATGTAAACAACAAATAAAGAACAAAAAAATCAATAAATTTTATTTAAAATAAAAAAAAATAAAGAACAATAGTAAAAAAATATATACAAAGGTCGGACAGTGTCATAAGCTAGGCTTTGTAGGCAGGAAAAAAATAAAAATTCTTGGGGAAGTCGCGGGAAAAGCTAGTAATAATTATGTATACTCTATAAAATTTAACTTGATCTCTGCGACAGTGACATTGACATAGAAGATTGACATTTTTAGAGTTGAGATAGTGGTGGAAAAAATCGATTTTCAAACAATGTTGTAATGAAATCGAATGAGTAGTTGAAGGTGAGAAATTGGATTTTATTTACTTACTATTATTTAAGATCAAGTATGTATACATGTAAATAGTGTTATTATACTAATTAAATACTCATAATAATGTAACGATAGTATTTATCGTCGTTTTTCACTATTATCGATGCTAATGTAACATATAATTGGGTTTAATTTAATTACACATGTAAAAAATGTTATGATATTAAAATATGCAGTAAAATTAATGATCAATTAAGTTTTATTAAAAATATCGTTAGTATAAACTATCGATATTTTAAATAAAACTCTATCTAAAACTCTGTCTCACAATCATTCGCGGCTGGTACACTTATCCCTACCAAGCTATCCCCCCTGGTAGGGATAATCGTCGCCCATCACTAATCGGCATGCCCATTAAGTATGACATTGACAGGTACTGTCTGTACTATTAAGACATTCAGGACTTCATAGGCGTGATTTTTCTGACAGCTGTCGCAGAGATCAAGTTAAATTTTATAGAGTATAGGAATAGGATTGAATATTGAGTCATGTCATGTTGAGAAAGTGGCGAGTGCGCACTGCTGGGCTGGAATCAAAGGGCAAGGGTCGACGGCGCGGAGTGCATGTTTATCTGCACTAGGGGATCTTAGATACTGCCAGTTCGGGTACTAAGCAGCTCTGGAGAGAGCTCGAAAGTGGTACTAGTAATGATATCGGCTTTTGGATTTTATACGTTTTCAATTTCATCCGACTTCTAATAATTTTAAAGAAGGAGTTTCTTATTTCAATTAGGTTTTCCTTCTGAATTTCCAAATATGAATAAGTTCTTAATTTGACTGTATTATTTACTCTCTAATTATATTGGAGTAAAAAACAATATTAGTTTAGTGTTATTTGATAAAAGCAAAGGTTGTGAGAGAGTAACTCAAAATCTTTAATATTGGTTAATTATTTATTTATTAACTCGGTTTTTGACTAACTTAAGAAGAAAAAAAATAAAATTGTAACAGTTTTATCTTTTCTGGTTCGTTTCGATACTAAATGATTTAAAAGTAATATAATCAATAAACGGCGTAAGGCCCTACCTACATAGGTACGTATATAACTCCCAAAAAAACGACCTTTTAGACATTCAGCTATAATCCATTCAATAGAGAAATAATAAGCTAGACTAGCAAAGAATCCTATATACAGGGTAATTTCTAATCAATTAGCATACTTTTAGGGACTTCTTCTGTACATCAAAACTAGCAACTTATGTTCTACAACTTTAGTCAACTCTAAAAAAAATCAGCTGTTCCATTCATTTTGTCGCGGGGGAACTATACAACAAATTTTTTATTCGAGTTTTGACAAAAGGTGTATAGAACAAAAGTTGTTAGTTTTGATGTACAGAATAAGCCCCTAAGAGAATGCTAATTGATTAGAAATAACCCTGCATAATTGAAAGCCCAAAAACTCAGTTAGTTGTCGTCCACGTCCCATATCTCGCGACCCTGGTTAAATCACGGCGTTGCGTAACGGAGAGCGGAGGCTTTCACCGCAGTATGTCACTGACCGCTCTCACGTGTCATCTCTACCGCTCATTAGCGATCGACTGATTAGGATCTCGTGTACTCTTTGTTTTGAGCTGTGGATCTCAGAATTGCCACCCAGAAGTACCTAAATTAACATTTATGTACAACTAGCTTTTGACCGCGGCTCCGCCCGCGTGGTATTTTGACTTTTGTGCGATCCCGCAGGAACCTTTTATTTTTTCGGGATAACAAGTAGCCTATGTCACTTTCCAGCCCTTGAACTATATCCATGCCAAAAATCAAGTCAGTCTGTCGTTGCTCCGTTGCTGTGTGAAAGAGGAACAAACCAACAAAGTTTTCGGATTTATAATATTAGTATGAAGTACGATAGTATGTAAGCCGTGGTGGTCTAGTGGTAGTAACACCCGACCTGCAATCGTGAGGTCGTGGGTTCAAATCCCGATCCCGTACCAATGAGTTTCTTTGGAACTTTTCGGTGAAGGAAAACATCGTGAGGCAACCTGCATATGTCCGTAGAAGAAATTTGATGGCGTATGTGAATCCACCAACCCGCACTGGGCCAGCGTGGTGGATATGGCCCAATCACCCTTCGTGGGTAGGCCTACATCCTGCAGTGGACTATTAAAAAGGCTGGTACAGTACAGTACGATAGTATGTATTTTTTTTACAAACACGACGTAGGTGACAACCGACTTTATAATACTGTACCACTGACCTTTTTCATAGTCGACTGCTGACCCTATGTCTACTCACGAAGGGTGATACAGTAGGTACGAATTAATACAATCAATCTCAAGAAATAGAACTCTTTAGCGAAAGTAGAAAATTTTGTAGTTTGATTTTTGCAACCGCTACAATTTTCTAAATTTTCTGGAAGCAGTTCCGCTTATTATAAATTACAGAGCTAGAGTATTTTTTATAGGACCATCTTGACCTCGGGACTTCATCCTCACCCCTGGAGTCACTCTATATAGGCCTAAAGCTTCCTGACGACTTCTGCTAGAAATAACCTTAGGTTAGGACTTGACCCTTTGGACACTGACTGACGCTATCACGTGTCATCTCAACCAGTCATTAGCGATCGAAGCCGGGATTAGGCCATTGTACTCTTTGTTTTGAGCTATGGATGCCAGAATTGCCACCCAGAAGTACTTTAATCAACATAATTGATCGAGTCATCGAAATGTCCATGCTTCGGGTGTGATAAAATTTTCTTTTATCTGTCCTGATGTTGGTTAATTTCTTTACACAGATCGTATTTTCCAACAAATTGTGACGATACCTACTTGGTACACAGACTCTTCATATTCTTAGATTTTAAGTCCATGAGAATTAAGAAGAAGATTTCATTAGGAGTCATAGTTTTTTTAAGTTTTGTGGAATAAACCTTAAAAACTTAAGTATTATTTTTAAGTTTTAATGTACCTACTGATGGATGGATTCGTTAAGTTTTCTAATATAGGTTACGCATCGGCAAGTGCAGCGTAGGATCCTATCTACAAGGTAGAAAACGATCGTTCAACAAACTCTACACTCTAGAGATAGTACTGTACTATACCAGCCTTTTTAATAGTCAACTGTAAGACGTAGGCCTACCCATGAAGGGTGATTGGGCTATATCCACTACGTTGGCCCAGTGCGGGTTGGCGGATTCACATAGGTACTCCATTGAATCTCTTCTACGGACGTATGCAGGTTGCCTCACGACGTTTTCCTACACCGAAAAGCCAGTGGTGTGAAATTCCGTACATAAATTCCGAAGAACTCATTGGTACGGGACCGGGATTTGAACCTATGACTTCACGATTGTAAGGCTGGTGTCATTACCACTAGACTACCACGGCTACAAATATATAGACTAGATTTAGATACTAGAAATAGTTTGAACGTATGAATATAACATTGTTCTTAAACTACTTAGTATAATAATAAATTTGTCTATTGAAGTGTTTATACAAATAGCCTACTTCCTGAGACTGATTTTATCAGACAGATCAATTAACGAAGAGAAATGAGGAAAATATTTATTCGAAAGAGGAAAAAACCATTATGAACTCGTTATATAATAAATCATATTAAAATTGCGTATTACTATAAAAAAATAATTACTGCTTAGATATGCCGTAGGTGACAGCTCTGAAAGTCTGAACTAACCACCTAAGTATGTCTGACTCAATATCTACACAATGATACATCTATTTTTCATCGTAATAATATAATAAGGTGAAGTCTACATTTGTGACATGCTTCGCAGATTATGCAATGTAGTCTGATTTTCCAGTACGAGTACCTAACTGGGTAGTATCTATAGATTTAAAACAAGGATGTGTGAATTCCAGTAGAAATGGGTAAATTAAGCTACGAACGAACTTTGTTGGCGGAAACCTAACAAAATTCTGTAATAGTTTTAAAAGGCCTTCGAGACGGCTCAGTCCTTTCTGTCGAGCACGTAGATTCTTGCTTGAGACAAGCATGTTGACCGTCTAAAATATTGGCTTGATGCTTGTTGGTTCGACGTTGGTCAAATGCCAATATGCTTAGGTCAAGCAAAAATAAAATCTTACGAATTCGGCCCAGACTTTGTACAGTAGCCCAAAAATGAGATAATATGGAAAACAAATTTAAAGAAAAAAACAACGATGTTGCATTAGAATTTCACATTTTCTAATTTGTTTATTTTTCTTCAAGGCCGCTATCACGCCGCCTTATTTTACAAGCAATGTCAAAAAATAATTAGATTCAAAAAAATTAAATTCCTTTAAATTCATCATCATCATCATCAGCTTATTTCGGCCCACTGCAGGGCATAAGCCTCCTCCCCCATACGCCAACTATCCCTGTCCTGTGCCAGTCTCATCCAGGTGTTGCCGCAAAACTTTTGGATGTCATCGCGCCACCGTTGTAAGGGTCTACCGGGACTGCGCGCACCGTCACGGGGCCATCATTCAGTCAGAGACCTGCTCCAACTAAATTATTAAAAAAAAATAGAAAACATATTTTCCAAAACAAATAAACCAAATAATTGAATATTGTACAAATACCTTGAAATTATAAATAAATGTTAAAAAACCTATCGTATTTCAGTTAATACTATGGACACTCATCATCACAGCCGCAGCAGCTCACAAAGTCTTCGACAGCAACGAAGACATTGGTCCAGAAGCCTTCCAAAACGTCACTACCCTCTACCCCATCTCACACAACCCTAACAACATAGACAACAAAACGATTAACAAACCCACTCACACCGATAACAACGCAGACAAAACAACTATTATTGATAAGAACATCGATAAAAATGAGATATCTGACAATAACAATGTTATCGCAAATGAAACAAACTCAAAAGAAGACAAATCAAAATTAGATGCTACTATTTGGAAAATTGATGCAGCATTTTCAGATTCTAACCTCGACAATGAAGATAAATTTGAAAAAGTAAATATGACTGAAGTTGTAACTGAAAAGAAGAATGCTACAAAGGAATTTAAGCCTAGTCAACATCTAGGTAACTTCTACGATGAAGATAATTTCCAAGTGCCGCCTACAAGAGCCAGTTTCGAGTCTTTCACACCAGTAAAGAAACCGGCAGGTTTTTTAAGGTAAGTCGTAAGTCGAAAGTTACAATGGGACAGGAATCTCAATGAATGGGACAAGTTTTTCAATGAAAGTTATTGCCGTTATGTGCGCATATAAAAAGTAACGATACGGTTTCTGCAAAGGTCAAGATAGGGCTTGTTTTCGCAGTTTTAAATTCAAAGAAAAGTTAATGTATTGTATGTAATTTTGGTTTTGAGCGAGTTGAAATTGTTTCTGAGAATATCATTCTGAAAACGTCGATGCTTAAACTTTTCTTTTTAAAAAATATAGAAGATACTAATGTCCAGAAATATAATAAATATTTAGAATTAAAGTAAGTCAGTTCGTATAGGCCGGGCAGCTAGCCCTGGTGTCAGAGTTTTAAAGCCGCCTAAAGGTCTCCGACATGGCTAAACGGTTAAAACAACCGGTACCTACAATTTAACGTGTCTTCTGAGCCACGGTAGCGCCCAGTTGTAAATGCCACACGCGGTCACCCATCCAAAGGCTGACCGAGTTGAACGTTGCTTAACTTCGGTGATCGCTGACACCACCTAGTCAAACTACGAACACTACTTAAAATTAAATCTAAGCGAATTTTTCTTTTTCATTTCAGCTCAACCAAAAATGATTTCCGCTCATCTTTTACAAAGATACCAAAGCACATGTTCGAGACCCACAAGCAGTTTCCGTACAAGTATGAAAGCCCCATCCTCACGAGACTGAAAGACCCATGGAGAGACAGACCAGATGACTTGGAGTCGAAGCCAACAGTGGGAGTCCCGCTGAAGGTGCCAGCTGGAGGGTTTTATAAATACGAAGACCCTTTCAGGGAAAAGCCAAGGGATCAGGAGGATCCTTTTAGAGAGAAACCAGGGAAGGACGATGAGGATTTTGGGCTGGGGTTTGCTGAGGATGGAAAGGATGTGGACGGTGCTGCTAAGAAACGGTGAGTTTTTTTTAATGTATTATTTATTTAACTATACTAGACGTATTCTCCTTTATTAGGGCTAAAAGTACAATAGTTAATTTTGTACATTGCAATTTGCAATATTCTAACTAAATACACAGGGTTATCCAAAACTGGTATATTAAGCGGAAAGGAGACAAATGGCGATTAATACCGTCATCTTGGATAATTTTTATGGGGCCAACTCGGAATTCTAAAACAAAAGATCCTAATCCTAAATTTTGTCCATTGCAATTTCGTATGGAAAAGATGCATTTATTTTTCCCTTATAGTAAAATTGTTCGTGATGTTGGTCTTACTCGCACCCCCTTTCGACTAAGTACAAGGTAGATTTATAATCCTGTTTAACAAACACCACCAAAAATACCGCAAAGTTCTGGAATAAAGACACCGTAGGTTCCATAGCACAGGAAGTCCACTCACAAGAGCAGCGTAGTGGGTATAGCTGATCACCCTTCGCGAGTACGCCCATGCTCAGCAGTGGACTAGTAAAGCAAATAAGGCGGTGGTACAGAACATCTTGACGAATATAGAGTCAATAAGCAGGACGTATTCAAGTAGGTGCCTATCCCTTACGCAATGTCGGATTCCTCGCAAAAATCGTCGCGTCTCGCACTAGTGATGTATAATTAAATAAAACAAGCCGGTGGAAAGTAATGATTGCAAGACAAGACGACGCCCTCCTTCGGGTCCTTTCACTACTAACCGGACGTGGCTGCGACCGGCTCTACCGACGTTAACCGGAGATTAACTAACCGCCTGTTTGTTTACGAGTAACTCACGGTTTATTGCTGTTTAAGATAATGTAATTGCTAGGATCCTGAGTTGACAGGGAGGTGGGAGGTTTTTATTGCATGGTTTTGTTATTTGTGTTTATGAAAGTAAAAAATAAATAAAATACTTACTCACAAAATGTTTTTGCTCCTAATGCTCTTTTGCTGGGCACGCTGCTAACTGGCAAGTGGGCTTGAGCATTTGGATTATCTTTAGACCTTAAAGAGTCTGTGGATGATCCAATTGCTTGTTATGTAGTGGTAGTTTTAGATTACGTAAGTCTTGTATTTAGTGGTAGTAAATGTTCTTATTTTAAATTATCCAGTTATTATACATTCTATAGTTACATAATTATGTATATTACACCTTAAAGGTTAATCATCGTTTTTTACCAACATCATTGTTTTTTTTTCATTATTTAGCTACTTTTATCAAAATAAAAATTCATACTAATGCATAAATATATTTATACGTATGCTTATATGTGTATTTTATTCAAGCTTAATTGTAGTCGTTTGTTTTTTTTATCACACCACTCCTCCAGTTTATCATTCTAGAGGTCTTTATCGTTCGTTTAACCATAACCACTGATTAAGCGTCTCTGTAAAATCGGTCTTCAGTATGTTTTACGCAGCACCCATTATTCATTGCAAGTAATATCGATTATGATCGTAATGCTCCTAAATCGATTATATGTAAATCGAATAAGAACTAGTTTGGGAAGATGGAAGTGCCCATTATCGAGGTCAATCGATCGATTATTAAGATCGATGTTTATCGAATAGCATTAAAGTTGTGTGTTTTAGTTTATTCGATTTGGTGAAATGATTGCGTGTGGTTTTATACAATCACCTAGCGCTAGACTTTTTGTAAGTAGTTGCTTATTGTACGTGACCCCCAAATAATGTGGCGAGGGCGAAGCCCTAGCCCGAACAATGCGGCGAGGGGCGAAGCGCTAGAGCTCCAGATTACTTGGAGTTCACGTAGGACTGCGGGGCTGGGTTGGAGACTTGGAGAATAAAACGACTTATTAATGAAGTGACTCGGGGACTGGATGCCGGATACTGAATATTTATTTTAATTTTAAGCCTATATTTATACAAAAGCGACTAGGAATAGATCGGGGCTCTCATTGGTCGGCCAATCACGGAGCGCGTTTCGGTGGCGTCTGTTTTCGTTGCATCTCGCTCTATGCGTCCCGCTCGCACTTAATGAAGTATGACGCTGCCTGACTTTTTAGAGAGCCCCGACCTATTTTACAATTTTTTTATCACTATTTTTATCAACTAGTCTTATCACACACTATCACTTGTTATCACACACTGTCACATACGACGATATTGGCGCCGTCCTGCACACTTATGTTACATGCCTTTTTTTTTGTTGACGGGGGGAAAATCTTTTACAGATACCCAGCTGCATTGGGATGCAGCTAGGTTATGTGGTCTTAACCACTAAAACCCCCTCGGTAGCCGACTTCTATGTTTTATGGACGGCACTGGGATCTCCGTTGGAACGCACCAGTGCCTTCTTCTTCAATTGACTTCCCAGGACTATACACGCCTGCTTACAACGACGCTGGCTAAGCCCTGCCCTAAATTGTCTCCTCCGGACTCGATTGGGTGAAACTCATCCCCAAATGCGCCCACCCTCGAATCCCAGGTGCCCCTTTTAGTCGGCTTTTACGACAGGCAGGGGATACCGAAACCGTATTCTAATACGTTACATGCCTATCTACTAACAAACATTAACAAATCTTTTTGTAAATTGTCTATAGGCCGATTCGAATTTCTTGGCGGCTGTGATGTTACTGAAGTTTAACAGCTGTGCGAGGGTCGGTTAGTCCGCAGTCTGTAGCTAACGTCACAGCCGCCAACAAACTTGATTCAGCCTATACCAGCCCAGTCTATACCAGAAATAAATCTAACGATGTGGGAACACATAATAATATAGCCGTGGTGGTCAAGAGGTAGTGATACCTGCCTTACAATCGTGAAGTCGTGGGTTTAAATCCCCGGTCCCGTACCAATGAGTTCTTTGGAATGTATGTACGGAATTTTACACAACTGCCTTTTCGGTGAAGAAAAACATCGTGAGACAACTTGTATACGTCTGTAGACGAAATTCGATGGCATATGTGAATCCACCAACCCGCACTGGGCCAGCGTGGTGGATATGGCACCATGACCCTTCTTGGGTAGGCCTACGTCCTGCAGTGGACTATTAAAAAGGCTGATACAGTACAGTACAGATGTTACTGAAGTTTAACAGCTGAGCGAGGGTCGGTTAGTCCGCAGTCTGTAGCTAACGTCACAGCCGCCAACAAGCTTGATTCAGCCTATACCAGCACAGACTATACCAGAAATAAGTCTAACGTAATGGGAACAACTATCACATAATTCTCCTAGTGTGGGATCTAGGGTTCACCTAAAAGTATGTACAATCCACGGACTCAAGACTGTATAACTGTACCTATTTCTCTACATCTATTTATTATTATAATGGCGATCACACCAGAAAAAAAGAATAATTAAAAAAAACCTTTTCTAAAACAAGCGTTTACTGAACAAACTAGCCGAAACTCGATGGGTTTGCGTCGTTTCGTTACAGAGTTCCTAGGACCACCTTCCAGCTCCATCACCAGACCCTCGTTACCATTGAAAGACAAACTACTCGTCAAGACAATTCAAATGAGCCCAAACTCGATGAGGTTGTGTAGTTTCATTGCAAAGTTCCTTTGGCCACCTTCCAGCTCTATCATGAGATCAGCACCATGTCATCGTAATATTGCATTGTCACGCAATTTACACATGTATGCAAAATTTCAGCTCAATCGGAAGTGGATCAAAGGACATGTCCACAAAATGTATGGAGGGTGGTATCATAATAATCAAAAATTCGAACCACAACACTCGTTACATTTCGAGAAACTTCATATTTTTCTGAGTCTATTACATCAGTTAAAAATATAAAAGAGCCCTCCGATTTATTTAAAATTAATTTTGAATTTATTAAGATAAATAAATATAGTTGGCTCAATAGGTAGTTTATCTCTATCGACCCTGATTAAGTAACCTCAAAATTGTTAAATAGAAGCATTTTTAATACCAATTAGACATAGTGTTTATTTGTCAGTGGTTATAATTTTTAATTTTAGCAAATTAAGAAATGAATGTGGAAGAATCAGCTACAAATGCAAGTAAAATAACGATAGAATCACTCTATTATTGCTAAACTAGAAAAAATACATAACTGTATTATTTTTTTCAGTACAATTTATTTTTCACATTAAAAAAAAATTGAGGGATAAAAAATTAAATATTTTTGAAAATCCCATGAATCAAGCTTTCAATTTATGTATATATAATCTTGGTTCGATTTTTCTCTGAGTAATATACCACTTGTGGACGTCACCTTTTACTCGCAAGATTTGATTACAGACCGACAGACAGACAACGGGTCAGGTGAAACTAAATAAAAGCTTGTAAAATATGTATAATATATGTAGTATAGTCAGTCTCTGGCAACCGTATCACAAGCAAATAAGATATAATAGTACTACGTACACAAGCTATCACATGTCACAAGCTATCCTTAGATTGGGGTCAGAGACCGTGTGTATTGTGTAAGATATCCCCTGACATTTATTTAAAAAATTTAGTAAAATCATACAATATTTTTCCTGTCTTTTCCAGCGTGAATCCGTGGGAGCAGTTCCTGCGGCTGGTGACAGCGTTCCTACCAGTGGGGCTGATCATCTCAGCACTGACTCCGAGCCTCGTTTCCATCGAGAATACAGGGCCTGGGCTGCAAGGCAACACGTTAGTAACTATCATAACTCTTCTATAGTTCTAAACTCCTGGTACTTTTCCAACGTATGTGATCATCTCGGCACTGACTCCGAGCGTCGTCACCATCGAGAATACGGGGTGGGCCGCAAGGGAACACGTTAGTAACTTCCATAACTCCTCCATAGTTTTAAACTCTTGGTACTTCTAGTGCGAGTCCATGGGAGTAGTCTCCGGTCTCGTCTCCATCGAGAATATAGGACCTGGGCTACGAGAGAACACGTTAGTAACTAAGGTACATAATTCCTCTATAGTTCTCATTTCCTGGTACTCTCAATGCAACACCATAGGAACAGATTGAGTCTCGTCTCCAATGGGCTGCAAGGGAACACGTTAGTAACTTTCATAACTCCTCTATAGTTTTAGTGCGCTGATCATCGCAGCACTGATTCAATCTTGTCACCATAGAGAGCGGGCCGGATGTACAAGGAATCAGTTTTGGACTCCTGGTATTCTGCGGCAGGTGACAATGACCTGGTCCTCTCGGTTGAGTTAAACATCTGAGTTAAACTCTCGGCGTTGAGTACCAGATCCTGAGAATACGTGGCCTGGGCTGCAAGAGAATACGTTACTAACTTACATAACTCCGCTATAATTCTGACCGTGGTGGTGTAGGTAGTCGTAGGTAGTATGTAGTAGTGTAGTGTGTACTCTGTTATGTTAATTTTAATAATGTGAATAATTTAATTTTCTATAATTTATTTATTGAATTTATGACTTTTAATTATTGTTGTATAATGATGACAACTATTTCATTTTATTGGTGTTTGACTATTGTATACTTTTTTTTAACTTTTTTGCAAATTTGTTGACATGTAACTCTATTGTTATCAATAAATGAGTATGAGTATGGGTAGTAGTAAGGCCTTACAATCATGAGGTCGTGGGTCCAAATCCCAGTTCTGTACTAATGAGTTTTTTGGAACTTATGTACGGAATTTCACTTTATTTCACACCACTGGCTTTTCGACAATGGTAAACATCGTGAAGCAAGCTGCGTACGTCCATAGAAGAAATTTGATGGCGTATGTGAATCCACCATCCCGCACTGGGCCAGCGTGGTGGGTATGGGCCAATCACTCTTTGTAAGTAGGCCATAAGTCCAGAAGAGGACTATTAAAAAGACTGGTACAGTACAGTAGACACATTTCCAGCGTGCGCTGAGAGAACTGATCATCTCAAAGGGGCGAGTTTTTTTCGCATGATTATCAGATTTAACATCAATTATTCTATTCAAAATGAAATAATGCACACATTCATAAGTAAATAAAAATTGTAGAAGCAGTAAATTGTATAGTTAGTGCACAGACATACCACCCACCGCGTGAATACGGATGCAAAGTAAAAGTAAGCTCACGCATTTGCATTGCGTGATAATTCGCTCAGTAATTTCCAATACAATACACGCCAAACGTATTAGCCTATTGTAAGAAGCAGGTGTATTTCATATTTTTATATCATTATCAACTGATGAGATAGGAGATAGGAGGATAGGAAACCAATTATAGTTACCAGCATTGCTTCTTTCTTCTTCACTGCTTTGACTTAGGCCTCCATTTCAAATGTAAATTCTCTACTGGAATATTTGATCACTTCCTTTTATCTATAATCTGGATACGCTAAGTTTATCAGTGAATTGGCTCTCTTTCTTTGAGAACTCGATATGAAATCATTCCATTTATTTGTTGATTCTATTTTTTTTTTACATTTTCTAAACATATTAAGAAAAAAAAGCCAAATTGCTTTGTGGAAGTTCACCTTAGAAGCGTGATGTTATCTTGGGTTCGAATTTGCACGCTAAGGAATTCTGTAAAATTTACACGAATTTTTGCACTACTGACTTCGGTGAAGGAAAATATCTCGACGTATGAAAAAGAAATTCTATGATGAATTCACCAATCAACAAATGGGCTAGCAGCGTGGTGAATAAGTTCAACAATGGCATAGTAAAGGCTGGTACAGTAAAGTATACAATAAAGTTTATTTCTATTCTATTCTACGTATAGTACAAAAAATATAGAATAATTTTAAAATTAAAGATAATATATGAAGCCGGCCAATAAGTTTGTCTCGAAGTTGGCTCTTGAAAAAGTGCGATACGTCGAACCGCACATACCTAATTGATCGGGTTTTTGAAGTGAAATTGTAATTAATCTTTGATCGTAAAACCATTCATTTGTCTACTTCTTGGACTTACTTTTGCCAGTCGAACATGCATGGCATCGATAGGTATAATAATATACTTAATTACGTTGGAATTATAGTTTTCTTACGAAACCACGACAACATTGTAGAGGACATTACTTACTTACCGACATAGCCCAGCAAGTTCAAATGGTAGTGGGCACGCCACATTAGCATGGAGGACTAAATTAATGACTGAGGGGTCGAAAAGTTCTCGAGAGCAGCCCACATACCAGCATTCATAGCGAAGGACGTCCTACATGGTGGACGGATGACCTCACCAAAACTGCAAGATCGCGCTCTGAATACACGCAGCTTTCATGTTATAGGGAAGGCCTATCTCCAGCAGTGGACGTACTATGACTGAAACGACAAACGACTCTCACTGACATAAAAAAAAAATAACTTGAGTGTGATTCAGTTTATCGACCAGTCAAAATTAAATAAATAACTTACATAATTTAATTTAATAAACATTGTAAGTTTCTTCACCGTTCTCCGCATAGAAATATAATCAATCTTTTTATTAAAACAAAATAATGTCTGTCACATCCTTAATATAACATACCCATTTACATGTATTTTATCTAAAAGTAGAAAACATTAACATAACTAAGTAATAATTATGTAACACCCAAGACACCTCGTATAGCACCACAACTTGACATTTTATCGTTCTCACCGGGGAGTATTCTCGTACGATCGACATTTTACCGACTTCCGAAAAAGAGGAGGTACGGATGTTCGTCTGTGTGTATTTGTTTTGTAAGTTCATCGATATTTTCGCTAAATGTGAATAAAAAAATATTTCTTATTTCGAAATGTAGTATACCATTTCGAAATAAGAAATATTTTTTTATTGCAAGGTGGTCCAATTAAATTGTATCGAAATCGGCTTAGCTGTTTTTGATAAATCAACAATAAAGTACATTGATGTCACATCGATTCGTGCAAGATTCGAATTCTGTACCTACGCAGTGGAAATCGGTGGAGCCATTTTTTGCGATAAATAATATCTTTGATTTAAGCCATCTTGAGATATTTTACTAATACCTACACACGGAAATATTTGAAATATACATTTTAAGCTGTTAAATAGAAGTATTAACAGCAGCCTGACATTGTTAAAATAGGTAAGTATATAAGTCAAAGTTGTTTATTCCGAATTATTATTGTTGTTGTTTTTGTGATAATTCGGTATGTAATTGACGTTACATGATTATAATTATAGCTAATGACGTTTCAAAAGTTTATATTTGTACCTAATTGAAATAAATATGATTGAATTGAATTGAATTGAACACCGCTGTTTAGTTCATAACCAGCTACACTGCGGCGCGGTCGGTTTGTGTAAAAAGAGAAAATAAATCAGCTCATCTCTTTAATTAAGTAACTTTGGTTTTTGTCGCAATAAATAATTGTCTATTGTAAATACGAAGTGTCTTGATGATTCTATTCAAAGATTATTAGAAAGATAAATATTTGAAACAAGACCAACGCAACGGAAGAAATCATTTTCGATCGTTTTCTTTGAAATTGAACGTGAGGAAAATTGTTAATAATTTTGACAGACTGATGAATCTCGTTTCATATTTTCCTAATAAGACGTGCAAAACAATTCAGCAAATATTTGTAAGTGCCTAGAGACCGGCCTAGCCGAGTTTGGGACGCGCGCGTAATTCCAATCAGCCACACTTTAACTACGAGGTTTGTTTCCCAGACAAATTTTTCGCCAAATGCAAATAAAAAAAAATTCTCTGTATGTACCTATTACCATAAAAACAGCTGTGATAAGGCTATAAAGCTGTGGTATTAAAAAACTCTCAAGTGAGAGAGAGCGAGAGGATCTCGACCATTACAGAATATAACTACCTCTGGACTGGAAAGCGATGATGTGACAAAACTGACCGTCATCATGGTGTTCGACTCATTCATAAAAATCACTTCATTAAATAAGTTTCACCGCAATCTGCACGGTGACTTTTGAAACATCTGAATTCGTTTTCTTATGAGTCTTTTATTTTTAATGATCGTGTACGGAATCATGTACATCTGTCCTATACCAAGTTGCAACTTGGATTCGATACATTTGTAAGAAACCTTTGGTTTTTTTATCGAATTCCGAATTATCCCCATGGTAAACGTTATTCATTATAATGGTCTAATTCAGTCCTTTTCGGCTTAGTAGGTACACCTATAAGTGGAAACTGTTATGAATCGTTGTCATCAATCTATACAGATTGTATACTGTAACATACTGTATCTGTATCAGCCTTTTAATAGTCCACTGCAGGACGTAGGCCTACCCACGAAGGGTGATTGGGCCATTTACACCACGCTGACCCAGTGCCGGTTGGTGGATTCGCATACGCCATCGAATTTCTTCTACGGAAGTATGCAGGTTGCCTCACGATGTTTCCTTCACCGAAAAGCCAGTGGTGTGAAATTTCGTACAGAAATTCCAAAGAACTCATTGGTACAGGACCGGGATTTGAACCCACGACCTCACGATTGCAAGGCGGGTGTCACTACCTCTAGGCCACCATGGCTTGCCTCGTTAATGGTTACGAGATAAAAATATCACGCAACATTAACTGCATGTATTTGTTGCGAGATATGTATAAACAAGTGATTGTTTAAAGGATTGTGTAGAGGCATGATTCCGTGGTATTAAATAGGTAATAGAAAATACACACTTCCGTATTTTTGTAACTATAATTATATTAAAGCTATACTAGGAGATCAGGAACTTTAGGAGGTGATCAACGTTATATTTTCTATGCAACTAAAATATAATATCGTCGTCATCGTTTCAGCCACAGGGCGTTCACTGCTTAATATATGCCTACCCCATAGATTTCCAATAAGAACATAGGGTAGGACTACCGAGACATTTTTTCCCCGGTAGTTGTACTAGTAGAACTAATAGTAGAATGTTGTTTTTAAACTTTCGCGATTTGAACACATTATTATTTTATACTACGGGACTAATCGCGCACTAAAATTACGAGATAAATAAATACCTCCTCATCCCGACGTTAATAGTAGAACTTACAGGAACGACCCGCCATGATCCCTATGACGAGACAATACTTATGTGTGCGGCTGAAAACTTCATACAGCAAACAAAAATGATGCAATAATGACGACTTTGACTTATATTATTGTTAGAAGAAGACTTGACGAACATATAAAAATAATAAGAACATTTGGAAGCGGCTTGCATCCAGCGCGACCTTGTGGTCTCGCTCCACCTTGTGGGTACGACGATTGTCGTACGCTACGCTTGCAGTACCTACTTCTATACTTTTCGATCCCATCGGTCATCATGTCTTGCGAGCTATGGGGCAGAGCATATAGCTCACATTGCCATTTCAACTTGTCTATCCACCGGGATATGTCATTTAAGTACTTATTTTTAAAGCTCTTAATCAATCCAATCTATCCATGACCACGATCGATGCAACTCGGTGAAAACGTCGGATATAACGACTCTTACTTATATTATATTTTTGTCAGAGAAGACCTGACGAACAAACAAGAAAATAAAACGGCGTTATGGTGCGGCTTACGAGCCTCGAACGAACGCGCTGCGTACTTCTTATGTTCTATCCCTTAGTATAATAATTAACTATTTATTGGTCTAAAAATGTTTATCTATGTTTACCGTTTCAGCTACCCCACGAACTTGTTCCGTCGCTCGGACCCCGGGACGCCAGAGCTGCCCATCATCAGCGAGCGCTGCCGCCGCCGGCTGCTGTGCGAGCTGCACTCGGAGAACAACTACACGCCGCATGAACCGTACTAATACCTTTTTCATACGAGATGAGCAAAACGAATAAACACACATTAGAAACGAATAATATTGCTGAAAATATTTGTACAATGCAGCTGCAGCCCAGTGTTTGACCAATCACAAAACCCGGATTTTTTAAATTTAAATATGTGACTGACGATGGAGGCCGCAGCTATACCCCGCCTGCGACTGTCTTCGGGACGCTATAAACGAAATTCTGATTCATATGCGTATCTTAAATGCATGCCTATGACGATAAAGTAATTATTATATACTACGAGACTAATCGCGCACTAAAATTACGAGATAAATAAATACCTCCTCATGCCGACATCATCATCATTCATCGCGAAAGTTTAAAAACAACAACGATAAAGTAAGTTCGTATTGGCCGGGTGGCTAGCCCTGGTGTCAGATTTTTTACGCCGCCTGAAGGCCTCTGACAAGGCTACAACCGGGACCTACAATTTAACGTGTCATCCGAGTCTGGTAGCGCTCAGTTGGAAAATACCACCCGCTGTCATCCATCCTAATACTGACCGTGCGGAACGTTGCTTAATTTCGGTGATCGCTGACAATCCCTCCTTGCTGTGCAATGCTGACTACCAATCCTTTTTTCTTGTGACTGGAAATTTCAGGCTAGATAAAATAGGAAAGAAATGAATGATTTCCAGGTCTCCCCAACGTCGAAGCAAGCCGTGCTACAAGATCCGGTGCGAAGACAGCGAGGCCATCGCCAGGATGCTGCGATGGCTGCTGGAGTACCGGAGGACCACGCACAATGGACACTACACTTAGAACAACTTCACTTGTTACCCTAAGACAGTAGGCGCAGCAACTACTGTTTAGATAGGTACTTAGTTTCGTAGGTTTTATACATTTTTATACAAATACTATTTGTGTTTTAATTCTATGAAATAGCTAACGGATTACATGATGCTTCTGCACCATCATAAGCTTTCATCATCTCATTCACCATGTAAGCTACTGGAGCTATTATGCCAGCGGCCCAGAGCCACGCTCCTTTACTTTAGGAACTGGCTGACCCGAGCCAGGGAGACGCTAGAGGGGAAATGAATGAAAAATACCCCATGCGGGACATCAGTGTAGGATTTATCGCCACCACTTCGAATTAGAATATAACACCTATTCATCTGACAACTGACGGGATTTTTTATGACCCAGGCTTTTTTCTGAAGTGTCATTTAGGCATCATTATGATCTACTTTGACTACGGTACCTGCAAAATCGTAAAATCAGCTGTTCGATGCATTCTGTCGAGAATCATTGAACTATTTGTACTTATGGAATAATGTATCAAAAACGACTCAGCCAATTTTAATAAAATTTAAATGGCACCACCTCGGAAATATACCCTTTTGAACTAAAAAATATTTTTCTAAATCGGTTTACAATTGGCGAAAATATCGATGAACATACACAAATAATACATACAGACGAATATATATTTGATAATGTATCAAAAACGACTCAGCCGATTTTGATAAAATTTAAATGGCATCATATTATTACATAGTAGGTACCTTGTCATCTTTGGATGTTAGTAAAATTCTAATAACTAAAAAAAATATAACGTTGACCGGACGTGCCGTAAGCGCCTTTACATCCGACGGTGGCCTGAATAACTCGTGATAATTATACAGTTTATACATACCCCGTCATTATTTTAATTAAAATTAATTAGCAGTGATTCACAGCTAACCACTTGGAGTAAAATAAATAAGTGTAAAAAATATTGTCGTTCTACAACGCATCAAAAATCTGAGCTTTATTCTTATTTATGACAAGATACTCCTAGAATATACCTACATTTTTTTTTAAATTATCAAACAAATTACTCTTTATTGTACACACAAAATAAAATGAACAATAATACAACAGTTTTTTTAAGGTAGTACAACATTAGGTGGTCTTATCGCTGGAAGCAATCTCTTCCAGGCAACCCATTAATACGGTAAAATTAAGACGTGAAACGCTCTATTAAATTCCTTTGAGACATTTTTTATTCCATATAAGTTTGCGTTTTACGTAACCTAGCCCACAGGAACCTTTTATTTTTCGGGATAAAAAGTAGCCTATCTCACTTTCCGGCCTTTGAACTAAATCTATGCCAAAAATCAAGTCAATCCGTTGCTGTAATGTAACTTGTTGTTTTATTCAGTAAATGGAAAATTTTAAGCTGAAGTGCGAGTAAGGGAAACATTTATAGCTGTACGAAGCGCGAGCGCAGCGAGCGCGAAATTTTTTCATGCTTTTTTTCATTACGGTAATATAATTTGGAAATTTTGTTCAAAATGTTAGGCTATTTCTGTGTTTGCGGCCTCTGAGGCCGGGGCCCCCTCTAGTCCGGGGACCCGTGGCATTTTGCCAGCCCTGCCACCCTATAGTTACGCCACTGTCTGAATCCTCCGCTCTACCTCAAACAGAAATGTGTCTAAAGATTCTATGAACAAAATAAAAAGCTTGTTACATAAAATAGTTTGTATGTATTCTGAATATTATAATTTGCGATATTAAATATTCACTCACCTCTCGATCACTTTGTTACCTAATTAGCCTACTAAGCAGTAGATATTATAATAATTATGTACAGTAAAAACACCAATATCTTGTACTAACAGACGCATTCCAATCCCCGGCCATATTTACTTAACCGACTTGCAAAATATAAATCGGATATCCGCAATGATATTGATAGAGACGCACCTAAGCAAATAGTGGGACTGCATGCGATAACGGTATCTATCTACGTATGTACAGGCAAAACTGCAATGTACTAATTTCAAATCAAAATTTTGTTCAGGCTGGGGCAATCTATGCATTCTAGAAAGTAATTTTTGAATACAGCTTGGAATGCATGTTTATAAATGGGCTTATTAATCATTGATTTTTACTATTTTATTATTATAACTTTTTTTGTCAATGTAAAAATGACATTATCTATCAAATGAAGTAAAATTATTATTAAATGTACCTATAATATATATAATATAATGATTATGATATTGATTAAATAAAAATAGGAGAATGTAATATTATTTAAATTAACGTTGCCACACCTTTATAGGGTCATATGTGTATAGCTTTTAAAACATGTTATTTAAGATCTACATGTAATACCACACATGTTGCAAAAAAGATTGGTTGAATATTCACCTGAAATAAAATATTATACCTAAGTACCAAAATATTAATGTTTGTACATACGGATATATGGATGATATTAAAGACGTTTCACAGTTCTAAATTTAGACTCGTAGACCACGTTTTATAATTATTATTATATACTACGGGACTAATCGCGCACTAAAATAACGAGATAAATACCTCATCATCCCGACGTTCTATAAGCTCGAAATTATAGTTTTTTTTTAATCCCATTAAAGTTTTCAATTAGGGTTAAATAATTTATTGTCAACTATTTTTCACTTATTTATTACTATTATTCACTTTATTACTAATTAATTATCTAATTATTAAAGGATTCGGGAAAGACAAGGTGACTCCCGTTCTACCTCGTTTCTGGTGGAAAGAATGTCCATCGCCATCCAACGCGGCAATGCAGCAAGCGTAATGGGCACCTTTGCACCAGGAACGATGAGGTTCGGGTTATTTAATTCATTTTCTTAGTAGGTATATTTTATTGTATTGTTATTATTCATATTTATCAAACTTTACTCTCTAAGCCTTGTATATACATATATGTAAATAAATATTTAATCACGAAAAAAAATTATTGAAAGAAATCATTAGAAAGATAAAAACCATCTTTTTACCAATTATTAGTTTATTTCAGAACAAGTCCACACAATTCAATATATATCAACACATGAACTTTAAACTGTTAAATGCGTTTCACACACCTCCTTTTACATCTTTAGTTATTTTTTTCATCTCTAGGGCGTTTTGCCACTTCTTTGAAGTCTCAGTCGTATTACCCGTATTGGTATGACCGACTCAAAATTTGAAAGTCTGTCACTTCGCATTATAATCCCACATGATTGGTCCTCGCCGAAGACAACCAATTACCTATTACACAACAACCGACACGCCATGACATGCAACATGTTTTATTATCGCAATTTATAATAAAATTTACAAAGGAATACCAATTTACAATAAAATTGACAATGAAAAGTGAAATTGTATGATTATATCCATTAACAACGAAAGTATCATACACGCTCCACTTTCAGTTGTTTCTTTTTTATCATTTATTGAATTAGGGTAAATGATGATTTTTTTACGCAAAAATGATCTCTCAATTCATAATATTTAAAAAAGAAATGTAATTTAAAATTAATTGACAATGAGAAGTTAAAATGTAAAACCATCAAAACGAAAGTACACGCTCTACTTTCCGTTGTTCTTATAAAGATGGATTAGTGTTAATGAAATTAGGATCAATGATGGTTATTTTATGTTAAATGATTTATAACAAAATTAACAAAAGAACACTAATTGACAACAAAAATGACAATGAAAAGTGAAAATCTGTGATTATATCCATTAAAAACGAAAGTATGAGACGCGCTCCACTTGCGGTTGTTTTTTAATAAGATGAATTAATTAAATTAGTATATAAATGATGATTATTTTATGCTAAAATGTTCTCAGAATATAATATTTGACGGATAAAAGTGGGCTAGTGAGGCTGTGATTTATTAGAAGTGGTGTTGATAAATGGTTCTTGCTGCAGTTTGAAGGCACTTTGAGATGTCTTTATTTTTATTTTGAATCATTTATCTTGTTATTAAAATGAAAAGTTCTATTTTTTATGAAATAATTATATTGAGGTAATTATTTTAATTCTGTAGTTAATGACAACTAAATTTTTAATAAGTTAGGTAAATAAAACTATTCTCTTTTAATTATTTTTAGTGTTATGACATTTCAAAGATTAGTTGTGATATCTAATAATATTGTATTCTATAACATAATTACCTATACTCTATAAAATTTAACTTGATCTCTGCGACAGCTGTCAGAAAAATCACGCCTATGAAGTCCTGAATTTCTTAATAGTACAGACAGTACCTGTCAATGTCATACTTTATGGGCATGCCGATTAGTGATGGGCGACGAATGATCGTGACTACAGAGTTTTATTTAAAATATCGATAGTTTATACTGACGATATTTTAAATAAAACTTAATTTATCATTAATCTTATTGTACATTTTAAAATCATAACATTTTTTACATGTGTAATTAAATTAAACCCAATTATATGTTACATTAGCATCAATAATAGTGAAAAACGTCGATAAATACTATCGTTACATTATTATGAGTATTTAATTAATATCATAACATTATTTACATGTGTACATACTTGATGTTAAATAATAGTAAGTAAATAAAATCCAATTTCTCACCTTCAACTACTCATTCGATATCATTACAACATTGTTTGAAAATCGATTTTTTCCTCCACTATCTCAACTCTAAATATGTCAATATGTAAGTGTTGCAGAGATTAAATTAAATTTTATAGAGTATAATGCTCATTTTGAATAAGTGGTAAAATTATAATCTTTGATCTTGCCTCAGACGAATTTTATGATAAAACTCTATTCATCCATCCATTCATCAACCATTGGACGTCCGTCTCGTCCATCACTGTTGGACATAAGCTTCCCCTTTACATCTTCCATAAGGCTGACTGGAAGCGGCATGCATCCAGCGCAATCCTGCAATTTTAATGAGGCCCTTAGTCCACCCTGTGGATGAACTTCCTACGCTGCGCTTACCGGTAAGCGATCTCTACTCGAAAACTTTTCGATCTCATCGGTCATCAGTAAGCTTTATCACTACAAAAATTCGTGTTATGGAAGATATAAAATTATACACGCATCGCAGTAGGAACCTTAGGTAACCGGTAAGTGTGCCAAACAAACAAACTTTCAAATAGGAATTGTGAATGAAGCGGGCGACGCCCCGCAAGGTCGTAACATATTACAATAATTTGCTGCCTATGGCGCTGTTGGGAGTAACACTAGCTCCGTGTAAAAAATTCTTTTAAATAATTATTGTGAGTGAAATTACTTAAAATCAACCTGAAACAGTTTATAATACACTAATCCATCAGTGAAAGTGTTATCACGGCAAAATATATGGAACTAACTGAACAATCGATCAATAGATAAGTGATCAACTTTAAATCATATATGTGAAACAAAACTTGTAAATAACTAAACAATATTGTGTTATCAAGTCATAAGTGTTGTGCTGTGAAATTTCATGACAAACGATTACGTACTTTTGACGATAATCGCAAAAAACCGATAAAAACTTTCCGTTAATTTCCTACGCTTCATTTCAAATACAGTGACCTTTGGACTTGAGTATTTGTTAACGTTGCAACATACTGCAAATACTTATGTATGAGAACGCTAATTTCGACAAGGTCTAGTAGCGACCTGGTGGTGTAGACGGCGGTGTTACCGACTTCGACGCTAGACACCGAAGTTCGATCCTGTCTGCGATGCAGTATTTTTGCACCACAAAATTTGAAGAAAAATATTTTTTTAAATTGATTTAACGATTAATTAGATTAATTGTAATAAAAAACGGATTTTTAGTATTTATTCTAATTGGAATAATAAAATAAGTCAAAATGGAGTTTATGGATACTGAACATGTGACAATGAGATATAAGCCAAGGCAAAGAGCTAGCTCCTTAGGTAACTTGACGGACTCCTCCATTTTTGAATCTACACGAATTAGCCTACCTGATCCAATTATGGACCAAAGTGAATTAAACCAAACTTTCAAGCAAAAAATATCTAGCTTAGAAAATCAACTCTTGTCTGCTGACAACCAAATAGACGAATTAGTTTTGGAAAATGGAGAATTGAAAAAAGAACTTGAAAAATACATTAAACTGAACGAAATCTACAAGAAAATTGATCATGGTGATACAATACAAAATTCACCCTTACTCGGTAGAAAGAGAAAACGACCAAGGGACTTAACACATATTGATGACAGTTTGACCTCAATTCAAGGAACTAAAGGGTATCAACCATTTATGTACGAAAAACAAGAAGTAACAATAAATGAATTAAAATCGCAAATATCGCAACTACAAATTTGGTTAAGTGAAGAAAAGAACAAAAATAATAAAAAACAAGATAAAAATATGAAATCTCGTAAGCTGCATAAACACGTAAGTAATATTTTAAATATAAAGAATACAAGATCCTGTGTTAGAAAAAAACTTAAGAAGTTTTCAAAACAAATAAATAGACTGCAAAAAGAATGTGTTAAAGTGAAGCATGAAAAGGAAGAATTATGTCATAAAATTTTAGAACTACAAACAGTGAAAGACCTTGTCAGCAAAGAACGGTCAGAAACCGAATACAGATCAGTACAAATAAAAGCAAAAAATGAGGATATAGGAAAAAATATGAAAAAAATTGTCATCTTATCAGATGGAATAGGAAAGGGTTTAGCTTCGAAAATAGACAACCAAATTAGAAAACCCAATAACGTGGTCAATATTTGTCGTCCGGAAGCTACTTATGACATAATATTAAATAATTTCGACGATATAACCAAAACTCTAGGCAGCAATGACACAGTTGTAATTCTTATAAGCAAATACGAGGAAACGTTTAATAACACGACAAATAACCAAGACTATGTGAAAAGATTAAGAGAGATAATAAATAAAGAAAATAGATCGTTTAATGTAATTATAAGCGGAATATATTATGATAAAATTAATGATACAAAGATATATCGTATTAATGATGAAATCGAGAATGTATGTAAAATGACAGAAAATGTGAAATTTATTGATCTTAATATACAAAATCATCGTGGCAACTTCTTTACCTACAATAAAACTAAGGATCTTATGGCTCAAGCAATAATAAGGTCAACAAATTCGAAAATATTTCAAGGCTCGTCTAAACTTCACTTTATCAGATGCCAAGAAGGGAACATGCCCAATTCATCGAAAGACTGCGCAAATTTTCAAACAGAAACTCAAAGACACTGCAAGAGATAAATGTTCTTCATGCGAATGTTCAATGCATTAATAATAAGTTTCTAGAAATTGAAGATTTACTCAACGATTGCAAATGTGACGTACTTTGCCTATCAGAAACTTGGGGTGAAGACCACCGAGTACAAAACATGGTCTTATCAAATTTTGAGCTTGCGACATACTTCAATAGAAAATTTTTCATGCATGGAGGTACCGCAATATTTGTCCGAAATGGCCTAGATTTTAAAGTGAGAAAAGATATAAATAAAATTTCTTTCGAAATGAATTTTGAATTAGCGGCGGTAGAACTAAGGTCATCGAAACTAGTGATAATAGCTGTGTATAGACCAGATAAAGACATTGACCTTTTCTTTGAATTATTAAAAAAACTGTTACATAAACTTTGCTGTGAAGGAAAACAAGTAGTCCTTGCAGGGGATTTTAATCTTAATATTCTGAAAATTGACAAGAAAATTAATAAAATGTTAGGTATTCTTAATAATTTTAACTTCAAATGTGTATTAGATAAACCAACTAGAGTACAAGGAACTAGTGCCACTTGTATAGATAATTTCATTGTAAACTTTGACAACTGTAAAGGCTTCGTACTAGATAAGAAATTATCTGACCATAAAGTTATTGAGTTGATCATTTCTGGGAATTATGACGATATTGACAAAGATAATAAAGCTTCTGCACTTACTAGACGTATGTCTGTTAATAATTGTAATTATTTTCATTATTTATTAAAAAATGACTACGTTAAGTTAAAAAACCAAATAACGGCTTGTGACTGTCCAAATGCAAGAATGAATATCTTTCAGAATGCAATTAAATTTTACTATGATATAGCTTTCCCAAAAAAGAAGTATGTAGCACGAAACATGACAAAAAAGTGGGTATCTAAGGGTATTGAGGTATCAAAAAGCAAGTTATCAAATATGGAAATGGTGCTAGAAATCCACCCGAGTCAAGATCTAGCATTGCAAATAAGAAAATATAGAAAAGTATTAAGAAAAGTTTTTATTGCTTCCAAAAAATTACAATACAGTTACAGGATCAAAGTTTCCAAAAATAGAATAAAGGAAACTTGGAAGATAATTAATGAACAGGTGAGCTACAAAAGAAACAAGAAAAACGATAAGGTCATAAAATTAATCAAAAACGAACATGGAGAAAATATAACCAATTGTAAAGACATAGCAGATACTTTTAACAAATTTTTCAAGAACATTGCAAACAAGTTGACATGTAATATAAGACCTGATATTGACAAATGTATGAAATATTTAGACAATATAGACGAACCAAAGAAGGCGATAAAATTTGACCCCATAGATCTTAAAGAATTACTGACTATTATAAGAAATTTAAAACCAACAACAACTTTGGACATTTATGACATGAATTGTAAAACTATAAAACAATTGATGTTAGACAATGAATGTTTTATTGAACTGCTACACATAATAATAAATGATTGCTTGGAGAAAGGTGTATTTCCTGACTGCCTTAAACCTGGCAAAGTATTGCCTATCTACAAAAAAGGAGAAAGCACCGAACTTAGTAATTATCGGCCAATTTGCATATTGCCCATACTGTCAAAGATCTTGGAATCGGTGGTGAAGAACAAAATATTGAAGCATTTTGAAGATAATAATCTTTTTACAGCAGCGCAATTCGGTTTCCGTAAAGGCCGATCAACCGAAATGGCAATCAGAAAAGTTATTTACTTTATACTCGACGCATTAGATGATTCGCAGAAATGTGCAAGCATTTATTGCGATTTGTCAAAAGCGTTCGACTGCTTAAGACACGACATCCTTTTAAGTAAACTCCAGCGATATGGCTTTGAAAATTCTGAATTTAACATGTTACGTACATATTTACAGAATCGAAATCAGACAGTCTCAATAACTGAAGTAAACTCAAAGATAGAATATGTAGATATAGGCGTACCGCAGGGCTCAATACTTGGGCCATTACTATTCCTAATATATGTAAATGACCTTGCACAAGCTATTCCTGATTTTGCTTATGTCAGCTTATTTGCCGATGATACTCATGTAGGAATAAAAGATAAACGCAAAAACATACTCGAAAGCAAAATTTCTGATGTAATGACTAAGCTAAAACAATGGTTTAATGATAATGGCATAATTTTAAATGCAGACAAAAGCGTGGTTATGCAATATCAATCGCGAAAGGGAATTGATAAAAACCCCGAGATAAAAGAAAATATATTTTTAGGATATACAATTGACCATACTGTTAGCCATTCTGCTCATATTGATAAATTATGCAAAAAAATAAATAGTGCCAGTTATGCTTTATTGAAATTGCGGCCC
Organism: Hypomecis punctinalis; assembly: GCA_949316475.1. Lineage (NCBI taxonomy): Eukaryota > Metazoa > Arthropoda > Insecta > Lepidoptera > Geometridae > Hypomecis > Hypomecis punctinalis. The sequence continues at coordinate 24,046,829 of OX438811.1, read as the reverse complement.
TTATTAGATAAAAAGTCCATTATATCAGTATATTACGCATATGTGCAGTCAAGACTTAGGTATGCAATAACTGTATGGGGAAATGGTGCTGACATAAATAGAATCCTTAAAGTCCAAAAAAAAGCTATCAGAATGATGTTTGGTTTGCGTAAACGTTGCTCGGCTAGACCTCATTTCAAGAAAAACAAAATTATGACGGTCATATCGCTGTATATCTATAACTGCTTAATTGAAATGTATGAAGAAATGGGAAATCTTGTAATAACTAAAAAGGAAAAATATAAGCACAACTATAGTTTAAGAAATAACGATAAATGGCATCTGCCTAAAGTACGGCTGACAAAAGTAAAAAAACAAGGACTTTACAATAAAATTGTTATGTTTGAAAAACTACCCCGTGCCCTGACAAAGCTACATTTAGATGATTTCAAGAGGAAACTGAAACTGTTTTTCGAGTCTTGTCCTTTCTACTCAATTAATGAGTTTATGAATATGCATTTGACAGAATCTTCATTCTTGTATGATGAGGAAGAACAATAATCTCTTTAATATAATTCGACTTTCTCATATTTTGTTAATAATTACGTGACATATACTTATGTTATATTAGTATTTTTAAGTCCTAGAATGTCTTAACAAATTTTGATTTTGCTAATTTTTAAATAATTGTATCTACCTAATTGTTATTTTTAATGTATTAAGTTTTGTTTTAATTTTTATTATTATTATTGAATGGTATGCATTGTGTTATAATTGTAAATTTGACTTGCCTAGTGTAACATATGTAGTTATAAGGCCAATAAATATATCTTATCTTATCTTATCTTATCTACGTTACGAGACATGTGTAGGGGAAAACAGGTCTCGCCCTCTATGGGTACGTACTGAACAACTACTCATTAGCATGTTACATGTTCAGAAGATCCATAGAAGAACCAAAGTCATCTAACTTCAGATCCGCCGACGACGTGTATGATTTGGCCTATACTGACATAGCCTTGTGGATTGGCAAGTTGAAATGGCAATGAGAACTCGCAGAATAAAACATCTCATGTTCTTTAAAAAAAAATGAACGCTGAAGTGTCCGGAATAAATAAATGAAAAAATGAATAGTAGATTTTTATGCAATTCCATGGTTTTTTCCATAGTAAAAGTAGGTCATGTTAATGATAGCCTACAATAATGTCCTAAAACATGTTCATCATTTAAAACACGCCTTGTGTACAGAATGCGTTTTTTTAAACAAATACTTACCTTTTTCTTCTTACCTCTGCAGACAATTAACTTCCTGACGTAACAAACGTCTGTTTGTTTCCAGCATTTTATAAAGAAACCACAAATCATTATTTTAAACATCTTTTCACAGGCGTATAAAGTTGTAAACAATCTAAAAGCCTATAAAGCAACAAAAACGTTAAATTCAACATTGACACTTCATTCACACGCTCACAGAATGTTATTACGATATATTATCGGGCTGTCTGTCCTTAGCAAAGCTTTTGTTATGGTTTGATTGCATAGCAGATACGGAATTTAAGGTTACAGTTTGTCGACATCAAATTTGATAAGGTTATTGATATGTACATCATACTCGTACTTAAGAAATTTTCCAGATCTTTAAAAGAAAAATCTGTTGTATTTCCGCTCTTTTATGATATAAACTGGGTGCTATTTAAATCTTCTGAATTGAAAGTGGTTGATTCTTATTCAGATTTTTCTAATGATTTTTATTTATAGTTTTCTCAAAATACTGAGATTAAATGCATGTATTTTTATATATTTTGCCTATGTTAAAGCCTTAGTTAAAATAATAAAAAATATTAAGAAATGGAAGTGGAGTCTATTTTCATTATAGCCTATTTTTACGGAGACTTCGAATCAATTCGGATCAAATTAAAAGTCGAAGAAAGCGCCGCAACTCTAACATAACCTTTTGTCTATGGTCATAGAAATACTTTTCTAAAAGCACACCTAAAATATCTACATTCTAAGACGCTCAGTTATATCCGTGGTACATATAATTTTTCGATTGATTAGTCATTTAAAGGCAAGAATTCATTTTAAGACTAGTTAAAATTTACTGCAGCTCTACCAAGCAAAACCACGGACAACAACAAGTGAACCCGAGACATAACATTCGAAAAAGGGGCAATAAAGCTAGATGGCGTTGAGTAACAGCCCGTGTGTAATTACAAACAAACAGACGGAGAAAGCGCGAGATGACACCGGAGTTGTGTCATCTCGGGAGACCGGCCGGCCCCAGGTGCCATCATCATCATAGCCTCGTAAATGTAGCGGTAGTGCCAACCAATTGTATTAATTTATATCGCAAATTATATTTATTTACACTAAGTATGTTGTGATTAAAGGAGACGTCCACAAGTGGTATATTATTCAGATAAAAATCTAACCAAGAAGATGTATACATCATTTGAATGCTTGTTTTATGGGCTTCTCAAAATTATTTAATTTCGATTTTCTCATCCCTCCATTTTTTATATGTGAAAAGTAAATTATTTGAAAAATAATAATACAGCTTTTTATTTTTTCTAGTTTAACAATAATAAAGTGCTTCTATCGTTATTTTACTTGCATTTGTAGCTGATTCGTACACATTCATACGAGTATCTTAAACACTTTAAAAGTGTGTCTAATTGGTAAAAATTTAACGATTTAGAGGTTACTTAATCAGGATTAATGGAGATAAACTACCAATTGAGCCAAATATATTTATTTATCCTAATAAATTCCAAATTAATTTTTAAAAAATTGGAGGGCTCTTGCTTATGCAATAGACTCAGAAAAATATGAACTTTCTCGAAATGTACCGAGTGTTGTGGTTACAATTTTTGATTATTATTCCAGCCTCCATACATTTTGTGGACATGTCCTTTGTCGGGAGGCAATGAATGAGGCTACCACACGATCGGAAAGAGTGGCGAGAATGAGATGAGGCCTATACTCAGCAGTGGGTAGAACAGGCTGAATAGATTGATAGAAGTGTGCTGTATTATATCGACTTTTTAATAGTCTACTGCTGAACCTATGCTTACTCATGAAGGGCGATCGACTTGTTCGTTCTTTCACTAGGTCACCTCGGTGCACAAAATGTACAGCGCTCGAAACGTACCTTGACTAAAGATGTTCCTTAGCGGTTTTCAGTTGTATACCTGAGAAGATAGATTCAGTTTGATGAAAACTGAATTTAGTGGTCAGGACGGTCACTCTTCGGACGAGTGACCGTGGGTGGCATTAAAAAAAAAACAAGCATTAAACTGTAGTAGCGGTTAGGGTGCTCAGTCTTCAGATGGGTGACCACAGGTGACATTACGAACAAACAGACTGAGAAAGCACGATGTGAAACCGGAGTTGGGGAGACCGGCCGGCCCCAGATGTCATTATCATGGTCTGTGGTGGTGCCGTCTGAGATTGTGGTAAACCTTTTGCGCCTAACTACTCTACTGGCATTTTTGCCGCTTGTAGTGCGATCGACCTCCGACGAAGTGCCTTTTCTTATGCAAGAATATTTAAACAGTTCTTACTGCCCTTCCGCATTACGCATTTTCTGCGCTCCTTATTATAATTTAATCTTTTAATTATTTTTTTAGACTTTACTGAACATACTCGTAGGCCAGCGTATGAGATCTGACCTACCAATCGCATTTCGCTTATGATATAGATATCAATACTCGTAGTCTAAGTTATTTATTAATAAACATTTGTTTACAAGTCATTATCAATGATATAGTAGCGTACGCATATAAAGGTGGCCAGGTGTGCAAAACAATGGCAAAGAGTAGCAATCTATACCACCCACGCTTTTAGACGATCGCGTGGCAAAACCTTGTGTTATTAGATACGGCGCCTGCGCGGCTTTTAAGCTTCCTGAGACCGTGTGTAAGATGCCTAATATTTATTTCTTTATTTTATTTTTTCTGCCAGACACAACGTCCTGCCGCACTGCCTCCGTGCGGCTTTTGGTTGCGTCATCATGTGTCCGCTTGGCCTACACGGACCTACCGCACTAGCGTATGTAAACGGTACTGAGACCATTGTCTTAGAAAAATTGTACTTCAACAAGTAAACACGGACATAATGGATAGAATACATTGTGTGTTATGGAAGCAGAAACGTAAAGTGGTTTCAGTAGTGTCATCAATGGTACTGGTTCATGGTACTTCTGACACAAAAAGGAACTCGGACGGCTAGAGCCGCAATGGAAAAAAGTTTTTTTGTTCATTTTCTACGTGTTGTATTGTTGTAACAAAAACCTACTGTACTGTACTGTACCAGCCTTTTTTTTAATAGTCCACTGCAGAACGTAGGCCTACCCACGAAGGATGATTGGGCCATATCCACTACGCTGGCCCAGTGCGGGTTGGTGGATTCACATATTCACGATGTTTTCTTTCACCGAAAAGCCAGTGATGTAAAATTCCGTACATAAATTCCAAAGAACTCATTGGTACGGGACGGGACCGGGGATTTGAACCCACGACCTCACGATTGTAAGGCGGGTGTCACTACCTCTAAATCACCATAGCACAAGAATCTACAGAATTGTAATATTGTATTTACATTATAATTATATATATTAATTTATTTGTCGTTTTCCCGCAAATTTTAGCCGCTTCAAATTATTATCACTGTACTGTATTCAAATTATTATCACTGTACTGTATTTTTTTGTGATGTCGGTGCCGAAAATATCTTCCTTGATGTAAAGACGTACTACTTTTTCTTAAATATTATAACAGCTTTCCGTATTTGCATCCGACGTACCAGTTATGCTATTCTACATATTTTAGGATAGAAACTAGCACCTGGGAACTCGAGGTGCCCAAGGTGGAAGCGCCCTTTCCAGTGCCATTTTAACTTCCTTAATAAATTCCTAAATCTTATTAATAAGTGTGATAATTTCTTATTTTACCGTACCCTGCGCAAATAGTAGTTAAGAATTAAGCTAGCCATTACTATAAATATTTTAGCATCATTTCGTTATCATTCCTTCGATGTCATAACATCAGCTTTACATAGAGCTCTATAGGATCCCAAAATACCGATGGACAGGCTGCGCTAAATTCCAACGGTCTTCATTACATAATCTTATGTCATTAATTAATAACATTTGAGGTCAACAAATCTCAAAAATCGAACACCGATGCAGCAAACCGAAATCCTTGTTCCCCCAGCCAGCGGCGGTTACACAACCACCTGCGACTCTCACCGGCCGCGCACGCGCAGTCGCACTTGACGCTCCAACATCGCTCGACCAACCGCGCGCGCCGAATCGCGATCGAATTTCAAACATTTCAAACCGCGAATTCTGTGTTTTGAAAACTCAGTGACAATAACGGATTTTATATCTGAAAAGACTGAATATCAAGTGATTGTGCGGGAAAGTGAGGGTATGCGTATGCGCGTATGCTGATGGTTTCACTTTCTATACGCGGGACATATCGAACGGTAAGTGGCGGTACCAGCGCTTGCGCAATACGTTCAATTAGCTTTTAGTAAGGAAATGAGAAGTCATCCACGTTGACTGTACTTTTTGTTTATCTTGAAAATATACGTAAGCTCGTAATGGCCGGGTGTAAAGACCTAGTGTCAGAGTTTTCAACCGCCTGAAATCGTCTGAAATAAATGTGGTCTATAATTTTATTTGCCAGTAGTATTGTACATAGAAATAAAATAAAGGGATAAAGAGAGAGATGGGTTCCTACAAAACCGCTGATTGTCAATTATCATTAAATTTTAAGCTGTTTTACAAGTAAAATGACTGATGAAGGTATTATGTAAGAGCTAAGACAGTGCATTCAGAAAGCACCGGACGTTTGGAGATTAAGTACCGGAAGTACAAACAAGTGGTATAGGCCGAATCATACAAGTTGGCGGATGTGAAGTTAGCTAAAACATGCGCAATATCCAATCAATGCGCAGCTTTAAGCCGATCGTCCACCGCCGCTAAAGCTAAACGAACTAAGCTCAGTGAACTAAGCTAAGCAAAACTAGGAAATAAGTTGTCCGTCCACCAAAATATAAGCTAGAACTACGTTAGTGATGGTAGTTCGGATCGAACTACACAGCTAAGTTAGTTCGACTTAGCTGGGCTATTTTACGTAGCTTAGCTGGCATAGTGCGTCCACCGCAACATGTATGAAAAACTGGCTCAACTACGCGAGCTAAGCTAAACTACAGGATTGAATATAACGCAACTTGTAGCTGACTTCACATCCGCCGACTTGTATGATTCGACCTATACCTAGTATAGATTTTGTAAGGTGCTCTAGGTATACAAAACATTTCTCTACCGAGTATCTTCGATTGGCAAATAAACTAAAAAGTTTTAAACTGGAAACCTTAATTATCATGATTGTATGTCATTATCTCTTTTCATTTTTTTAAGCTTGAGTATATTTTAAAAACAATAATTATTTTTCACAACAGCGACTTACACCATGTAGATACAGAATTCGCATCTGTTCGTACACATTCATATTATTGTTGATTTTTCAAAAACTGCTCTGCCGAATTCGATAAAATTTAAATGAGGAGTATACTCTTTCGAACTAAAAAAGATTTATTTAAATCGGTTCACAATTGGCGAAAATATAAATGAACATATACAAAAAAAAAAACATACAGACGAACAGATTCAGACGGAAGTCAGTAATAAGGTAACAACTGAATTAAGAACCGTCCCTTTTTTGAATTTGGTTGAAAATTAGACAATACTTTAAATTACTCAAATTCTGAACAAAGAATCAAACATGATGTGTTATGGCCTACTTTGTTTCTCCACAGTATACATACAGGGTTATATTTTAACCCTGTACTAACTAAGCCAAATGGGGGTGATTAAGACCATCATTATGAACAAATTTTACTATCGGGCCAAACCAAAATTCGAGAAAAAAACAGCTGTTCCATACAAAATTTCTACGCTATATGAAACAGCTGATTTTTTTCGCCAACCCTGGTTGGCCCCATAACAAATGTTATTCATAAGATGGCCTTAATCACCCCTTGCGGCTTTATACGGTGTAAGCAAATAACCCTGTATAAAGATGAATCCTTCCTACTAATATTATAAACGTGAAAGTTTGTGAGGATGGATGGATGGATGGATGGATGTATGGATGTTTGTTACTCTTTCACGCAAAAACCACTGAACAGATTGAGATGAAACTTTGCAAATATATAGCTTATATATCAGAATAACACATAGGCTATAAATTATAATGATATATTGCGTATGCGGGCGAAGCCGCGGGTAAGAACTAGTATTGTATAAAATTATGATAGAAGAGTCTAGCGCAAAGGTTAGGTATTAGATGCGCTAATACTGCATCTTTAGAAAGTATACCTACCGGAAGTAAGCACTTATGTGAGATAAGCTTTTCTACACTATCTATTAAAGCTAAAACTACGAAGAAGAGATTGTAAATTGTCTATTAAATGGAACATTTTATTGTTTTAGCTGTAGGACGTCCACGTTTTCAAATTTTCAATAGGACCAGCTGCTGCATGTCTTTTGATTTAATTAGTCATCTGTCCACCTTGTTAGGTGGACGTCGCACTTACGATAAAACTATGTCCATGATTTAGCTATTGATAATCTTGCTCTTCCATTTCCTAATTCAAACTAAATGCATGCCTACTGCCAATTTAATTTTGTCGGTTTATTAATTATTTTCTCGTGAAATCAAAACAACTATTGATTTCCACTATGACTAAAATTAAATAACCTACCTTCTTAAACTAAAAAGAAAATAAAAATAATACAAAAACAAACTAAAAAAAAAGAAACACAAAATAAAATATTATAAAATAAATAAGCAATATTTTGTCAATAGTATGACAAAGTAGATGTAATTTTTATAGGTTGTGGCACCCATAAAACTTAACGCTAAATATTAAAGTAAAAGTTCCAATTTATTAGCTTTTGTATAATATCATTGGCAAGTAATTTAGATAACACAAAATAAATAACAATGAGTATTTTTATCTCTTCAATTAAGAAATCAATGAAAATATACTACTACTATAGGGCGAATCAAACTACTTGGCGGCTGTGATGTTAGCTACAAGCCGCGGATAACCCGTTCCTGAACGGAGCTCCAGGATTGGTTTATCAGCCGCTTGTAGATAACACAGGCGCGGAGAAATTAGATTCTGCCCTCAGACCAAATAAAAAAAACCGGACAAGTGCGATTCAGGCTCGCACATCGAGGGTTCCGTACAAACACGTAGTTAAAATAATTAAAAATCTGTTTTAGCATGTGATAATGAAGTTATTTTGTATGATACCTTACATGATACGATTTACATAATTTGAATTTTGAATCCATATTTTGTGAATTTAGAGGCCCTATTTTTTGTGATTTAAATAAAAATGTACAGTTTTCAGATTTATTCCTATATGTGTACTCTGAGACAATGCTTCTTACCAAATTTCATAGCTCTATGTCATCGGAAAGTACCCTGTAGGTTTTGATTTTTGTGAGTGTGAAATATGCAGTTTTTTACGACATAAACGGCTCTAACTTCTTTTTATTATAACTGAGAAATTTTACTTTTACACAACTGTAAGAAACCATAGATATTCGTATACAGTTTAAATTTCAATTCGATATCTTTACGCGTTCCCGAGATAAAGAGTCTTGACATACACACAGACGGACAACAAAGTGATCCTATAAGGGTTTCGTTTATGCCGTTTGAGGTACGGAACCCTAAAAATCAAGACAGAATGTTGTGAGCAAACAAGTGAGGCCGACAAAAACTACGTTTCGCTGTGTTTACACACACATCAACGTACAAGGAAACTACGCCTTGGCTTGACAGTCGAACTATGGCGGCGCAACAGAGATGCACTCACACATGTATAAAAAACCCGCTTCACTTGACTGTTCAACGACGTTCCCTCTTGATTTTTTTATTTGCTCTGTGATGCTGCCTAAAACAAATTCACGTCAAAGTATAAGTAAGTATAGATAACGCTATATTTTCTCGAATTTAATATTTATTTAAATCTCCAACTCACCTCTATAAGTGAAAATATAAATGCCCGTATATTACGCAACGGTTGGACTAGATATGCAAAAGTATTAACTATGCAGCGCTCGACATCTCTGCGTAACTGAAGGCGGCCATATTCACGGGGCATACGATGCGGGTGGTGCAGCATTGTAATGACCCAATGGAGCCTGCATGCATAATGTAGCAGTTTTTACTCTTGTTGCTTGGAAAATATGCATAGGTTTTGCAAGTTTCATCATCATCAGATGTAGCTTCTCAACCAATAGATATAAAAAGATTAGGTAAACTCAAATTCACTCTTTACTTAACACAAATAAACAATCAAATCTTTCCTTATTATAAAACTGGTATGGATTAAAATGTATCATCACTGAGAATTACTAGACATCAACTTAAATTCAAATTCACTCATTACTTAACTTTAAAATGTATCAGTGAGGTACTAACGGGTCCCAAACTTGATAAAGCCTGAATTTTGGACATGGGTAGGGCACCTTATTCCCCAGAGGTCGTAGCCTCTGGCGCCCAGCCTTGGCAAAGGCGAGAGACCCCGAGGCCAATACTCACCACGCTAAAGAAGGTGGTAGAAGGACCACAGGTCAATCCTAAATTGTTACTTGTACACGTTTGTTTGTATCATATTTTACTCTTACTGTGCCATCTGCCTCGGTCCTTTACCAATCGCGTTCAGGCAATTTAAACCATATCACTGACCCAACTTGTAACCAGACAACCAATTATTGATAATGATGACCACATTTCTTACTCTACCTTGCTGTTCTCCATCCATCCTTCGAAAACTCTATGACCCCGTGGATCATTTTTTTGTGTGCTATGTACTCGTAGACAGCACATAATTGGATATAAAAAGATTAGTAGGTATATTGGACGTACAGTGCCCTAGATTATTTATTCGTTGACTGCTACGGGTACTATTACTATCACCAGTGAGGTGTAACATTAATTGACTACCACCATAAAGATAATTGATAGCTCAAGCACTTACTCGTAGCTATGTGTAGAGACAATCACAGTGCCCGTGGTCCTACTAGTAGTACTTGTGGTAGACTTGAGAGCCTATGCCAATTCCGCAAGACTTACATTTAACTACTAGTTTTTTTTTTGGCGGGAACGTGGAAACATCATGTCGCCGCATTGTAGTATGTGGTGTGTTACCGAAACTCTATAGAAGTCTCTAGTAAAGTCACCACTGCTTTACTAAGGTATGACTTGGACTACGCTTTGATTTGACCTTGCCTGTAACTATTTCATTGAAAAGGAATCAAATCCTTTTCAATGCACTATTTTGATAAAAAATAAAAAAAACACTAACAGGTTGTACTTGACACTAGCAAATGCATAAACCATGCGACGCCAAAATATAAAGGAAGAAGAAGAACTATACATAGGTAGTTGTAGGTTGTTTACTATGCCTTTAGCTACTCAACTTTTGCCAATAAGACAATCAAAGCGAAACAGCAATTTCGCAACACTTCTTAACATACATCAACACTGCAATAAGCACAACCTTTCCACGAAAACTCTTTGTAACATAAAGGGTACGCAAAAACTAGCACAGCAAACTAGAACCAGCTTAACCTGAGTACAAATAGCGTTCCTAATCGCCAAGTAATCGTATTTACATGCATGTATTGTGCCGAATCGAAATTGTGCAAGTAGAGCTAAGTTTCCCATGTGAACTAACTTACATAACCCGACCACTGCAAAGTGGGACAAGTTACAATAAGTGCAAAAACTTAGCGGCATGACGAATGTGCAGTTAGAATAATAACTGAGTCTATGCAAGTTTCAATCAACAGAAAACAGTTTTTGAACTATGAACTCGATGTTCAAGAAGAGATCAACAGAAAACTATGTTTGTAAGCGTAACACGTTATTGCAGTCAATAGTGAGTATGTGAGAATACCTAGCTACTTAATGTTGTTTTTAAACTTTCGCATTTTAACTCAGTATTATTATATACTGCGGGAGTATTCGCACACTAAAATAAAAATAAATACCTCATCATAACCGAGTTGCTTCGATCGTGGTCACGGGTAGACTGACCGTCGTTATTTCAGCGCCCAATTAGTCCCGTAGAATATAATAAAAATACCTAGCTAGATATTTATTATGAAGAAATAGGCTCAGATCAAATAAAAAATCCAGAGGGAACGTCGTTGAACAGTCAAGTGAAGCCTGTTTTTTAAACATGTGTGAGTGTTCGCTGTTGCGCCGCCATAGTTTGACTGACAAGCCAAGGCGTAGTTTCATAGTTACCTGGATGTGTGTGTAATTGTCTGTACACGGCGAAGCGTAGTTTTAGTTGGCTTCACTTGTTTGTTCACAACATTCTCTCTTAATTTTTTATTTGCTCTGAGGAAATAGGAATACTTTAATCTAACAGCAAATGGAGTTGAAAATTTATGAAATGTAGAGCGGTAGACGCAGTCTCGGACATCCACCTGCAAAATGGTGATATTCTCTAGTCTAGTCTTCATCTATTTATATAAAAACTAGCTATTGCCCGCGGCTCCGCCCGCGTGGTATTTTGACTTTTGTGCTATCCCACAGGAATATTTTATTTTTCCGGGATAAAAAGTAGCTTATGTCACTTTCTGGCCCTTGAACTATATCCATGTTTCAAGTTAATCCGTTGCTCCGTTGCGGTGTGAAAGAGGAACAAACCAACTATCTCGGGTGTCCAGATTCAAAAAGGTAAAAAGTAGGAAGGTAAAATGATCAGAGTTTTGCACTTTGTTACTGGAACAAGAGGGCTCAAATTTCCCAAAAAGACAAATTACCTAATCTAACCAAATTTTAACCACTTGACATTCCAACGGGTGATTTTGAAGTATGCGACAAACGTTTTATTTTGTTCCACTCACTCTCGCGTATGGTGTATAATCAGATATGAATAAGACAGCTGTAACGTAGTTATTATTTGAGTAAAATTTAGCAATACTTCTATTACTTGTAATTTTTCTAAGAAAATTATTGTGTCGAAGTGTATTATTTTACTATCTTTAAATAATATTTTTGTGGAGCTATCCCTTAATTACCTTAACTCCAGAAGATGACCGGTAAAATCGCGCTGAATGTATTGCCGAAACCAAAAGATATTATTCCTACTCCATATAGAAGGCTCATGTCCAGCAGTGGACATGTCCGACATAGTCCGACTGCTAGTATGCTTCTAATAACTTGACCTCAAAATCCCCAATTCAATATAACTCCAAAAACAGCTCCTGACAACATTTTCAATCCAAACGTGCTCTAATTTTTCACACAGCTGTTTTATGTCATACCGATTCGGCAAGATGCATAATATCGGCACAATTATATCCAATAATGAACTGGAAATAGAATAAAAGCATGTATGTCTTTATTTGGTTTCCAGAATCGGTTTTGAGAGGTTGGTTTTTGTTAGCTACAAGGACCTCACGTATCGCATGCAATCGTATGTGCCCCAAATAAATTGTACTTAGAAGGTTAACTTAAATGTTTAATTCAAGCTACAATGCATTTTAAGGTTACGACAAAGTAGATATGTAAAAGTAATGTTTAATTAAACGCTCATTAAATACACCATAAATAATTGTATTAAAATTACGAAAATAATTGACCAACCAATGATTGGCAGATTTTACACTAATTATGTTCTTTTACAAAAAGTTTCTGAATGTAAGTAGGTAGAAAAAGGCTTTTACTTGAATTTTACTAGCTATAAGCACGTTTTAAAAAGTGTAATAAAACTTAATTTATTAATTTATCTAAATCTAATAATCAAAATTAATCATTCAAGGGTTGACGCCCGCCACGGCGTCGACACAGTCCATTTTTACTCATAATTAATAACTTTTACTAAGAGATTAAAAAAAAAACAGATTTTTTTACTTATATGTACTCTAAAAAGTGTAATAAAACTTAACTCATTAATTAAATAATAAATTAATTAGCAAAGGGTTTAACGCGATCATAACCCACGCATAATTTAACCATTTAAACCTCATTAAATATAAAATAATAAATTTCTGAAACCAGTTTCTGAATGATAATTAGAAAAATCTTTCGATTATGAAACTTTATGTCTAGTTCCGCGCAAATTATTATAGTTATATCATAACATCTGGGGTAGACCGGTTTGTGAGGTACGCTTACTTATTCATATTTTTTGTAAGACACGTAAGAGCTTGTTTTCTAATATATTACAATGTTGAGATAACGGAAACGTTTGTATTTTAACGTAAAAGAGTGTGCGTTACTTGTTTTTTTGGTGTTTTAGGGTTCTGTACCGAAATGGTTACAACTTTTTTCATTTTTCACGGATCTGACCTAAAATAGACTAAGTAGGTACTTTTTATATTTGGATGTAGAATAGGGCTCCATTTAGCCACAAACTGGCCTGATGGAAAGCGATGTTGTAGCCGAAGATGGAGTATGTAGACCTAGAAGATAGCTAGCAATCTGGTCCCACCTGCCCCTTTCTTATATCGTACGGCTAGACAGACGCGACCAAAGCGACACCCTTTTATAGTGGACATCCCACGCGTTAGAACCAAGCGTTTTGAGACCACATTTCTCATACGAACTGCCAGAATGTGGAAAGCTTTGCCTGAGTCTCTTTCCGTTAAAATACAATGTAGGTGTCTTCAAATCTCAAGTAAATAGGTATCTTCTAGGTAAGTGTGCTACATCTTAGACCGCATATCTGCTTAACATCAGGCAGTGTGTAGTCAAACGCAAACCTATTTGAAATAAATAAAAAAGCTATTCACTCTTGACTTGAAGATATTCAAACTGTAATTGTCAGGCAGGGCATTCCAATCCCTGGCGGAACTTAATGAAAATAAGCTACAAGTTCTAACCTAAAGTTAAGTAAATAAAAAGTATAAGTGCCATATCGTAAGTGCTGTATTTTTCCAGATGGAACTCTTGGCCTGGGGCTATCCTTCCGTCATTGAACAATCTGGGAATCTTGAAATCGAGAGTAAACAGGTTCTTTCTAATTAAACGTGCTACATCGTAGACAGCAACTCTGCTTAAGATCAGACAAGATGTGGTGAATTCGAATTAAAAAGAAGTGCGTAAGTTGACGACTCACGCGTATCTATAGCCTATCGTACACTGCATCGATCAAACTTGCCTTATAAGTAGCTCGTAGTTGTGAAAAACATTTGTAGCAGCGATTGTGTAAACAAACCGACAAAAAGCCATTGTTAGCCAAACTGGGGCATCACGAGTTGATAATGCTATCAGGCGCGCCTGTCAAACACCGCCAATCTTCGTGACACATCGGCTCATTTCGTGCAATCGTGCAGCTTTGCAGCTTTTGGTCAGTGTTGCCAACGCATGCTTTCTTGTAGTATTGTCTTAAAAAATCTACCTAAATAAATGATGGATATACGCTCGCTGACCTCTTTTCTACATTTTAATTTGTATAGTTTTATAATATATATATATACTGTCATTTTTTATAAGTATAAAATCATCAATAGCTGTATCACGTTCGATATTTATGATTGTCATTGTTCAACTATACTTTGCATATTATTATGTTGTTTTTAAACTTTCGCCATTTGAACACATTATTATTTATCTCGTAATTTTAGTGCGCGATTAGTCCCGTAGTATATAGTAATAATATACTTTGCATACTATACATATAGTTTTTTTTTATAAAACGCAAATTGATCTCATTTTGTACACTTTTTATAGCTTTTTTATTATGGTTGGCTATTTTTAACGTCTCATATATCGATAAACGCTAGCTGCACGCACGAAAAAGTGTCACGTTCTACCAAAGCCGAGCGTGCAAGCGAGAACACGGAACAAGTGATTGGATTTGGCTGATTATGACTCTCTATGACTCACAATCAGCCAAAGCGTTCGGCTTGTATCAGTGTTTTCTTATGAAGTTATCACGTGAAATTATAGACCGTAAACCGACTATAAATACAGATAGCCCATTTTTATTAGGGTTAGTCATGTACAACAATTCATAAACAATTCGTCTCCTGTACTTAATTACACCTGTACTTCATTCTATAAAAAAACCTTGTAATTACTTAAAACCAAATATTATAGCAAAGAAGTAAAATTGCAAATTAAATAAATTAGACGAAAAAAAGTAACCCAATTTCAAAAAGTAGAGTGGCAACATTAAATAAATCTCGGACGACAAACGACATTGAGCGGCGTGCTCGTAACATGACGCAACGCTTTCGCCGATACTAACCTGCCGATTCCGATTTTGTAATTATATCGGAATGCAATGCTTTCTTATTTTGTATCGGTTTCCGCGCGTTGCATAACTAGCTCTGTGTAACTATTGCCCATCGTCATAACACTTCCGTTTTGGGCACGGGGCGTGTTCTCGCGTTTACTTATGAGTTAGGATCATTTTGAATAATTTGAGGTTATGTTTGGAGTGGTTGATTGATTTATTCGAATGATGAACATTAATGAAGTTGTTAACCTGATTATCGATACCAAATTGATAGATCGGTGATTGAACAGTTACGCGTGTGATTATATATATACCTATATAACAGTATTTATTAATTAAAATGATGAACTCAAATTAAGACTACGGATATCGGGTTGATATCTGTTATCAGGTTATTTATTTATTTATTACAAATACTACTATCATTACAGGCTTAGCCTAATGCAATAGTGTATGTCACTCTTAAAATTATGTTAGTGTAAGTATGTCTTATAAAATTGATAGAAAATTACAAAATGTCATAAAATATTGAAAAATGTAGTTATACTCGTACAGGTCGCGGCATATAATTAGCGCTGAGCAAAGTTTGGAGGAGATGGCTGCGCAAGGTAACAGCTATACCTACTAAACCCATGCGCAGCCATCCACTCCAAACTTCGCAACACTACCCTCAGCGCTAAACTTACGTGCCGCTACCTGTAACAAGGTATTAGTTTATTAGTTCGTAGTTCTATCATTTTTTATTTAATTGATTACATAAAGATTTACTTGAAGTGAAATAAAATATTATGTTATTATAATATAACTATTATGAACTGGTATAACGTAATCGTAATTTATCGCACATACCTATTCGAAATAGATAGTTTTTTTTCAATACAGACCTGAAATTATTATTACACATGTCTATTACAAAGTAACATGCCATAATCTATTTTTTCTAAACGATACAAGTAATAAGTATAAAAAATAGAATGTAATCGTTTTAAAAAAGACCATTTCTCCAAAGACATATTTCTACGTACAAACGACATCAACGCGCTCGCCTAACATCTTTAAAAATAATATTTATTGTTTAAACATAGACTATTAATTGATAACATAATTATTATAACTACTATTCCAAACAAAGTAAGGTACAAACGACAAATTGTACTCACAAAAATAAAAAAACAATAAGTGACTGTTTCGATTATGATATTATTTAACTAATTTTACTAGCCAATAATAAAACGCACTTTTAAATAATCACTATTATTCACTATTCACTTCCTAATCAAACTGACTCAACTACAAACCTGCGGTAGAATAAAAAACTATCAATTCATGTGTTGCAATATTACAACTCTTTCCACTTATCATAAAATAAATCACACAAAACAAAGCGTAACTTTCGCGTAAGTTAACAGACAAATAAATCAGTGTTGCCCTGTAGACGCGGATTAACATCAACTCTAAATCAATTAACGCGTAACCTCCTTACACGTTCACACAATTCAAACAAACTTTATCTACATCGGGTAATTACGGCTAGTTCATTACGGTAATTAGAGTAAGATTGGGAGATAGGAGTTATATGGTAACACATACGAGTAGGTGACTTTAATCTGCTGCTAGCAGAATAGCAGTTAATTTATTAAACTTTTACTACCCTTACCTTTTACTATCAGATTCCTTTTTGATTTTTTTTAGTTAAAAGGAGAACTTGACTATCTTGCGTAGACCGTAGTATGTAATTTTCTTGTAGAGTCGAACCCCTAAACCAAAATACTTCAAAATAAACTTCTAACTAGATCATAAGTAGGAACTCAACCCCGTCATCCATCGGTAGTATATGTACCTACCTATACACAAAATTTGAACAACAATAGTTAGAGAGTACTTAATTTATTATAAACATTTGATAAGCAGTGTACACACTGTACTGTAACAGTACTGCATCAGCCTTCTTAATAGTCCACTACAGAACGTAGGCCTACCCACGAAGGGTGATTGGGCCATATCCACCACGCTGGCCCAGTGCGGGTTGGTGGATTCACATACGCCATCGAATTTCTTCTACGAATATATACAGGTTGCCTCACGATGTTTTCCTTCACCGAAAAGCCAGTGGTGTGAAATTTCGTACATAAATTCCAAAGAACTCATTGGTACGGGACCGGGATTTGAACCCACGACCTCACGATTGTAAGGCGGGTGTCACTACCTCAAGCCACCACGGCTAAAAATTTTGTTAAAATATTGTAAAATATCCTAGTTGCATATGAAATGAAAATATATATAAACCTTCTTTTGCATTTTTCCACACCATAAATAAATAGTTCGGTAAAAACACTTATTTTGATCACGCTCCTATGAAATAAAATTCCAAATTGGTCATAAATCATAAAGTTTGCGTACTGGTTTGATGCAACAGTGCGCTTGCGCCGGCGAGTGAAGGAAAGTGAAATCTGTGGGATGAGAGTCGTCGCGCAGTGTCGGCCCGATTGGCATCGGGGTTAGCATCGAGACAACACAGCGGTGGGATCCTGAAACACAATTATTTTTGGCCTGACGTCTTATAAATCGATGAGCGCCGGCTGCTTGCACGAAAAAGCATGATTCGTTGTCACATTTCGCCTGAGCCGAACGTGCAAGCGAGAGCGTGGAACTAGTGATAGAGAAGCACGATCAGACTAAGCGTTCGGCTTGTACAAATGACGTTATCGCGTAATTTTATGTCCGTAAACCGACTTTACAGAGAACAAATTTTTGATTGGAAATTAATAACTACAGATACAAGGGTCCGTGCCCGTTATTAGTGAATGTACGAAGAAAGGGGTCACCCTAAACCTTAAATATTAAAAGGTGAGAAAATTAGTTTTATAATCGCATGCCATAGGCACCAACAAGCACTGGAATTACAGACTGTCAACATTCTGCATAGCTCCCATCCGTTTTGGTGAAAGACTTGTTTTGGGTATCTTCATCTTAAAATATGAACAAATAAATGTAAATTTTCCAGCGAAATGTTGTGCAACAAAAGAAAAAAAATACGAAACAAAAGGTTTTTTAATAGTAAAATGATGCAGTCAAAACAACTTTCTATACTTAACCAGCATATTAATTATTCATGCATGCTCTCAAAGATTTGTTAAATCAAGTAGCACCCTGTCAACCAGTGTGGTGGAATATGGCCTGAGTCCTATCGTAATAAATACCTACTCGTTGTTAATATAGGAATGATAAACACATCAAAAAGAAATAATGGAAAAATATATTGTGTTTGGGACATTACCTGGTACAGTATTTAACTATTTGTTATAGAAAATGATTATTCTATTATTTTCTTTGAAAATCATCACCATTTAAAGGAATTTAATATTTTTGGATCTTATTGTCCTTTAATATTGCTTCGACCTGCAGCGTAATAGAGATCTTGAACAAAAATCAAATTAAAAAATGTGAAATTCCATTGAAATTAAGAATTCGACGCGATTGTTTTACTTTGTGTCTTTATTTACCATTATTTTAATGGATATTTTGAGCTACTTTACAGGTACACAGTATGATCCCATTTTGCAATATTTTCTTTTAGGGGCTATTATAAATCTATTTGTCACTCGCGAACCAAAACGAAATTAAAAAAAATATAAAAAAGTCAGATACTTACCATAACAGAACATTGTTCTACAAATTGGTGCTCATCATTAAATCATAAAACAATACTAGTAATTATCTAACCTTGTAAAGCACAACAAGGTCAAAAACCCACAGCAACTTAATAAGTTAATTACAACTAATATAGGTCACAGTTTCTAAAGAAAACAATCAGATATCCCCCCACGAGGAAAACTTTGTGTGAAAGAGAAAATAAAAACAATACCCGGTATAGTAATAGTTAATCGATGTTACATCTCTGTTACAAGATAATTATACGGAGGCATTGTGTAGATAGGATGCAATAAGAAAGCAATAACCTTTGTGACATGAGGTTGTGACAATGGAAGTTAATTAACTTGAACTTGTGACAATCCCTGACGAGACAAGCAAATTAAAAATTTTGATCCGATCGTATCAGAATACACTTCATTCTCTATGAAAAATATATCTCTAAACACTAGTATGCACATATCGTGTGATGGTTAGCGCCGATTTCAATGCAGACTATTTTTCAACGGAGATGGTGTCATAGAAGGGTACTAATTTCCAAGCAGTTTAGGCTGTGTTGCCGTTGCGTCGTGTGTTATCCATACCGCGTATTGTCCATACCTCTAATAAGAGCTAATTATACTCCGAATGTCTCTAAAAATCAAATCATAAATGACAAACGAATGTTACTAATGAGCTTAAGTACACAGAATACTACGGGGAAAAAGTCGTGCCCGTGGTACTAGTAGTAGTAGGTACATCTGATAGACAAGCCTATAGACGCAGACGGGGCAGTCGAAGCGGTCGTGAAGTTTTCGGATAGAGCCCACGTACCGGTTAGCTCAGCGTAGCGTAGGACAGACGAAGGTAAACATACTTGGAGGATTTAGCTACGTATAAAACGTCCCTGTAAACCTACAATCTAATCAAGACTGAAAACTACCGATATTCCTCAGCGAATAAGCAAATTGAAGTGGCAGTAGACAGGGTATGGTTTGAAGAACAAATGGCTGATGGGGCCGAAAAGTTCTCAAATGGCGACCACGGACCAGCAAGCGCAGCTTAGGACGTCCATCGACTCAGACTGACGATATAATAAAGATCGCAGGAACGCGCTGGACACAAGCTGCTTCCAACCGGCCTTATTGGAAATCCATATCGGAGACCTATGTCCATCAGTGGACATTGTACAGCTGATGGATGGCTGGACGGATGGAATCAAGACCACGGGAACAGGCTGGGCAAGAAGCTTTCACAAAAAATACTTCGCACAGTTAAACTACAAAGTATAAGATAAGTAACACATTTTTTGTGCTAAGCGTTCTGGCTTTAGTAATTACGCAACGTCTTAGATTACAGCGCAACGTTTACGTTACGTTAACAAAATATTGATGTGAGTCACTTCCCCCGAGTGCGTAAACGAGGCTGTTGCAGCCTCGACTGTTTCTTGCCGATTCTTCGCTCTACTTCCTACGCTTATCAATACGAAGATATACCGTCCACTTAAGGCACTATTTTCATTTTTGCAATTGCTTTATTTATTTAATACTGTTACCGGCTGCTTTGCCCACATGATATTAGGATAAAACAGTTTTGAGTCAGTCGTTACTTTGCGGAAAATCATCTTCACATCTTTGTTTTGAATAAATAATTTAGTGTATTTCCGCTATCTTGTAATATATTAATAATGTGTTAACAACAAATAAATGTTATATAAAAAGAATTATAATATTTATTTGTTGTTAACAGATTATTAATAAATTATTATTTAAAAAAATGATAATAATTATTATTTTATCTACATTATTTAAAAACAAAATAGTTTTTTAAATGTATAATTATTGCAATATTAATAATAGTGTTTTTTTTAACTATCTTAAACTTATTTTCCTACAACAAGATAGCGGAAATACACTAAATATTTATTCAAAACAAGGATAAAACAGCCTATGATAACCTAGCCATTAAACTATATCCATGAAACAATAAATTGACTATAATTCAATAAGTTATTGACTTTATGAAGCTGTTTAATAATAATAATATAATAATAATATTTTTGGGACATCTTACACACGGCCTCTGACCCCAAACTAAGCAAAGCTTGTGATATGGCTGCCAGAGACTGATATACTACATATACTTATTTTTAAATACATACTTATATAGATAGTAACTAAATAACACCAAGACACAGAGCAAACATTTATGTTCATCACATAAATATTTGCCCTGCATGGGGATCGAACCCACGCCTCTTTGATCCAGAAGTTAGGGTCACTAACCACTGAGCCACCGAGGCAGTCCTTGTTGTATCCTTGTTTTATTGCAAAGTCGTAATCGAAGTAGTTTAGTTAACCGGTAGAGCGTTTTAAAACGGCCAAATGATTTTCAATTTAAATTATATTCTTATTTTACTAATTTCAATTAGTGTTATTGATCATTAAAGCCGGTGGCTTCAGTTGTTACCCCCTTAGCAGCAAACTTCATATTGTTCCGGTACCTACATACGTATGTAGATGTACAGTTCCATTGACAGCTATTGAAAGTGAATAGGTATTTGTATTACTACTTGTTTTGTCGGATAACAATAGCTGTGCTAATATTTGGGGCTGCACAGTTTTGCATTACTATAGGTGTTATGTCAGATGGCTTCACGCATCTTATACAAGGTTTGTTTGTGTACGATTGGCAATAGAGGTCGTAGCCTACATTTTTGTTTAAGGATTTAGTCGGAATAATTAAAAATGCGTATTAAAATTAATTATTATTTATTACACCTACCAGTCAATGACGCAGTAAATTCTTTTCTGACATATCCAATAAGTAATTGAAGACAAATGCCGACATAATTCATGTGTTTTTCTTACTAACTTTTTTTAGTGTACCCTATTTCAGTATAACCAAAGATTTTACATTAGTTTTTCATCAATATCGTTTTCCTATTTTCTATCATAACAACTAGGTAGCTATAGTAATATCATCCAAGTAAAAAATCATTTGTGTTTTATTGTTATAATTATGTTTCGCAAGAAATCGCAACACCAACTTCCACCGTGTACAGAATTCGTATAATTTGCATGAGTCGAATGTGACATCTATGTATATTTTTGTTGATTTATCAAAAACGGCCCAGCCGTATACCTCGGATGTACACTCTTTTGAACTAAAAAATAATTTTTAAATCGGTTCACAATTGGGGAAAATATCGATGAACATACACAAAAAAACCGGACAAGTGCGAGTCAGGCTCGCACATCGAGGGTTCCGTACAAATCCAGAAAACTTCACAAAATTGGGAACTACGTTGTTAAAATCTCTATACTCATCATCATCATCGACAAAAGTTTTTTTTTTTACTTTTCTCATCATTCATCGAAAATTGTTAAAATAATTAAAAACCTGTTTTAGCATGTGCTCATGAAGTTCTTTTATATGATACCTTACATGATACGATTTACTCACTTTGATTTTGAACCCATATTTTGTGAATTTTGAGGCTCTATTTTTTTATGATTGAAATAAAAATGTACAGTTTTCAGATTTATTCCTACATGTGTACTCTGAGACAATGCTTCTCGCCAAATTTCATAGTTCTATGTCAACGAGAAGTACCCTGTAGGTTTTGATTTTTGTGAGTGCGAAATATGCGGTTTTTTATGACATAAATGGCTCTAACTTTTTTAAACAATAATTGAGAAGTTTTTCTTTTACACAACTGCAAAAGACTATAGATATACGTATACAGTTTAAATTTCAACTCGATATCTTTACGAGTTCCCGAGATAAAGAATCTTGACATACACACAGACGGACAACAAAGTGATCCTATAAGGGTTCCGTTTTTGCCGTTTGAGGTACGGAACCCTAAAAATACATACAAACTAACATAGTACCTCCTCGTTCTTGGAAGTCGGTAAAAATACATATTATGTGAAATATTTTTGACATATAGTTTTTTTTTACTTATTATAACTGTATGCGTTTGACTAAATTCTGCCTGATGTTAAGAAGATATGCGGCCTGCCTATTTACAATACTCGAGATTGATACTGAAAGTTTAGTTCTGTCATTACTAAACTAAATTAATTTTTTAAAAGCCGTTTACAAAATAACTCTCCCTGAGTGAATCACTCGCCGCGTGACGATGTTCACATGGCCATTGTAATTTCTCCGCGCCTCGTAACTAGAGCGTTCAGTGAAAATGTGCACACGTGGATTATGTCGTGGATTCAATATGAATGGTGTTTCCTGCGATTATAAACATTAGTTAAACAATTGATTTTCTGTAAAGTCGATTTACGGATAACAATTTTACGTAATGACGTCATAAGAAAACATTGAATCAAGAACTGAAACAAGGCCGATTATGCCTCTCTATAGCTTGTTTCGCGCTTTCGCTTGTACGCTTGGCTCAAGCGGATCGTGACACTTTTTCATGCGTGCATCCGGCGTTCATCGATTTATAAGAAGTTATCACGTCATAAATACCGCATAACTATTGTATTGCATCCGGAACATGTTTACACAAATAGGTAAGGTAGGTACTCATCGTTGTGAACAACTTTTTCTATGAGGTCAACCCTTAAGCCTTTAATTTACGTGATCTGTTTGATTGTCTGCTATACAGAATCTGGCAACACTAAAAATCGGATCCTAGCGCAATCTCAATAGCTTTACATTGGTACTCGTAATGATGGTAGGTAGATATGTAGGTAAAAAGATACAAATAGTAGGTTTATAGGTAGATCAAAATAGCAAAATTACTACAAAATCAACTTTAAGTCTATCGCTAATATTCACCACTGGGCAAAAACATTTATATGTACTATACTTGGCTCTACTTTCATGGCAAAGAACGTTTGTACCTATTTAATTATTCGAAGAAAAAACCACGAACACTTTTTAGTGAACTTCGGAATGCTGAACACTGTCGAAGAAATTGTTAATTTATAACTCAAAGCCAACTTTCCCGTCCTCCGATTTTCCAGCAACCACAGTCCGTCAGGCGCTTTCTTCGGCCATTTCCCGCCATTTTCACGACACCAGCGAAGCGACGCTCTGACCACGCCGCGCTGACGATGCGTTTCACGAGACATAATCGCCAATTATTTGTGATTATTTTTATCCTAAAGTAACAACCTGCCCTGATTTTGTTAGGGTTAACAGTTATAACATAATCTAAAGTCATTGAAAATTAATACAGGTACTTGTTGCGTTAGTTATGTTAGGTATAATATGAGTGTAACCATGTTTCAGTTTCGTGCTTATCAAGTTATGCGCGAGCGCAATAAAAATAGATATTTTTTCAATTAATAACAGTAGCGAACAGCTTTTTAGCTTTGAGAATGTTATATTATGTAAATTTCAGATCCTCTCTGTCTCAAAACCAATGTTCAGAGACCTATGGAGTCCCTAAAACTTTGGTTGTTAGTATCATACCTATTACAAATAGTAAAAAGAAATTCTTCATGAGCAAACTTACTTAAGCGGTGAACATAATAGTGTCTCCAATAGGTACTCACCAATTATCTGATTCGCTGCTTTCGCGTCGCATGCCGCTTCCTCCAGCTAATAGCTGTCGATTACAGCTGCTGAGCAATACTCGGAACTATTGTAATTAACTTAAACTATGTAAAGGCAAGGTTAGTAGATTGCGCGGTGGTTTGCAGGAAACTATCGATCAGAAACGTCCTATGATTTTCCTATGGAAACTTAATGTGTTTTCGCCGGTAGGGGGCAGTGGTCCAACTGAGCTGTCTAATCAACTGAACTATGATTCTTCCCTCAGCAGTAACTCTACCTTTTATTATAGGCATGACGACTGGGTAATTAAATCATTAATATAATTAGTACGTTTATAAGTTTATCAAAAATATTGGATAAGTATTTTTTCTTTTGTCAATCAAGCAATATAAATATGACAAAGATAAATATAACTTCAGAAGTGGAAAAAAAAAAATGAAAATTATAGCACTTTTCTGGTAGTGACGTTACGCAGAACTTTAAGGGGTTATCTTTACCTATTTTTGTTCAATAGAGAAAAGAAAAAATATGAGTCCAATTTTTTTATAACTCGGACTAACTAATTATATTTATTTTTTAGTCATTTAGCCTATTGGAGCACGGAATCGCACATTTTAAAACTTTATATAACGAGAAATGACTCGTGTAAATTTAAAAGTCGTAACGACTATTAAATTTACTTGAGTAATTTCCCGTTATTCAAAGTATAAACATGTCTTACGTTTTACTGGTGACACAACTACATACAATGAACAGCTACTAAGGAGCTCTCTACCGGAATCTGTTTTCTGTAAAGGGTGGGATGTGTTAAACTTGAAAAATAAATTTACCTATGAGGAAAGTTTAACTTACAGATAACAATTCATAAAGAACGAATACAACACCATCTGTACCCCTTAGTACACCTACAATGACTTCATTAATACCGCAAAATTGCGCTAGATAACCGTTCCCAACCTGTATCATTAGTCAGTGAGTAGTCGTTCTATGACTGACGATAACATATAATGACGATATACTACACGGAGACCATTCACAATGAATGTTTTCACGTTTAAAGAAAAAAGGTATTTTTCCGCTCAAAGCGGAACTCATAGATCAAACTACATAGATGTCCCTGAAAGATTACTACTGATGTAGAGCAACAGCCTACGAGTATACGAACTTTTTTTCTTTTTATTCCGTATAGGTTTGCGTTTGACTACATACTGCCTGATGTTGAGCATATATGCGGTCTAGGGTGTAGCAGATACCTATTTACTCGGGATTTGAAGACACCCACGTTGTACTTAAGAGGGAAGGCAGATCCAGGCAAAGCGTTCCACATTCTTACTTCACTTTCACTAATATATATAGTATATATATAGGTATATATATATATCATCTTTCCTTTTGATGGCAGCCACGGGCTATCAACACTGGTATCTTGTGACAGAATGATCTACAGAATAGATGAATATATATATATATATATATATAGTATATATTCATCTATTCTGTAGATCATTCTGTCACAAGATACCAGTGTTGATAGCCCGTGGCTGCCATCAAAAGGAAAGATGGGAGGGTCAACAAATGGTAGTAACTCCCCTCTCTGTACATGATTCTGTAGTTTTATGTTTTTAGTATTTCTGTAGTTTAAACTATAATTAGATATTATATACGTACCTACCGCAATTATTCTAAACTGATTCAGTCCAATCAAAGGTTCATTTCAATCGAATTTTTCACTTTCTCTATCAATCATTAGTTTAGTAATCTACATCGATCTCTCCTTGATTACTTTGGATTACCTGGCAGTTTGTACGACGAGATTGGATGAAAATTATGAGTATTACCACTCAATATAGTAGTTAGGAATATATTGAGCATTACGTGTTAATCGTGTGTTAATTGAATTAAATTACCGACTTATAAATAACTTACGCGTTACGTAGAGAAGATTATGTGCAATGTGAATTATTTTTAAGTTAACTCGACCAGAACTACTCGTAAGCTGCTAAACTCTCGATTATTTTTACTAAAGTTTAGTTAAACACCTTTTCGATTACATATATCAAGTTATCGACAATTTATTTCTGAATGAAATATGATGCCCTCTTTTTTTCGTCTGGGTAAAATAGTAAAAAAGTCGCCATATTACGCTGCGCAGTTACATATTGACTACAAATTCTAACGAGTGCTATTTGTTTGTTCCAGATGCATCCCGTAATACGTACGGGTGCCATCCTCTGGCTGCTATGCGCAGTCGCAGCCGAGGATCACAACACCACCACCACCACTAAGGCTATCCGCACCACCATCCTCCCCTCCAAAACCACCAGAACAGAACTCAAAGTATCAAGAAGTCTCAACCCCCACGACACGCAAACCTTAAACGTACGCTCAAAGTCCGGTCACGTCACTCAATTGATAGTAAAAAAGAAGGATACGAAATCCACCACGCTCACAAGCACAACTCCCGTCCCAACTACTGACGCCATCAGATTAACAAACGCAACCGAAGGAAACAATAAAACGGAAAGCAGAGACCAGAGAAAGTTAAATTTCATGGACACCGTCAACAGCGATTTAGCCGGTTACGACTATTACATGAACCGGAACCAAAAAGCTGAAGACCTCGCTGATGTTAAGGCAGAGTACGGAAACTGGTCTCCAGTATCGGTCTACCCAGAGTCTCACATACAAGAAGACGGTAAAAAGCCCGAAACAGACGACCCTGAGACTTCGAGCTACTATCCTACCTATGATAACGAAAAGAAGATCGAAAATAAGAAAGTGTATATTACGTCATCCAGTCTTTCGAATTATGGAGGCCCGATCAAGAATTATAGGTTCGACCCGCATAACCCGGTTATCAAAAACGATAGGAACCCTGTGTACATTGAAGTGGTCAGTACGAAAGTGTCCGAGGGAGAAGG
Source organism: Hypomecis punctinalis (assembly GCA_949316475.1). Classification (NCBI taxonomy): domain Eukaryota; kingdom Metazoa; phylum Arthropoda; class Insecta; order Lepidoptera; family Geometridae; genus Hypomecis; species Hypomecis punctinalis. The sequence continues at coordinate 24,019,481 of OX438811.1, read as the reverse complement.
AAAGTCATATCCAGTGCCAGACCCAGTGATGATTAGTTCAGAACCAATGTATGTGAAGAAAGCTCTGGACAAGTACAATAAGCGTGGCAGGTCTATCTTTGAAATCAACGATGATGGTGTACCGGAAATTCACGGTGTGAGAGTGCCCGATGACGAATCAGACAAAAAGACGTGGCGCAATGCTAGAGTTGTTAATGGCGAATTGATGCCCTATCCTAAAGGCTACACCCCGGCGAAAGCAATCCCCGAAGCAGACGTGTACCCTGACTTGGCCGCTTCAGATCCTCAGAGCTTCGGACCGTTCACCAAGGACGATAACTTTGAACCCAAAGACGGACCTTTTACAAAACTCGACAACGTCATAAAGTTCGATTCTTCAGACAGCATCGGCCCATATATGACGAGTGACAACCCAGTATATGCATACAAGAAAAAAGATCATTATTATATGAAATCTGGCTACGGTCCTTTCACCAAAGCGGACAACTCGAAAGTAGCCAACTCGAAACTAATTGAATATATTAAGCAGATCAATGACCAAGAACTGAAGCGGGACTACTTCAGCGGCCGAAGCTCTCGGTCTCGCAACAATGGAGACTTGGATTATGCCGAAAGCCACATCCAAAGACGCATGTTGCTGCACCCTGGAGAAGTAAATTTCCCTAACTCAGCAATGTATTCCTCCAAGAACACGAAACCATCGTTTGATGAAAGTGTAAGGAACCCTATACTTCAGTACGCCCACCCAGATTTGGGAGTCCAACCAGCGAAAGCCACTAGAGACAACAATGAAAACGCTCCGGAAAGAAAAGTAAAGTACTACACACAAAACATACCAAAAAGCGCTCATCCTTACCCGATGGAGCCCATAAACGGCTACAATCAGCAACGTTCTGGATCCAACGTAAACTCCAATAGATATTACGAAGACGAATACAACAAGTTCAATTACTACGAGAACAGCTACAACCCTCAGCAGAACCAGAGATACAACAGCTATACTTACATCAAGCGAACGCCGGAACCTTCTCTTTGGCAAAGATTTACCAACTCGATGAAAGATACCATCAACAGCGCAACTCAAACTGTTCAATCGTTGGCGAGACCTATCACTGACCCCATAGCGAGACTAACTCAACCCGTATTCGATCCCATTGTAGAAGCTACTCAAAAGATCTCTAGCAACCTTGGTCTTTATCACCCCAACTCGCTGCAGCAGTCTCAGAGATACGCCCAGGATAAAATCGGAGTTGCTGCAGCAGCTGCAGGTGCTGGGCCAGCTATGCTGCCAGCTATCGGGCTTATGGCTGGAGGAGCGGCTTTAGGTCTCGGAGCAGTAGCCATGGGCCGTCTACTCGATGTCAACTTGATGCGCAGTGCAGGATTCTCTGAAGACGACATTCAAGATGAGCTCGAAAAGGAACACAAGCGATCATTTGCCGTCAACCCTTACGACATCGATAGCCAAATAATAGGTAGCCAGAAGGTGTACGACGACAACTATAAAATGCCAAGTGAAAATGTTTACGTGGTGATGTCTCCTGAAGGTAGTGAAGGCAGTCGTGCCAAGCGCGACGTCTTGAGCTTCTTCCAGGAGCCTGTAAGCTATCAGGGTGCAGCGCTCAAAAGGGTGAAGAGGAAGCACGTGGTGAAACGTTCTTTGAACGAGGATATGCCTGAGGACCTGCAGCGCCTGGACAGTCACACAGGCTCGTCCTCGCTGACGTCAGCGGCGATGGACCTGGTGAAGCAGACTGACTGGAGGGACTCGCAGTGCGCCAAGTTCACCTTCTGTAAGGTGCTGACGTCACAGTCGTCCGACTCTATCTTCGCTATGGAGAAGAAGATGGAATCTCTTCTTAAAATGTGAGTAGTATCTTTTGGGAAATTTAATTACTTTTATCGCTCAAAAAAAAAATACTTTAGCGCTTAACACTGATCTTCGATTTTAGCTCTCTCTCTCTTAGATCCCCAATCGTATTTTCTGTTTCGGAGAATCCATAAATAGAAAATGCTCATAAATAAGAATAACATACACGCAAAGCCGTGGTGGTCTAGTGGTAGTAACACCCGACCTGCAATCGTGAGGTCGTGGGTTCAAATCCCGATTCTGTACCAATGAGTTTCTTTGGAACTTATGTACGGAATTTCACATCATTGGCTTTTCGGTGAAGGAAAACATCGTGATGCAACCTGCATACGTCCGTAGATGAAATTTGATGGCGTATGTGAATCCACCAACCCGCACTGGGCCAGCGTGGTGGATATGGCCCAATCACCCTTCGTGGGTAGGCCTACGTCCTGCAGTGGACTGTTAAAAAGGCTGGTACAGTATACACGCAAAATTTAAGATTCATCATTTAAAAATATCTGAATAGCCGGGAATTTAATCCACGACCCCTACCTTCGAAGCATGCCATCACGTGAGCCAGTAAGAGTCGTGGAATGCATGCACAAAATTAGCAAATGTTCCTTACTGTAACACATAACAACGGGTTTCACAGAAACATTAAAATGATAATCAAATGCCCCAAAGGCTTCATAAATCGTATAGTTAATGCTGAAACGCAATCTCTTCCGTAACATTAAGCCATAGAGCAGGAGTCACGCTCCCCGCTCACACGGCGTATCAAATGGAGCCCTTTGAGCCACAATGAGCCAAATGTTAGCTTGATTAAGCCATAGAACCGGAGTTACGCTCCTAGCTCACAAGGCGTATCAGATGGAGCCCTTTGAGCCAACAATGAGCTAAATGCTAGACGTTAGGCTAGTCGTGACTAGGCTCAAAGGCACTCGGGTCAAGGGTCGAGGGAGCAGAAACGTTATTAAAATATGAACGCAGAGTATACAATGTACAGACATACAGTTATTAAAAGTGTTCTTTCAGCTATTAAATTGAAATAATAGTCTTACTTACTTTATTTATGAATAAAGCCAAAAAACAGGACTGGAAACTTATTTTGGCTGCCTGAACGCGGCAGGAGAATGAACTCAAAGAAATTGTAATAAAAACTGTATATTTTATATAAAAATTATATTTATTCATATCATAAATCAGTCATTGTAATTTATCAGCTGTTTTTTCTAGTACGTTGCTCGGCATGACATAGGCTTTTCCGTCATTACTATAAATAAATTAATAATAATATTAAATATCGGGGGACATCTTACATACGGTCTATGACCCCAAACTAAACTAAGCTTGTGATATGTCTGCCAGAGACTGATACACTACATATACATTTTTTAAATGCATACTTATATAGATAGTATCTAAATACACCCAGAAACAGAGCAAACACCTATGTTCACCACATAAATGCTTGCCCTGGGTGGGGATCGAACCCATGCTTCTTTGATCCAGAAGTCAGATTCACTAACCACTGAACCACCGAGGCAGTCAAATGCAACAATGTATTCGATTAATAATAAGTACATAAATAAGATAATACCTTGAAAGCGTTTTACACGAAATATTATGGTCCTTGGGTTTGTAGAGCGAAAATATGGCAAATAGGCTCCAAAACTATTATTCACGTATTTTAAACTACACTAGAAAATAGATAGAATAAATAGAAAAAGAAAGTAAAAATAATTTGTAATTTATCTCATTTGGTACAGTGACCGACAAATAAATTGTGCAAGCAGCGGAGTTGGGAAAAAATGTTGTAAGTAATCATTTATAACCCAAAAAGGATCGATTTATAAAATAGCCGTTGTTTGCTCCATAGGATAAAAAAACAACAAAATTTTAATGTTCTAAATTTAAGTTTTAATTTATTTCTTTGACAAAATTTAGCTATAATAATAATAATTTTACCCGCTGAATAAATTCTGTCTCTGAAAATTTTTGCATGTAGAAAATAACATTTGTAGGAAGCTGTTTCTCTGTGATATTTCGTGGTAATTTGCGACAATCGGTGTTCATTCCCAGACCTTTTCTGACGTGTGACATTCGACATATTCGTAAATCGTTGTATTGTTTCGCAACAAGATCCTTGATAGAGCGGCTGTTTGTTTAATCAAAGTAACGTTAATCTGATAAAGCCATAAAGTAATAAAAGATCCGTACAACGCTAAGCTCATAAATTAATTCAGCAAACAAAAGTTCATAATTAGCAACTTAACTCAATGATTTTAGCACAACGGTTTTTGATAAAACGATGAACGTTTGCCTGTCATGAAATAAGTTTTAACTTATAACCAGTTTCAGGGTAAGTCCATAAAAATGCCTTCAATGTCATTTTATAAACACTCAAATTTGCAACTAAAGAAAAAAGAAAGATTACTCAACATAAAAATTCAACGATAGAAGATATTAAGTTCTCCTTTTACCTTTGTACGAAACTTTACGTAATCATAACTAGTCATTAAAAATAAACACGAAAATTGTTCTCAAAAGTAATTTCACGCACGCACTCGATGTTAGCCGAGGATGTTTCATTCAACGTTCCCAGAGCAATTATTGAATTTTCTATTACACTACAAGCATTATTGATGAGGCTTTGCCCATATGGATTTTATATAATAAAATAATTAAATTTACAAAAAATATAAAATGTTTGGTCTTGGTGGTCGAAGGAACGCGCATTTAATTAATGCTACGCTACCGAAAAAAAAAATATTTAAAATATGTACTGTACCTACATGTTTGTAATAATACAGAATGTAATTTATAATAACTAAGATCAAAATTAGTAGAGTTTGTGATATAAACGATACTTTATCGAGCTCTTTATTATTTTATACAATACCAGCGACCCGCCCCGGCTTCGCACAGGTGTATTATACATACAAACCTTCCACTTGAATCACTCTATCTATTAAAAAACCGCATTAAAATCCGTTGCGTAGTTTTAAAGATATAAGCATACATGGGGACAGACAGCGGGAAGCGAATTTGTTTTATATTATGTAGTGATAGTGATGGCAATACCTCCGTCCGATAGTACCAACAACATAATCATGCATGCAGATTTCGTTATCCCACTGTCGGATATAGGCCTCTTTCATAGGATGCCATTTGTCTCGGCAGTAATACAATTTATACATAACAGTATTTGTTCAAGTCGTTGTGGTCTAGTAGTAATGACACTGGCCTTACAATCGTGAGGTTGTGGAGTAAAATCCCAGTCCCGTACCAATGAGTTCTTGGGATTTATGTACGGAATTTCACACCACTACTGGCTTTGGAATATATTGGAAAACGAGGCAACCTGCATATGTCCGTAGAAAAAAATCGATGGCGTATGTGAATCCACCAACCCGCACTGGGCCAGCGTGGTGGATATGGCCCACTCACCCTTCGTAAGTAGGCCTACGTCCTGCAGTGGACTATTAAAAAACTGGTACAGTACAGTATTTGCTACATATCAGATTACGATACATTAAATTTCACGTTTCCTTAAACTACACAATGCATCCCATTTGGCCAAATAACACAATTACTAAATAAATAATCAAAGAAATAATCACATAAATAGTATAAGTGGTTCTTGGGAGAAAATAAAATAATCGGACAGACCGACAAACTTAATTATAGATATTATAGAGGATGTGGGTTTTACTGCCTTATTGAATAACACTGCATTGTCAGTCTCCCAAGCTCATAAACAAACAAACGCGCAAGTTAAACTTTCAAATGTACATAACTTTAACTTAACTCACTCTTAAGAGCTTCCTGCGTTATGTCACTTAGCCAAGCACTAAGTCATTTCAAGTTACGAAATCGTCTTACTCTAACTTTACTCGAAAGTAAGGGTTGGCAAGTAAATTGTTGGTTTTAAAATATCATAGGTTTTTTTTAATGAGGTAATTACTCGTACGTACAGAACCCGCCAGGGGAAGTATATATTCTCTTTTTGTCTGTTAATTCTGTTATTGAACCGTCAAGTAATAGTGTTTACGCGTTATGTTTATGATTGGAAAGGAATGTCCCAGAGAAAATGTTCACGGATTTTTTTCTTTAAAATTTCCCATCGAATAACAGTGTGACAGTTGAGGGTGTTACTCGTTGGGAACAAATGAGCTCGACAATATTTGAGTGACCAGCGCGGTAATAAGCGCAAAGTACGGTTTTGTTTTCTGAGATGGAAATATGTTATAGAATTCCGTGACACGCTTTGTAATCCAAAAGTGGCTTCCGTTTGTTCGCGTCAAAAGCCTTCACGCAGATTAAAATTATGAAAAATAAATAAATAATTTATTTCGTTGACAAATAATGAACTGATTACAAAGTGATCTTAAATTTAAGTTAGTTAAAAAATGCAAGAGGAGCACTTTATCACTAAATATAAATTATAGGTATAAATTAAATGATATCAGAGCTGGCGGCTTATAAGACTTGCATGGTCTGATGACATATTACAATTGACTAATCCAATATCTACACATGAGCATCAACCCTATATTCAATATATGAAGTAATATCGCTTTCTAAGGGTCAACAGTCAGGCCGGCCCATACGGAACGGGCCGGTTAGATACCAATCGGTGAGTGTGTTGTCGCCCGCCTAGATAGGCGATACCGCTTTTTATTTCACTTTAGAAGTATATAGTTGTATTTATAGATAACGAACATATTTTAGGGTATCATTGTACTCATCTCTATGACTAAGTTTTGACCCTGATATCGCGAGGTGAATGTCAAGGCAACGATGTTAAACTATACTATTCGGTATTATCCATATTCACACAAGTGTTAAATCTATTTGTAGGTACCTACTGCCGGGTGTAACGGGGTGTAATGTAATATGTTACACAGCAAACGTACTCAAAGTTAGTACGGGGAAAGAAAGGGCTCGAAACGAATGACAATAGATTCTCGACGATCCCTGCGTACGACAGGTACATTACGTACGTAATTTCAGTCAATACGTGCCATACAATCTATGATATCAGCACAGTAATTTTCAATGAAAACACGCGTGTTACATACCTACCTCAAGGTAAATTTTGGAGTAGGTAAGGTAAAGTTAGGAATCATATTTATATTTCCAATATTATAAGAAACTCAATTTTTCTTTCATTTTAACGTCAAATGGACATAAAAAAACATTGCTAACGAAATTAAAAAAATGTTAGCTTACGTTACGTCGATAGGGTATGATGGCCATGTAATGTATGAAGTAATATCGCTTTCTAGCGGTCAACAGTCAGACCCAGTCCATACACCACAGACCGGTTAGAACCGGTTAGATATCGGTCGGCGAGTATGTTGGCTTCGAGAGATACCGCTTTTTGCGGCGGCCTGTAGAAATCTAAGGTTAGGTGGCTCGCGCCTCAAGTTCAATGCTCCTCTTTCACTTTCGTCGGTGGAAAATTGCCAAACTCGGGTAAGAGTGTGAATACTAAACTTGTAAAAGTTGTTTAAGAGATTCCAACATAGTATTATAAAAATATCAAGTAACTAAATGACAGACACCGGAATAGAAGTCACGTATTAAACTAAATCATATTATTAAAATACTATATTTTGGCCGCGGCTCCGCCCGAGTGGTATTTTGACTTTTGTGCTATCCCACAGGAAGCTCTTACTTTTTCGGGATAAAAAAGTAGCCTATGTTACAAATACCTATTATAATCCATGCCAAAAATCAAGTCAATCCGTTGCTCCGTTGGTTCGTGAAATAGGAACAAACCAACAAACTTTTCGGATTTTTAATATTAGTATGATGTGTATGTAATTAACGCTTAGCGGAATTTTGAAAAATAATATCTTGAAAATTTATACACCTCATTAGTACCTAATTTGGGTCAGCGATCACAATTTTAAGCACTGCTTTTTTATGAATCTGAAATTAGTGATGGTGAATTATTATAATTATCTATTTAATCAAACATTTTCATGATTAAGAAAAACTAAAAAAATAACTATTGTTTTTATTGAATTATATCAATTAATGCTTATTGAAATCGGTTGATTTTTTTTCATCAACGAAATTATGGAATACGAAGACTTATGATAAAGTTATACCAGCCACGGCTCTACTTCTACGATACCCTATCTAGTCCAAGTTAACATTACGACTTCCTTTAATTACTTACATTTTGAACTAAAAGGTTTTATACCAAAGAGATATCAGTAATCGGATACAGACTTAATTTCTGTACTTTCCACAGTGAGATAGTTTTAGTTTCCTCCACTTATCCACAATCGTAATAACTTAATAAGTTAGTAATGAAATAAACAGCGAAAGTAGAGATTCTCCATTCATTACCGCTTTGGTTTAGGTACTTGATAATAACCTCTAATAACACCAATTAAATGTTAATAACTAATCAAATTACATATTCATCCTAAGAGCTTTCTCGTTTTGATAAGCATTACAAATTAGTTATATATAGTGTTGCGTAAATCTAGTCTAAGAAGTACAAGATATAGTTCTCGAATAAACCAAAAAACAAAATTAAAGGAAGTTTTTAAATATTCAAAAATCACTTCAGAAAATTATATTGTTATATTATGATCATAATAATTTATTATGATTTGCTGCAGTGATTTCTTTCAAACGATATCTACGAGTATAAAACATCAATTTCATTTCCATTCTGGCATCTACATTACGATATAAAATCTACAAAATAGCTATTTTAACCGTTGGGCTACTTTTCTTATTTATTTTTACTAGATAATTGCTTTAATTTTAAAACTGTTTTGTCAATTAATCATAACGGGTTTTTAGGGTTCCGTACCTCAAAAGGAAAAACAAAACCCTTATAGGATCACTTTATTGTCCGTCTGTCCGTAAGACTCTTTATCTCGGGAACGCGTCAAGATATCGAGTTGAAATTTAAACTGTATACGTATATCTATGGTCTCTAGCAGTTGTGTAAAAGAAAAACTTCTCAGTTATCGTATTAAAAACTTAGAGCCGTTTATGTCGTAAAAAACCACATATTTCGACACTCACAAAAATCAAAAACTTCCCGTTGACATAGAACTATGAAATTTGTCGAGAAGCATAGTCTAAGAGTACACATATAGGAATAAATCTGAAAACTGTACATTTTTATTTAAATCGCCAAAAAATAGAGCCGTAGTAAAAATAGTATCACATAAAAAAGCTACATTAGGACATGCTAAAACAAGTTTTTAATTATTTAAACAATGTGTAATTTTCGATGTAATTATACGAGAAAAGTGAAAAAAAAAACTTTTAATCGTTGATTATATAGTATAGAGATTTTAACAACTTACTTTTCAATTTCGTGAAATTTTCTGGATTTGTACGGAACCCTCGGTGTGCGAGCCTGGCTCGCACTTGTCCGGTTTTTTTAATAAATAAAAGGGCAAATGTTTTAAGGTTACGGTTTTATAACCAGAAAATGTAACTAGGTCGTGAAGTCGTGATATCGTTACCCACTATTTCACAAACGAACTATAACTTAACTGAGTTTGACAGCTTGACTAAAAGTGATAGGAATGATTAGTGACAGTGATTATCACTGGTGATTCACGCCGAGTAATCGATCAGAAGCTAAGTCTGTACGCATTAGTTCAACTTTCAACTTATTTCTTTAAGTCGGACTCACTTCAATGCAATGGTGTCGATCAATCAAAATTAAAAATTAAAGAAAAAGTCGGCCATGTTCGAGTCAGACACGCACACGAATGGTTTCGTACCGTATGAAAGCCCCCCGAATTATATTTTATTTTAACTTTTATTTTTGAAGTGACTACACATCTAAAATATCTATGCACTTAAAAACAAGCGTTTACCTAGTGTTAGGTACCTATAATAAAAAATACGTTCCTTGTATAAGAGCCTCTTTATTTCAATCTAATTATTTATTTATAAATTAAATATACAACTAAATGTTCTGTGAATATTTCAAGCGTCTACTTGTTACCTTAATAAAGAGCGAAAAACGGCAAAATAGTCAGGTTTATTGTATGAAAGCCCCTGAAATATTTATCTTATCCTGTTTTTGGTATTGTTTGTTGTGATAACGGCAACAGAAATACATCATCTGTGAAAATCTCAACTTTCTGGCTATCACGGTTCATGAGATACAGCCTGGTGACATACAGACAGACGGACGAACTGCGGAGTTTTAGTAGTTGGGGTCTCGTTTTTATGCTCTGAGTAGGTACGTAACCGTTTAAAAAATAAAGTAATTCTAATTTACACGTGCCCTAAGTGAGCGTGTAATTAGAAAATTCAATACAATGGCAAAATGTGGAGTTGTGCTGTACCAGCCTTTTTAACAGTCCACTGTTGAACATAGGCCTATCCACGAAGAGTGATTCGGCCAGATCCACCACGCGATGGAGACCACCAGTTTATTTACATCAAGTTATGTATACAATGTTTATATATGTACATATATTCCCGAACACATCGTGTTGTAATAGCTAAACGAGCAATTAAACAAATTCAATTTATTTTATTTCGTCGCCAAAACTTTCGCCGAAACTTTCAAACGATAAACATGCCTACTTATAATTACTTGCTTATTTTACCACCTACGTCTATTTGATCAGCAAAGTCGTTAAATTGTAGTGAAACGAACAGGAAACGGCACGTAGGAAAGTTTTTGCCAACACGCCAGTTTTTTGTAAGTTTCAGGAAAAACTGGGCGTACGGCTGAAAGGTGTCAGAAAAACTGTTTAGCATTTGAAATATATATTATTCACACGTTCGTCATACCAAATAAGAGGTGAAATGGGTGGACATTATGATAGTTTTTGTGACGGATATGATGTATTGTTGTTTTTAAACTTACGCGATTTGAACACATTATCATTATATACTACGGGACTAATCACGCACTAAAATTACGAGATAAATAAATACCTGATCATCCCGACGTTTCGGCCGAGTTGCATCGACCGTGGTCACGGGTAGACTGGTGAACGATAACGGGATGATGAGGTATCTCGTAATTTTAGTGCGCGATTAGTCCCGTAGTATATAATAATAATGAAGTAATATTTTTTTATCCTTCTATTGCAGCGTACTGCGCCAAAGAAGTGCTGATAAAACGTTACAATGTATTCAAATACAAATCATTTAATGTTAATAGATAACATTACATGTGATATATATTGTACCTACTCGAGCGAGTAAAGCAATATGTAGACTATGTGTAGAGCACAAGCATACTGTATCGCCTTTTAAAACAAGACAGGGTGACAAACCTCAGTGCCTCAAGTCGAAAGTTTTCGACCAGTGTGTGTTGCCAGTGATGACTTATGGCACCGAAACGTGGTCTCTCACTATGAGCCTTATTAGTAAGCTCCAAGTAGCCCAACGAGCCATGGAGAGGGCTATGCTCGGAGTTTCTCTGCGAGATCGGATCAGGAATGAGGAGATCCGTAGAAGAACCAAAGTTACCGACATAGCCCAGCTGATTGGCAAGTTGAAGTAGCAATGGGCAGGGCACATAGCGCGGAGAACTGATGACCGATGGGGTCGAAAAGTTCTCGAGTGGAGACCACGTACCGGCAAGCGCAGCGTAGGACTTCCATCCACAAGGTGGACGGATGACCTCATTAAGACCGCAGGATCGCGCTGGATGCAAACCGCTATCAACCGGTCTTATTGGAAATCATTAGGGGAGGCCTATGTCCAGCAGTGGACGTCCTATGACTGAAATGATGATGATGAAGGTGCACCTAGCAAACATGAGATAAGCATATAGCGTCCTTAAATAAAAACGACGGACCGCCAAGCGTAGCGTAAGATGTCAATACAGTTCTGACTCTACTATATAGATTACAGATACATTAAATAATATGGACTCTACACTAACTACTTGAAAAAATCGCATATTGTCGTTTAGGTACGCAAGTTAGTGGTAAAACACGAGCAAGTAAAATAAGTCTGAACACAAACACGAGCCGTGGTGGTTAAGAGGTAGTGACACCCGCCTTACAATCGTGAGGTCGTGGGTTCAAATCCCCGGTCCCGTACCAATGAGTTCTTTGGAATTTATGTACGGAATTTCACACCACTGGCTTTTCGGTGAAGGAAAACATCGTGAGGCAACCTGCATACGTCTGTAGAAGAAATTCGATGGCGTATGTGAATCCACCAACCCGCACTGGGCCAGCGTGGTGGATATGGCCCAATCACCCTTCGTGGGTAGGCCTACGTCCTGCAGTGGACTATTAAAAATGCTAGTACAGAATACAAAGCTCTTCAATTTTGTAAATACAGAAAACTAGAATTTTTGGGAAAACTAGAAAACTGGAAGTTTTTACTTACCAAAGCAAAGGATTCTTTATTTATTCATCCCATGTTACTACAGTACGGCACAAGAATCATCGATCAACTAGGTTCACGTAGTAAAATTGCATTTCAAACTGTTAACCCCCGTAAAACAACCGTAAAATAGACAAGAGTTTCCAAAACACGGTCAAAGCATTCCGTGTAAAAGTTTCCCAAGCGGATCAATGTAAAATGGCGTAAAATAGCCCGATATAGCTTAAATACAATGAGAATTGTATCAAAGTTTTAGTCATAAACGTCGTGCGACATATTTGTATGGTAAATACGGCAATCAAAATGTCATAGCCGTACCAAATAGTCCCATTAACACTTTCGAAACCGCCGTACCGCCGCGGTGTCATCAAAAACATATAAAATAGTTTCCTTGGCAGGCCGATTACATGCCGCATGCGTTTTCATTTCAACGTGATGCAGTGTAGAATAGCAGCAGTAACTCAGCTTCATACAAACGCCAATGTTTTTTTTAATCTGACCAAATCTAGGAGTCCTGCTTATAATCACACAAAAAAACAACTTTTGATAGTTCTTTTTTTTTAAGTTTTACCTATGATTTTAGCACAGATTTGACCATTACATGAAAAATTAATTGCGTTGTTAATTTTAATTTTTATTTACTAAAACAATGAGCACCTCATGGTGCAATAATATATTTTTAAAGCAGTTAACATATTTGTCCATTAAGTGCAGTGTTTATAAAATTATAAGTACTAACCTACAGACCCTAAAATCTGTGAGAAATGAAACAGGTTGCTCTCCTTCATCGAAAGCTTTAAATGCTAAAAAAATATCGGTTTTCTGTAAAGTTGGTTTACGAACGATAATTTAACGTGACTTCATATGTATAACAAGCCGCAGCTTAGGCCGATCGTGCCTCTCTATCGCTTGTTCTGCAATCTCGCTTGCACGCTCGGCTCAGGCGGAACGTGACAATGAACCATACTTTTACGTGCGTGCAGCCGGCGTTCAGCGATTAATAAAACGCTTTCTTGTCAAAAATAACCACTGTTGACAAAATAAAATTTTTCCTTTTAATTTCTATTTATTATTAAGCTCTAGATGAAATATAATTTCAATTAAAGTATAGCACAAGTGTTTTATCAGCCTTTTTTTTAATAGTCCACTGCAGGACGTAGGCCTACCCACTTAGGGTGTTAAGGCCATATCCACCACGCTAGCCCAGTGCGGGTTGGTGGATTCACATACGCCATCGAATTTCTTCTACTGACAATGCAGGTTGCCTCACGATGTTTTCCTTCACCAAAAAGCCAGCGGTGTTTAATGCCGTACATAAATTCCAAAAAACTCATTGGTACGGGACCGGGATTTGATCGTGGGTTCAAATTGTAAGGCGGGTGTCACTACCACTAGACCACCACGGCTTTGCACAGGTGTTACTCACGCGTAATTTTAGTAGATATTTGCTATTATAGTTTCGATCGCATTTGGCGATCTTTTTCAAGGTTGGAGCACTACGAGACGAGCATAGCACTACGAGACGAGCCCGCGTGCTAGTGTAAAATAGTAGTGTAAAATGTGCGAAAACCACGCTAGTTTCCATAATCAAATATAATTTCGTGGCGAGTTGTTGTACTGTAACTGACATGTAGAGCGCGGCACTCACGGTGGCGTAGTAAGGCGGTCACAGTTACGACGGACGAGCGACAGTGAAAGTTGGACGTAATCGCTAATGTGGCCGGTCCACTGTTACGCAGCAAACGTAGCAGGTTGACGCGCTGTGACTTAATCTACTGTTGTTACACTATGCCGGCCCACACATTGGCTATGTTGTCTACAAAGAAGATCTTGCAAATTGGGACCGGACCAGTAGCTCAAAAAGTCTATTAAAATACGGTTAATAAACGCGCAGAGTAAAACAACCGCATTGAGAGCTTCATTTAAATGGATTTTCATATTTTCTTATTTAATTTTTGTTCAAGCCGTCATATACAGGGTTATTTCTAATCAATCAGCATCCTTTTAGGAGCTTATTCTGTACATCAAAAATAAAAACTTTTGATCTGCTACTTTTGTCAAAACTCAAAATAAAAGTTGTTCCGTAGAATAATATTGTTCATCCGCGACAAAATGTATGGAACAGCTGATTTTTTTTTTAGTTTTTACCAAAGTGGCAGAACTAAAGTTGTTAGTTTTGATGTATAGAATAAGCCTCTAAAAGGATGATAATTGATTAGAAATAACCCTGTATAGTTCGCACGGATCAATGTATCATCGATGTAGATTATTTAATTTAATTTTTGATTTTTCAAGAGCTGCCGATTTCGATAAAATTTAAATTGAACCCACCTTTCAAGTATGACCTACCAACCAAAAAAGAATCATCAAATTCGCTCCATAAATGGCGGAGAAATGGCGCATTAATACATACAAAAAGAACATAGTCGAATCGAAAACCTCCTCTTTTGAAGTTGGTTAATAGCTCGGTTGGAGCATAGCTAGTTCTATTTATATCTACAGCTCTACCATTACCGACTTCCAAAAAGGAGGAGGTATGTTCGTCTGTACGTATTTTATTGTGTATACTAATCGATATTTTCGCCAATTGGGAACCGATTTAAAAAAAATCTTTTTTAATTCGAAAGAATATACCTCCGAGGTGGTGGTAGTTTAAATTGTTAAATTTTATTTAAATCGGCTGAGCCGCTTTTTATAAATTAACAAAAATATACATGGATGTCTTGATTCGTGCAAATTATTCAATTTCTGTACACAGTAGAAGTCGGTGTTACGATTTTCCCATTGTGTCAGAAGTACCATTGATTTGTACCATTAATGGTACAAGTGACACAGCTTTGTATCCTTAGTACCATTAATGGTACTAGTGACAATTATTTAGGATCAGTAGTACCATCATAAAAATTGATGTATCGCTAGTACCATGAACTACAACTAAACACTGAAGTACCTTGGAGTGGGCCCAGGAAGTAAATAGTAGCAATTAATAAATATTAAACTTATATTGTACATTTCGGTTTACGTCAGTCTGACACTATTATGCATTCATTTTTTTTTTTCATGTGTCGAACCGATTGTTACCCAATTCTTAAATTTGGATTTTCATAATTAAAAATAAAAAATAATGTGAAATAAAATGAAATTACGTGGAATATCTTTACTTTTCTTTAATGGTACTTGAGATACAAAGTTGTATCACTAGTTCCATAGTTATCGGTTAACATTACGGGGGAATACCCTCATTTTTCTTTACTGGTAGGTACTGATACAAAGTTGTGTCACTTGTACAATCAATGGTACAACTTCTGACACTAAGGCGCGATTTTTTGCGAAAAATAATTACTAGGTATCCACTTTGCCGTCGACATAGCTTTGTTGTTGTAGCATGTTTAAAAAAAGTTAAAATCAATTGTACAAATTACCGGCTCGGTGGCAGGCAATCATCTCTAATGATTTTATTTCACAGCCCACTACCCAACTGACTCACTCACAATCAGATCAATAGGTAGCAAAAAACGGCCAAGTGCGAATCCTATAAACGCATCGTAGGTTCCGTAAAAAAACTGAATTCTTCCGTTCAGAGCGTCTGTTACACGACAAATTATTCTGGTCAATCATTCGTTCGTATATCAAGGCCGTGTGTGAATCTGTATTACATATCTGTATTTGGAAACTGAACTTTGGTGTTTACTATTTACCGTAAATTTTTGCGAGCTAGTGTTTGATCGAGTGCGAGCAGTAATGGCATCCAAAGAATAAGTTTGCAGAAAGAGACAAAATGTAAAGAAATTTCCACTTCCCCTAACACTCCGATTTGTATCTTTAATCTGAACCCCACATATGGCAAAAGTTACTGCATACCTACCTATTTTATGAAAATATAGGAATTATTTACAAAAAAGTAAAATAAAAAATACGATTTCTATTACTTTAAATATAGTTCAAAATATGTATAAATCTAGAAAAAACTAATACAGGCAAGTGACCGCGTATACCTACAAAAGGGTCTCATTATCACCATTGGAGCAAGGACCTCTAAAACACGCATATAAAAAAAGCAAAGAGACCAAATCCGGGTCGACGTTTATCACAACCTAGAAAGAGTAAGTGTACCGGAGGCGGGTGCCTCACGCGACTGCTGTTACCTCTTACATCACTCTTACTCACCACGGAAATGCAAGAAATTGCTTCTATTTTGGTGTCGTCGATATTCAGGCTGTTTCTATCAAAGACTCAAATATTCTTGGACAGGGGATTCTCATGGACCAATCGTGTATGCACATCTTGTTGTGCCATCCCAGACATATGTTTCTAATGGCACAACTCCGCATAACTGTTTGTATTAAGTAGTCTTCATGGAACAACTCTATATATCTACACAATTAGGTAGTTTAGTTGAGCCAAAATTGTAGTATTTGAAGGTAATGTATAAAAGGCAACTAATTGCTTCTTTGTTATTTTGGTGTCGTCGATATTCGGACCGTTTTTTTCAAAGATGCAAATATTCTTGGACAGGAGTTTCTGTTGAACCAGCCATGTATACGCAACTAGTTGTGTCATCCTAAATGTAAAAATGCAACTACTGTTTGTACCAAGTGTTCCTCATTGACCAACTGTGTAATTGTGTACCTATACACAAGTAGTTGTGCCAAAAATATACTATTATAAGATAAAATAAGCAGTTGATCCTGACTTTTTCGGGATAGTATGATATCATTACATCATAGATGATCAGGCTTCTGGAATCAAGATTAAATTGAGAAAATAAAATCATCTCTGCTAAATCCCATAAGTGCACCCGAATATTTGGGGTTAGAGTTTTCAATGCCTTAACAAATATTATAAAAATGCAGCTTCTCTTGCAATATTAAAAAAAAGCTTAAAATATTCCTGACTGACATGGCGCCCTATAGCATCGAGGGATTCATTCCAAAAGTTGAATTGATTTGTAAATTATTTACATATTTCTTTTTAAATATTGTATACCTCAAGTAGGTATTACTGTCAATTTTCTTTTATTATAATTTGACATGTAATATTCTTATATTATCCATAAAATTAATCATTATCTGCCATCCAAAAAGTTCAATGACTTTAGACTAAAATGAAACGTAAAGAGTAGATAGGTACAATAATTTTGTAGTTTGCTTCTTCATACAGCCCAAATAAGTCGTTTTATAGTAGAAAATAGTAGAAGTGGATACGGATAGGTGCACTACACAAATGGTCAAAGCTCTTTATCCCTACTGGTAGAACTAAATCTACAAAAAGTGCACTTATCCCTACTCGGATAGGGAGAAATGTACCAGCCATTGGTACCATATTGTAGTATGACTAAATTATATTACAGAAATATTTATTTGGTAATATGAATAACACTTACACCCTTACAGTCTTACATCCAGCACTAACTTTTTAAATTGGGTCACCTGTCTCCCTTGCGGCACCGTCCTACGCTACTATTGCCGATGCATAGTTTCACTCGAGAACTTCGCGACCCCACCTGCCATTAGTTCTTCAAGCTACGAGCCCTGCCCAAAGCACCGTCTATGTATAATCACCACCGGCTCGTTTGTTTACGGATCCTCTTATTTCTGCACCTCAGAATTACTCCATGTTAAATTAATTGCTCTCTACTTATGTCACATCTTTCTCCTTAATTAAATCTACATTGTATGAATTATCTTGACATACTTATTCGTAATTGATTATGATCTCTAAATTATCATTTTTCTGCTTTTACAAAACAAATACAGAGTGGAGAGACATAATTACCGTAGTCTCTAGATTATTATTATTATTATTCTGCTCTTATAAAACACACTACATCAGACCCATAAAAATACACGCCTCACTATACAAACAAATATCATATATATATATATATCCACTTCTAGTCGACTTGTAATGGCAGAGAGGCACTACATCAATAAAACTCAGCAGAAGAGCTCTCACGATCTAACGCTGTTGTGCAATTTAGCTATTCCCACTTACCTAATAAAGGCCAATGTAATAGAATTCTGTGAAATGAAATTGCTCAATAACCATCATCGAAATGATCAAAGTTTGGTATCTTCCCACGAAATAATATCATTAATAATACCTGTCACCTTTCTACGCTATATTATCTGACGAATCACCCGCCAATTTGTGGATTCGCCATTTTGTTTCGCTATCAAAGCATTCACAATTTAGCACAATTTCGTGAACTTTACTGCAATTAATCTAAAGGTTAATTTGCAGTGATTTAAGTCTTTAAATTCGGTGAATAAAATAGCCATTAGGTACGAAGAACGGCTACATAATCGTACAAGACACACCGAGTCAGACGGCGTGCCGCCAAAAAACAGAGGTGCGTTCGTAACCTCAAACATTATGCAATGTTTGACGGTGAAAGTGAACCGGCTACATTCCGACGTAATACTAGTTTCTGAACAAACCCGGGGAAAATTCTGGGGACGAATGGCGATGATGAAAGTAAAATGCAACGCGGAAGATTCCACCGCATGCCATTTTGTTGCAAATGTATTAGAAATTTTCTTAACCTTTGTGACTTGTTGAAGAAAGATAAAACGAAATGGTTTTGTGTTGATACGTACTTAGTATAAGTAAGGTGGTAAAGATTTCAACCTGGCTGATTATAAATTAAGATTCATTTTAGATCGTAGTGCAGAGCGTACTTAGTGCTTGATCTAGTTATTAATGATTATTATAATATTACTAGCTGCCCGGCCACGCGTTGCTGTGGCTAAATAAATTAAAATTACGACTATAATTTGAGATTTAAACTATCCTATCTCTCAAGTTGGATCGAACTGCACATGGTGTGCGAATTATATTATAATCGGCTAAGTGGTTTAGGAGTCCATTGAGGACAAACATTGTGACACGAGATTTATATATATTAAGATTATCGACAATTCCATTGTATGTAAATATTGCACTTGTACAGAGCTATGTTATCTAATGCATAAAATTAATTGGTAGAATAGATTTTTTTTTAAAATGTTTTTGACTTAGTTTGGTTTACAAATAATTAACATGCCCCTTTCTCCTCTATTCCAGGATCTCCTTGGGGAACGACGACAGCGCAGCAACAGTGGCACACCAACTCGGTGACGTCATGGCCGCCAGCAGGGACCACGACTGCTCACGGTTCCACTGCGACCGCCACTGAGCTATCTTGAGTGGCCACGAGCGATCTTGAGCGACCGCAATCGATATTGAGCGACTATGACTTGTATTGAACGGCTCTTAATATGTATTGAGTGACCAAGGTCAATCTTAAGCGACCACAATTAATATTGCGCGGCCATCATTTACATATATAGACCGACCATAATATGACCAATATTGAGCAGCCCTTAATCGGTGTAGAGTGACCAAAGTCAATCTTGAGTGACTATGATCGATGTTGAGCGACCATGATCAATCTTGAGCGATCACAATTGATAATGAGCAATAAAGGTCGTTCACTAAATTGGTTTAATGTAGCTACAATTAATTGCAAATGCTCATATTTAATTGTAAGCTGCCGTGGTCGTTTCTAAGCGATCTCAACCAAACGTAAGCGATCATAATCGATCATGTGGTCATCAGCAGTTGCGAGCAATTGTGAGCGGTCTCGAGTAATCAAGAGTCGTAATGATCGATCTTATTCGATCACAAGTGCTCATTTCGGTGAAGGTGATAGTTGTGTGATAAAATAAGTGAATCAGGCTTCAGTGATGGTTTTGCGAGTTTCTTATAGAGATATTTTCTTCGTTTTTTCTCTGAGATACTTCCTAACATTATTAGAAGTATCTAATAGAAAAGAAGCGAAGTAGAAATCGACACTGCAACATAACTGCAAAATCATTGCGTGAATTCGCCAAACGAACATTGTAGCAATAAGTGACTTAAGTTTACGTGACACACAAACACGTAAACATTGAATTTGTGTATTTATCGTTGTGCGATACCGATGTAAATTATTGAAATAAAATACAATAGCAGCACGGCTTACTACGGTACTAACAGTAGAGAATGTCAATGTATTGCCATCACTGAAGAGCGTGTCGTGTCGATACAGAGTGAGACGCTGCCGTTGACATATTTTTGACGTGTTAAAGTCTTATTTATCGATGAGCGCTGGCTGCACGCACGAAACAGTGTCACGTTCCGCCTGAGCCGAGGCACTAAGCGTTCGGCTTGTTTCAGTTGAAATCGTATATATCGTAGTAAGCTAATAATACCTAAGTAAGTAACTATTTAATCATGTCGATTCTATTAAACTTAACTTTTCACACTAAATTAATATGACAGAGCTATAATTAATTGCCATTCTGTCTTTAAACATACTGAAAGACGGCTATAGTTCTAATTCTGTCAAATTAGTTTGAAATGTTAGGTACAGACGACGCAGGTCTACGTAGGTCTACGTCAGAATCGGGGTCATTAACTCTGTATTATTTAATATATCTGAATAATTGCTAAAAATAAAATAATATTAGAAAGGATAGAGAAGTATATATCATAAAACATTTCTAGATGAAATACATAAGTGATTTAACAAATTATTTATTTAAATTATTGAATATTTTATTGATTCTAGTATAAGTTTTATTTATAAGACGCAGGGAGAACGTCACTATTTATTTGCGAAGAAATCAGCGAATGCTACAAAAGGTTATAAAATGTAGCGTTAGCTTACAAATAAATTATGTGACATATTATGACAAAATGTAAATAAATGTCGTGTTTCGCCATAACATGTAAATTCCTAAAAAAATCGTTCCTCTTTTAACTTTCGTACAGAGCTGATTGCCATGAATTTATAGGTCAATTGAAAAAAAATTAATTGTCATTTGTCAGTGAATTCTGTCACTTCTTTTTTTAAATTTCATGATTATCATTTTTAATTACAATAATTTAGTACACCCTGTATCGTGTAAAATCTGTATTTATTGTTACCAAATAATTATTATCTTGTATAAACAGTGTAAATCACCATAGTTCTATAGGTCGAATCATACAACTTGGCGGATGGGATGTTAGCTACAAGTTATACGGATAACCCAATTTAATCCTCGCGCAGCTTTCATGTGAGCTTCACTTAGGATTGGGCTATCCGCAGCTTGTAATTCACGTCACAGCCGCCAATTTGTATGATTCGGCCTATACCAATGCCATTTGGCCACACACAACCCGCATTTGGCCAGCGTGGTGGACTTGACTAGGCTAAACGCTTCTCGTAAAGAGAAGCCTGTGTTCAGCAGTGGGACACAGTCCAACATAAAGCCGATAAATGATTTATTATAAAGATATTTTTCGCTATACTGGGTGAATCTATAGAGAAGGAATATATTCTAGAATATCATTGTACTCATCATTGCAATCATCACTGTAATCATCATTGTAATCATGATTACACTCATCATTTTGACCAACTTTTCTATAGAACCAATTAGCAAAAAAAACAGCTGTTCTTTACAAAAATTTCATTGAATCTCGGTAAAAAGTAAAAAACGGCATAATAATAGTAAGTCTATTTCAAGATTGGTCCCATAGTAAAAGTTGTTGTTCAATAAGAATATGAGTACCTACCATGATATCCTAGAATATCTGACATCTAGACATACAGCCCCTAAAAGCGTAGAAATATCTTAATAGATACATGTTTTATGATTAATTCGCATAATTATATCATTCAATTTAATTATTTATTAAATATAATATCTTTAAGAAACCTAAATTATTAGATATTACGCTGTAAGTTGTAAATATGCTTCGTGAAGAAACTGTAAATTATTTATTTATTTTTATAATTTAATAAATCTATTGATAAATTACTACTCTTCTTTTAATACACACGTATTTTTGTTATATCAGATACAAAACATTGTCTGGCCATTTAATAAAAATTCTGGATAGAACCACCCTTTTCATATCAGAGTGGGCTAAATAAAAATAGACCTATTCTCAGACCTACCAAATATACAAGAAAAAAAAACGAAAATCAGTCAACCATTACAGAGGAGTTCGATAATAAATTTGCCAGGTGGCGGATGGAAGACAATAAGATACTAAAGTCTCTCTCTCAATGTATAATGTGTCATTTATTAAGGAATAACAACAGCTTATATACTAAATCATATATATACAGTATGCGCTATCTTTATCACGTAAAACATCTTAAGTCACGTCTAGTTAATCGTGCTATATCTAAACATTCCATCGAGCTGCAACAGTACTTCCCCCTTGGAAAAAAAAAATGTAATAACTATATATTCACAAATAATTATTACCTAAAAATAGTCGAACCAAAACTAACAAAAATCCTATTAATCATGTTGCAGCGACCTTGCTTACGTCTGTTTGATTACATTTGCAGTTTATAGTTTGCTTGCATCAGCTAAAACTGAACCTACTGGCTTAGTCAGCTCGTATTAAGGCACGTACATTCACCGATGAACTTGACATAACTCTATTAATACATTATAAAAATTCCGCATAGTTACACGTTATTCTTCAAATCGCCTGAATTCCTTTGATCACGTAAATCGATTCGCAGTATGACGCTACTCGAAATGTGATGACAAAGCTTTAACTAAGCACATACATAATACCTACTAGTGATCTAATTACCTAACAATCTAAATATAACGATATACATTACAAGCCTATAGTTAAAAAACAAAAAATATTTTACACTATTCGCACAAAAATACTATCACTTATATAATCTTAATGAACTTGGACTTCGACATCTTATGGGCAGTACACAATTTTCGTCTAATTTCACGTTCCTATATTACCATTTTCACTGATTTTATCCTGATTTTGCACAATAGACTAAAACAATGTTGTCACAACACACTTTTTCCGTAATCTCTGAACATTTCAAATATCTTCGTGCGTTCGCAGCTTCAGCCATATTTCCCATATCACATATTCTCAATATAATTATATATATAACCGACCAGTCGTTTGGCAATGGAAACGTGTCTGGACAAATCCTCCAGTACTACGCAATTTTCCGCCACCTTCGATTTGTCCTCGTTCGGTGGTGCCAACTTTGAAAAAATACTTGCAGATCCAACCTGAATTTTCGGCGGCAGCATTGGCATCTCAAGTTCCTGTGGTCCTATATTCGGCTGCTGGCGACTGCTGATTCGATTTCATCAATTCACTCGTAAACAAAATACCAAGGGTTATTCGCGTTTCATTGTTGCTACAGAACCCTGGATTTGACGTTCACTCACATGTAACTTCAAAAGTGATTTATGCTGTTGTCTGTAGGTACATTTTTCTTGCTGAATTATGCATATTTGCCATTTCTCTGTCTTGCAAATTTGTGCTGTCCACAAAATTTCATCAAATTCTCGAAGTCAATCAAAGCTTCCATAAGTTTCTTGTCGTTGGCCAAGTGTCGATGTTCCGTTGTGATGTGAGGGTATAGGTATGACGTCATCCAGCGGATTTATCGTCAACCCTCCAAATCTTCTTGCTTGTTCACTACATTGCGCGACACTCGGGTCACCACTTTGCCGGTATGGCAGTGGGGCCCCCACTGATACTGCACTCGGGGTCACCAATTTGCCAAGGTGGCGGATGGAAGACAATAAGATACTAAAGTCTCTCTCTCAATGTATAATGTGTCATTTATTAAGGAATAACAACAGCTTATATACTAAATCATATATATACAGTATGCGCTATCTTTATCACGTAAAACATCTTAAGTCACGTCTAGTTAATCGTGCTATATCTAAACATTCCATCGAGCTGCAACAATAAACACGGAATTTTTAAATGATGTTTAATCAGAAATATGAAAAAAAAACATGTTTTTTAATCATTTTACAATAGGTAACGGAGTCAAACGTCAAACAATTATAATATTATACAGTTTTAGATGTAATAAATAAGAAAGAAATCATTAATAAATAAAAGGTAACTAAAAATATAATTGCTCAACTTGTTCCGGGCATCTCATTTAAATCGATTTTCTTACGGCTAAGAACATACGAGTATAGCCCTTGATCGACGTACAACCAAATAAAACTGTGGTTTTTACGTTTTCTCTATGGTATGACGCTTAAGCACATTTTGTTCTCGAAAATTTAGAACTATCCATTTCATGCATAACTAGTACTGGACACGGCTATTTTAAAAGAAACCATAGACTGCAAAAATAAAATCATAAAATGGAACGTTAATTAATAAAACCAATATGGCGAATAGCTATCGATCTGTCACTGTCAAGTTTCTAAAACGTTCCTAGCCGTTCGAAATTCAAAAATAGAACCCCAGATCAGCATAAAAACATAAACAACGAGGCACGCCTACTTTTCTATCACTTAGTATAGTCAGTATAGTGAAGCGATACCTAGCAGACGATGGATGAACCAAATGGATGTGGTGAAGGCTGCTTCTCTAACTCTGCTCTTCTGGCAAGCAGCATGCGCAAACTGGTATGCCTGTGGAAATATAACAAAAGTAATGACAGAGGCTTCTCCTCAGCTAAAACAGTAATATTTAAAAAATAATTGATATTGTTCTACTACGCTACATATATTCCCAAATATTTAAACGATATAAGTACATACTTTGGGCAGACTTCAAATTACAGGGGGAAGAGGCACGGATTTTGTGTCCTATACTTACTATGACTTTCTTAGAGCTAATTTTTCAATGAACTATAGAAAACCTCCGTGCCAATATAGTCAATTTGAAAATCTAGCATGAAGGCTACGTGGTCTTCATGCTAGATTTTCGAATACCTATATATATCTATAAATATGGACGTAGGTACTTTACACGAGTCGATATTGCAAATAAATGTATTATACAGTGAACCGCGTTACAAAAGAGATGGTATTTTTCTATCGCAATATACCTGACAGGTAAATGTGAAATTTGATCACAGGTGTCACTTGTATCAAATGACGTCGTCTATTACTTAGCAGTTTATATGTGTCTTCGACGTCATCTTGCTGTGATCACGTCTTGTTCCCATTTTACAGCATTTCTACCTGTCATTATTATCAGATATGGCAGCAGTGTTTAGAGCAATATTTGCAGCAAAAAATTAATTAACTTACCCTCCATATCGCCAGCGCCAGTTTCCTCCTGCTCCTTGACCTCGCCCGCAGTAGGCTTGTTGCACTCAACGCACGGCAGTAGACCCTCTTCGAAAAGATACATCTTGAGACAAAAACAAATTAATAAACCTCTTGATAGCCCACGCCTCTTAGATAGCCTGTCTTTTTCACGATTACAGATAAAATCATCTTCGGTGGCAATATTCTGGTTAAGTATAGATGTAATTACATAACATGGTTAATACCTCTTTATCTGTCCCGTACTTCGTATCTTATTCCTAAGGTTGTATGGAAGCGATCGTTTCGAGCGATAAGGCCGCAAAGAGTTTAATTAATTTTAAGCCTATTTATGTGTATGGACTTGATATGGACACCAAGTACCGGCAAGCACAGCTTGGCACTTTCACCCACCAAGTGGACAGATGATCTCATCGAGACCGCAGGATTTTACTGGATGCGAGCTGTTTCCCATCGGTCTTATTGGATCCATAAGCGAGGCCATGTCCAGCAATGGACTTCCTGTGGGTGGCTTATGGATGGTGACGAATGATTTCTGTATCTTATAATATGAAGCCGATGAATTCACATGTGAATCCACCTGGGAGCGTGGTGGATGTGGCCCAATCACCATTCGTGGGTAGGTCTACGTCGCAGTGGATTATTAGAAAATGCTGATACAATATAGTACAAATAATTATAATTGGTACACCAAATACATAATATTTGGTGTAACAATTATTACATATTTTAATTAAGTAAAGCACAGGTACCTATTACTCACGCATAATTTTAATAGAAAAGTGCTACTATAGTTTCAAACGCATTTGGCGATCTTTCGATTGGTGTGCTTTACTTAATTAAAATGTGCGAAAACCACGCTAGTTTCCATGGTGAAATTATGTATTTGATGTACCTAAGCATTGGTAACAATAAAGAGTTTTATCTATGTTATGTATATACCCTTCCATCGGTGCCGCTGGCGGCGTACTTCTTGACTGGCTGCGGAAGCTGGATCTGCGCGGGCGCAGTCTCGCGCGCCACGCGCGGCACCAGCGTGTGCGACCCGCCCACCCAGCGGTTGCAAGTATGCGTTCTGCCGAAGTAAAACACATGCCGTCTTACCACATATGTTTAACGCACGCTTTAGACAATGTTTAACAGTACAAATTGCACGTTTAAACAGTGTTTAAATCTATTGTGGTAAGGCGGTTGATGTTTCACACATAGTCCTCATTCGTTTCCCTCACACAAACACACACACTAAATGACAAAGACATTTTATCAGGCATAATCCTGAACAGATCAATAAATGCCAGCTGCGCCAGACGGGTCTTAGCATTCTTGGCATGAACCGAGTTTACTTTTATGTCGCATTGTCTCCTGCTAAATGAGCGTGGCGAAAATCGAACCGATATCATTTAGTGCTAGAGAGCTCCGGGCATTCACGCAATTCTTATTGGTTTGTCCATACAAAGTATGGATTTTGTTTTTAAACTTTCGCAATTTGAACACATTATTATTATATACTACGGGACTAATCGCGCCCTAATTCTCAGCCTACCCGTGACCACGATCGATGCAACTCGGTTGAAACGTCGGGATGATGAGGTATTTATTTATCTCGTAATTGAGTGCGCGATTAGTCCCGTAGTATATAATGATGAAGTATGGATTGAGGCTCAATCCGATTGACATTGATCCCATTTTAATGCTATGAGTGGCATACAGAGATGTAGACAGCACGCTGATACAGTGACTTGTGATCACGGACTTAGTATCGTCTTGCGGCACGAAGGTAGTCAGGGAGGGACGGACGCAATACATAGGTATATCGTCCATGCAAGCCATTTATATAGACCCCAACCCAACACAGACGCCAGATAATGTAATACAACTGACTTGGTATCGTCTTCCGGCACGAAGGTAGTCAAGACAGGCTCGGCGGGCTCCCCGTCGGGCGGCGGGCGCAGAGCCGGCAGCAGAGCGGGCAGGCCGGCCGCGCCGCCCACCTCCATCAGCGCTGGAGTGCGGCACGCACCGCAGCGACCGTCTTTTGAGAGCATCCGAGCTAGGATTGCCGCCTGTCAAACGCAGTTCACAATTACCTACTTGAAAAACACCACCAACCTCGCTGGACTAGAAATGATAGAAAAAAAACTCTATAGGTATATTTTGCACCATATCGCAGCGCGCGATATAGTACATAGGCAGGCGTTCCATGAAAAACTGTCAACATTTATGAAATCCTAAGTGAGAACTACTTAGTTTTATAAACACAGGTTCCTAGCACTCAGTTTGGCAGCTAGAGTCACCAAAAACTAGTTGTTCTTATACATTAATAAATAACTCTGAATTTAAGATGTTCTGATGATGAGATACACGATTTGGGCTCCCCCAGCATTTCAATGAACTGGCGCACCCTCTCCTGCAGCTCTCGCAACTGCTGCTGAACTTCCTCCTTCATGAAATAAAGCCACATTATATCTGTATATCTCAGAAACAGGATGGACACTCGCCTTGGGCTCACCCAGTATTTCAGTGAGCTGGCGCACCCGCTCCTGAAGCTCACGTAACTGCTGCTGAGCTTCGTCCTTGACGGCGTAGAGCCGCAGATTCTCCGCCTTGCCCAGCGCCACGTTGGTCAGGTCCCTTATGGCTCTCTACAAACATTATCACAGAAAAACAAAAGATTTAAGTGTGGCGTGCGCACAGGTGCTGAGCGGGCGGGGGTTTAAGCTGGTCTAGATCAAATTTTGCATGGCTTAAAGTTGCTTTTGGTGGTGCTGATGCAAGTAATCACATTCATAGATATATAGATAAAATTATTTGTTATTAAATAAATAAAGTTCGTATAGGCCGGGTGGCTAGCCCTTGTGTCAGAGTTTTTAAGCCTCCTAAAGGCTTCCGACATGGCTATTGACATTCGTTATTGAAAACAATAAGATTTAAACATTCTAAGGAAAACAACTGATATTTATAATTAGTGTAACTGGCAGCCTTATCGCTAAAAAGCAATTTCTATACAGCGCTCACCATCCACACGGCCTCCTGCTTGTCGAACTTCTCGTAGCAGACGTCGAAGCGCTGGTCGAGCTCGGCCCGCGAGCGCGCGAACTCCTGCTCCGTCAGTAAACCGTCTAGCCGCGACAGATCCGCCTGGACAATCATGATTTTGGCTTTAAATTTTTGGTTATGTCACTTAATAGGATTAGGGACAAAGCCCTTTGCACTTCACTTAGCTCGTGGACCACGCAACGAATCACCGTCAACGGAGAAAAAAAATAATTTGTAAATGTTTCTCGCCGTGAACGTGCAAAGGTTTTTAATCTTTAGAGATTCAAAGATCAAAAACTTCTGCATTTTTCAGCGCCGTTTGTTATTTTCTGTTTGAAATATGCAGGAAGTTTGAATAGTATTCTTGGGAAGTAACTGAAACCGATAAGTAATTCATGACGTATCGCAATGCTACTTTGCATTTCATACTAAGTGATAGCGACCTTGTCTCGGAGTCCGTCCCAGACCTCGTCGCGGTCCGCCTTCTGTTCCCGCAACATTTCCACAGCTGCCACCAACCCCTACACGAAACAAAACATCTCATCAAGAAGATATTGTATAGTACCTAAGTTTTAGAAAACTTTAAATAAACAATAAATGAACGAATAACATTAATACACTTCTTTGCACTGCAATGGTCCCCAAAGGGCCCATCTTTTTTATGACACGTAGTAAGTCCTAAGTAATGATGCCTAAACTATTATGTGACTGCTGGGGTTATTCGATCTCAAGACTCACCAGCACTTCATCATCCAGCTGGCCCTGAAAGGAGGAAAGGTGATGATACTTCAGCAGGTTGGCTTCCTGCTCATGTTGCAGCTCCACGTACCACTCCGTCAGCTCCGTGACAACCGGAACTCTCCGGGATCTCTGGAATCCTCAAGACTCACCCGCACTTTCTAGTCCAGCTGATCCGAACGAAAGCTAGATAGTGGCGATTCAGCAGTCTTCTTCAATTTCTTTAGCAGTCTTTCACCTAGGAGGGTGACTGCAATTCTCAAACCACTCCGTGACAGCTAAAAGTATTCGATCTTCAGGACTCACCCGCACTATTTCGTCTAACTAACAACTAACTTTAAAAGGAGGCGAGGTATAGTGATGTTTTGACAGATTCACTTCCTGGTGACTGCAATTCTCAAACCACTCTGTGTCACCCTGACCACTGAAACTATTCGATCCTGGGGACTCACCCGCACTTCATTATCCAGCTGACCCTGAAAGGAGGCGAGGTGATGATGCTTCAGCAGGTTGGCCTCCTGGTCGGTCTGCAGATCCGTGAACCGCTCCGTCAACTCCATTATAGCTGCAAGCATTCACATCAATTAGACTACCTCGGCTACCGGAATAGACTGCCTCAGTGGCTCTATGGTTAGTGACCGTGACTTCTGGGTCAAAGAGGCGTGGGTTCGATCCCCACCCAGGGCTAGTATTTAAGATTTTTTATATTTTTTATTTATATTTGGGGACATTTCACACACGGCCTCTGACCCCAAACTAAGCAAAGCTTGTGATATGGCTGCCAGAGACTGATAAACTACTTATACATATTTTTAAAGACATACATATATAGATAGTAACTAAATAACACCCAGACACAGAGCAAACACCTACTTTCATCACATAAATACTTGCCCTGGGTGGGGATCGAACCCACGCCTCTTTGACCCAGTAGCTAGGGTCACTAACCACTAAGCCACCGAGGAAGATGGATGGATAGAAAAAGCTGTGGCCTAAGTTTTATGCCTATTAACTAAAAGAGGAGCAATAGTCTGTGTTGTCCAAACCTGCGGTCTCAGCGTTGTTGTTGGCGGTGTCCAGCTGCACCAGGCCAGCTTTCAAGTCCTCGCGCATCTGGCCGATTTGCTCTTGGAAGCTTTGCATCTGCGACAAATCAATGCTGATTAGAAGCCTAAAAAGTCTGTGTATACAAAACTATAAGAAAGCTACTTGGCATCTGTATAAAACAGAGAAGTGGATTAAAATAATAATGTAATGGCTACCGAGGTATAACATAAGGAGGAAAAGATGAAGACAGATGAGGTGATGGGTAAATTATGTCTCGAAAAAGTAGTTGGACCATTATGGACAAAAATAGCAAAAGACAGAGGTAAATGGAAGAGTCTGGAGGAGGCTTTAGCGTCTACAGACGTACTGGAAAATATCTAATCCGAAGTGTAAAAACTATAGAATACTTAAGTAACAATTGTATTTTTTTTTCAGTAAATTAAAGCTTAATAATACAAAACTATAAAGTGCATACGTGCAAGAGGTTTGGAATAAGCTTCTGCCTTACCCGGAACGTAAAAACGAGTCCAAATTTCGCCTGGACTAGCTTGTCTGCTCAATGGGAGCACTTCTAAAACCACCATGAAGCAGAAAACATACGATGCGATGCCAATACTGGAAGTAGCGGGCTGTCGATGTCGATTGGTGCGATCGAAGAATAAAACGGTTGCACTGTTTGACTGAACGACCGAGACTCCCTTTGCGCAGGCAAATTTACTGCTAAAGAGTCTAGGTGAAAACGCAGACAGTGTTTCCCGCATGATAAGTGTCGACGCCATGGTTGTAGCACACTGGACAAGAGAAGTCACGGACCGGCTAAGTTGCCTGGAGGCCTCCAAAAATCATGAGGTCATCATATAAGAAGACAGGGGCGAAAACTTAAGTTTTCTGAAGTCTTCGTCAGAAAACCCTGCAACTGACAGCTGGGGACACCCCGTTCCATGTTCATCAACTCAAAGCGGTTCTGAAAGGGTACAAGAAAGAACATCGGCAGAAAAGGTCGTGAAACGGCATAGTTGCAGTTGCGACGGGAGTAGAGGTCACGTTTCGGCTTTTCTGACAGCATTTAGCGCCGCAGCACAGAGCTTGTTCCTACAAACACCGAAAATAAAATGGCGCAGCACCAAATCAGCCACGAAAACTACACCACGAACAAGGCAAGCGACTCCAACTAGAGCCGACATGGGACAGGTTGATCCGCCCCTCTATATCCCCGCCTCAGCAGCAACAGATCACGCCAGAAACGCCTTCATAGAATTCTTAGCTATAACGAGAGCGACTAGAGAAGTCAATCTCAGAAACTGCGAAAACATCATGCAGTCTTTTAGGCTAGGAAATGAGAGTCTTTTGATGGCGAGACTGGAAGAGGCAGAAGCAGCCATATACAATAACGACACTTCCCAGATCATCAAGGGAACAATGAGAGGTCAATATATGGCTGCTTATAATGCAATAAAAGGATTCGTGGCCCTAAATGAGGATAAGACGGATCGGACTGGAAAACTGAAGTACGTGACGCCACCAGAGGACCCTATTGTGGTGACTGCCAGGTGTGCCAAAATAATGCTGGATGACAAAATTGCTAACATGGCAAAAACAATCGAGAGTCATAAATATATTCTTATTCTTAATGGAGTGCCTGGTTGCGGCAAAACAACTTGGGTGGTACGACACTTCGATGTGGATGGGGACGTTATCATCACCACAACAACTGAAGCAGCCAAAGATCTAAGAGAAAAGCTGGCGCACCGTATAGGTAACTTAGTAAGAACTAAGGTGCGCACCATGGCCTCCACTCTCGTAAATGGTTTCCGAAGTTCTAAGAGTTGCAACCGTCTAATGGTGGTCATCCACCATGAATCATTTCGGAGCTATAGTGATGGCTTCGAGGCTGTCTGGTGCCAGTGAACTTATTCTCATCGGAGACGTTAATCAGCTACCTTATATTGATAGAGAAAACCTCTTCGAGATGAGGTAACCTGGTCGCAAACATCAGCCAGGAGTTGTTATGTACGCACCGGAACCCCATGTGAATACGTTACATTCACTGAGGGAGATATACACGGGTGTATATTCCTCAGCCAACCAGGTCAGATCTCTAGAGCAGAAAAGATACACGGGTGCGCTATTACCCCATAACCTCCCCAACACCCTCTTTTTGGTCCACACTCAAGAAGAAAAGGAGACCCTTATCACCAAAGGGTATGGAGTGGGGTCGGGGTCGCGCATCCTTACCATCCACGAAACTCAAGATCTGACATACGACTCTGTCATCGCCATTAAAATCAAGGCCAAGATGAGGTTGCACGAAAGCCCCCCTACCGCCTAAACAATAGCAATCGTTTATGACTTCATTTTAGTCATTTGGCACCGCCTATGTTACGTTAGGGGGGCAGGTCCTTCACATACTTCGCAGACAGTCGTGGCGTTTCTTGTGTTATTTTGTCACTTTTTAATTTAATTTTATATTGTGTATAATCACCCAATAAAAATACTAAGTTAACTTAAAAGTCGCACCTATACCCCTTTATTTGGTAATCTCTTATGTTTTGGACCCTGCGATACAGGATTCTCCTAGTGCAGGGCCCGCTATCAACCTGAAACCTTCTACTTAGCATTTCTAAACTCTAGCTCTAAGTTACTTTTAAGGTTTATGTAAACATTATACTTAATAAATGATTTTGTATTTGTATTGTATTTGCCGCTTCCAAACTGAAAAGCCTTGAACACAGGCGTAAAGTAGCTTGTTTGGCTATTTTCTATAAGTTCCATTTCGACGAGTGTGCGCTCGAACTCCACAGCCTGATTCCTTCAGCTCCTTTTCACAACAGAACAAGCCTGAAGTCGCTTAAATACCATCCCTACATAGTCGACATACCACCTACTCGTACTAAGCGAATCGCTTCTACCTTCATAATGCGGACCGCCAGGGATTGAAATTCCTTGCCTCCGACATTGTCTCCTGACAATTACAATTTCGATGTCTTCAAGTCAAGAGTGAATAGGTATCTTCTAGGTCGCTTCCCATCAGGCAAGTTGGTGGCCAAATGTAGCCCTATTAATCCTATTATGCAAAAAAAAAGAATCGGCAGGAACAGCTGCTAATCATCCATCATAATCCATCCATCAGACATAAGCAGTCCACTGCTGGACATAGGCCTCCCCTATGGATCTCTAATAAGACCGGTTGTAAGCGGTTTGCATCCAGCGCGGTCCTGCGGTCTTGATGAGGTCATCCGTCCACGTGGTCTCCACTCGAGAACTTTTCGACCCCATCGGTCATCAGTCCTCTGCGCTATGTGCCCTGCCCATTGCCATTTCAACTTGCCAGTCCGTTGCGCTATGTCGGTATTGGTTCTTCTACGGTTCTCCTCATTTCTGATTCGATCTCGCAGAGAGACTCCGAGCATAGCCCTCTCCTTAGCTCGTTGGGCTACTTGGAGCTTACTAATAAGGCCCATAGTGAGCTGATAATGCCGTGGTAAGAAAGAGACCTGCGTGGTGAGTCCGGCGTCGAAGCCGCTGAGCTGGTCTGCGTAGTCAGAAGCCAACGCGTACAGCTCGGAGATACGGGAGTTTAGCTTCAGGGCAATATCCATCTTCTCCGCTGCAACCAAACTGTTTCTCAAAAATAAAGTCCCTATGCCTTTATGCTCTTATTGTATTAGAACTGTTGCAGTAAAAGATGACAAGAGATCTATTTTTAAGCTTTAAAAATAGGGGTATTATTAGCATTTTAAAGCATGTAAGTAATAAAGTGGGTGGAAGAGGCTGAACAGACAGACATATAGAATTAATAAAGTGTAAGACAGAACGACTAGGCTCTTAGTAAAACGTCATCACATATAGGTAACCAGGCTACAGTGATGTAACGCCAGACACCTTGAAATAATTAACGTAGGCAACATTGGGCGTTGTCTACGTTAATTATTTCAAGGTAATGATTTTGTCCACCTTACTTTGAAACGTCCTAAGTTATACTAAAGTTCGCACCTCTCTTTAACTGCATCTTCATAAGCCTCGACTCTCGACTCGCTCTTGACTGATTTGGTTCATACTTGGAAATCGTTTTAGAATTTAGATTTTTTTTTTTTTTTTATTTCGAATAGATACTAGACGAGCTTGCCAAATATTATAAAAATCGGCTGATAAGCAGCAAAAAACCCTCTTTTTGAGGGAGATACCACTCCGTCAAAAATCGCCGATTACAAAAAATATCCAGTAAAATAAAGAACCTGTGTTAGCTATGCAAAGTTTCGTTGAGATTTGTTGAAAAATGCGACCTATAAGGAGATTGGACATCGAATTCAACATCGATTTTTTTCCATTGGCGAATTAAAACGGAGGCCTATCTCACTTCGCTCGGTCAAAGATGGAAGAGGATTCCACAGCCTGCAGGTGCGCCAATAAAAACGCGAAAATATGCCGCCCTCGCTTCCTGCAGGGTCCTTTAAAATACATGTTGCTGAGTCTAATAGGTAAGTAAGTAGGTATTTTTACAGATAGATATGGCGGTGCCGGCGGCGGTCTCGGCAGAAGACGCGGCTCGATACGTTAAGTTCTGCATCTGCTTCATCATGTCTTCTCTCAGGTACTGGATGGCGTCACTGTCACAAACGAAAATATGCGTTAAAACTGCTAACACTAGGATCAAAATGTTTTGTACGACTTTGAGGGACATGGTGGCACAAACAGCAGGGGGTGTGCGCAGTCGCTATTCGCAGTGAAACTATCAATCTCAGCACAGATCATATCTAAAAATATACTTTAGCGCAGGCAGATATATTACTTACGTCAAGATATGTGGTATGAAATGTATGTAAGTGATGCGTCCTTCCTTTTCTTCGTCCCGTATTAGAAGAATCATCACCACCAATGACTTGCGGTGCTCCCATGGTATCCAAGCAGTTTAAGATGCGGTATAATGTGTTCTTCCATCCATCCCCACGTTCGATAGCCTGCTAAATCTGACGACTCCTAGCTAGTCTAAAAGCAACTTTAAAACTGTATGGACACAGAGCTTACTCCAGTTCGTTTCTGGTGATGGTAATCTGGCTTTCACCCGATTTGGAGCCTCGAGAGAATCGCGAAGCAATTGATACCGCCGCTGACAACGGCTAGTGCTAGTGTAAAAGCAACCTTCCTGTATTGAGACAAAGCTTACTCCAGTTCGTTCCTGGTAATAGGAATCTGACGCACATACGAGATGAAGCCACGAGAGTACCGCGAAGTGACCGACTCCGCCGCTGACGCTGCACTAGTCAGTTCTAAAAGCAACCTTCCTGCATAGATACAAAGCTTACTCCAATCCATACCACCCACGCTCGACGGTTTACGAAATGGAACATCACCTAGCTAGTGTAAAAGCAACCTTCTTGCATTGATACAGAGCTTACTCCAGTTCGTTCCTGGTGATGGAGATCTGGCGTACACCCGAGATGGAGCCTCGAGAGAACCGCGAAGCGACCGACACCGCAGCTGACGCGCGCCGCTCCGCCATCGCGCTCGATGGCCTGCCAAATCAGACGGTGATAGGTATAGGCCGAATCAATTTGGTAACTGTGGTGTTATCTACAAGCTGCGGAAACTTGAAAACTTGTAAACGAATGCGAGTCGTATGCAGAAAATCATGGTCTTCAGTACAATTCTGCAAAGAGCGAGGTGTTAGTTTTTACAGCAGGAAACAAAATGCCGGAAAACATACCTCCTATATTCATGAACGGCATTTCTCTCAAAATTGTAGACCAATTTAAATATTTAGGGCATATCGTCACGTCTGACTTAAAAGATGACAAAGATATTGAAAGAGAACGGAGAGCGTTAGCTGTGAGGGGAAATATGATCGCCCGTAGGTTTGCTCGTTGCTCCGTACCGGTAAAGGTTACACTTTTTAAAACATTCTGTCAGTGTTTCTACATTAGCAACCTATGGGTTAAATATACGCAAAAGTCACTGAATGCTCTCCGGGTCCAATATAACAATATATTCAGGATGTGGGTGGGGCTGCCTCGGCACTGTAGTGCGTCTGGCATGTTCGCCGATGCCAGAGTGGATGGCTTTTCAGCTATTATTCGAAAGAGGATAGCTTCTTTGCTCAACAGGGTAAGGGGCAGCCACAACAACATTTTGAATATCATTAGCAATAAATTCGACTGTCCTAAATTAAAACACTGGGTTGCAATAATAATACCAAAGAGTAGTAATAGATTGTATCTAAGATAATTAGTTTTTTCTGTCAAGCTATTATAGTAATAGTACCTATATTGTGCTTCATAGTTTGTAAGATTTTCTTGATAGTGTTAATGTAATGTATAGGTAGTCTACGTTTTTTATGTACTTAGATATAATTTTGTATGGACCTCTGATGTCTGAAATAAAGTTTTATTATTATTATTATAATCCAATCCTCGCGCAACTGTTGTGAGCTTGAGTCAGGATCGGGTTATTCGCAGCTTGCAGCTAACATCACAGCCATTTCACAGTTTTTCGGAATTTCGATATATAGGTAAATGAGCAGGTGAAACAGCTCCCTGATCACGTCGGGGGAATATAGAAAAAAAAACATCACAGCTGCCAAGTAGGTATTGTATGATTCAGCTCATAACAGTTAAATTTCTGTTAAACTATAGTTTACACTAGCAAGACCCAGTGCTTACCCACCGTCCACCTCCCGAGACCACCTGGGTGAACCGTGGAATGTTTTTTTTTTTTTTGCAACGGCTCACCTTTGTCCACCTGGGTGTACCTTGGGAAATATTTAGTATCCACCGTCCACCTAGTTATGAAATCTCTCTTCAATAATGAATAAATTAAGACATGTGATTAATAATATGAAAAGTGTGATGAATAGCTAGTTACATAAAATAGGTTTAAGAACATATTTTATTTTATCATCCATAGACGGCCAGCACTAAATTTTCTCAGGTGTACCGTCACCAATATCACGTTAGGGGTTTTCAAGTTTTATCTGAGAGGTGAGCCGTTGTAAAAAGAACCGTTCCACGGTTCACCCAGGTGGTCTCAGGAGGTGGACGGTGGGAAGAACTGGCATGACCTGTGTTGGTACTATACCTTTCATCCTTACTAAATTAAAGTAATTATTTCACCATAAGGGAAATACTTTATTACAAAAATCAATTAGCATTGTACTTCATATTACCAAATTACATAATACCGCTACTCCTATTGTAGAATGAAAGTAAAAACACGAAACCTAGAGCTAGTTCCCCCGGTGACCCCGTAGGGCCCGGGGGAGCCAAAAGCCCTGGCTGCGCCGTCGTCGCCAGTGGTCCAGCTCGACTTGGTGCTGCCGGCGTCGTTGGCCACGGACTTGCGCTGGGTCGCACTCGGTGCTTTCTTGCCTTCGATCTGGAGGATAATATGGGTTTATTGGGTAGGACAAGAAGGTCAAGAAAGCAAGGAACAGGCAGAGAACAGGTATTTTACATGAATATGATCAGATGGGGAAAGTTGCCACGCCGTAAATCGTTTGAAAAAAGAAAAACGAGATTATTGCCACCACCTTAATAATCTACTAGGTACTTAATAGAATACTAAAAGTGAATATCCTGCTACTCTAATGCGCACCATCCTACACTTTACTGTCGCGGATACACTATGGTCAATTCAGCTATGCCGGCGTTGAGTGCCTCCATCTCAGTAAGCAATCACATCCACAAGCTGACAGACCAAGGCCGGTAGTACACCCGACACCTACACTCCACACCTGGCAAGGGCTGCACCTTTGGCTTCCCGGCGCTGATCGCCTCCATCTCAGCCCACGCGTCGAGTTACCCAGCGACGGAAGGAAGCAGCGCGCTCGACGGCGCCTGCACCCCATACCTGGCAAGCCATGGGCTAAAACATCACTTCTGGACTGCCAATGCTGATCACCTCCATCTCGGCCCGCACGTTCTCGAGCTGGCCAATCACGGAGTCTGGCAGTACCGACGGCCGGCACCTACACTCGACACCAGGCAAGGGGCTTCAACATGGTCACCTCTGGTTTGCCGGCACTGATCGCCTCCATCTCAGCCCGCGCTTCTTCGAGCTGGCCGGCCACAGAGGGCGGCAGCGCGCCCGAAGCCGCCAGCTGCGTGAGGAGCCCTGCCATGCGCGCCAGCCCCGTCTCCGCCGCCTGCACTCGCGCCGATACCTGGACACAGAACAAATAATTGACAGCACTTCCAATTTTAACACAATTATTATTATTTGCTGAATAATTATTGTAAAATAAGATATAGGTAAGTATTTTTTATTTTTCCAAAACGACTTATTTATATTTTTGAAAAAGACCCAATTTTAAAAGGCCTTAGCTGCATAATCTAGGAATAATAACGTAGCGCATTGAAATCATTTTGTGACCTTGCTAGATCTCTCTGGTTCCAGCCGCTATATTAAAAGTATCCAACTGCTTAATTAAAACATCTCTTGGCACAGGAGTCAGGGTTAATAACCACTAGGTCGGCGAAGCAGTCAAATATACAGAGTGAAATAAATAAAAATTCCACCGACCTGCATAGCCTGCATTGTATCTGTGAGCGACGCGCTGCCTTTAACCAGGTCATCCTTCAGCTTCTGGTCTGTCGGCAGCGCGGGCATCGGTAGCGGCGCCGCGACCTCCTTCAGGCGCTCCACCTCCGCTTCCAGCAGACGGAACTGGGAGAGGGTCACCACATCGATGCTGGTGCGGCTCCTCGACGATGCTAAGGAACCGAGCAAAAGATACGATACGGATATGAAAATAATTTATCAGTTTATTTCAGAACATATTATGATTCAATCGGTACAAATTAAATACTAGGTAAATCTAGTCGTCTAAATAACAGATTCTAAAACTAGCTTTGCCGCAGTTCCAGCTGTATCATAAAGGTATAAAAAATGCACTAGCACCGCCTGGCTACGCGCTACAACCCCACCCCGGTACATTTGGTGATGCCAGAGACTCCACTCCATGCTGGGATACCCTACCCCCTAGGGTTGCGGTGGTCACTGAGATGCGGATACAACTCCAGGAAAATAATTCTGGCGGCGCCCACTCGCGGCGCCGACTCTTTCATAATGTCTCTTTCTTTCAGTGTTCAATAAATGTTATAATTACTTACCTGCGGTACCAATGTCCGGCCCAAAGCCAGCTTTAGCCATCTGCAGAAAAAAAAACACTAAATCGTAGTAAAATTGATACATTATTCTGATATTAAAAAATTGATTAATACAAAATAAGTACCTACAATCTACATACGTACATGCAAATTATAAATGTGTGATTTTTGAAGTCCTGCAAGAATTTTTAATAAAAGAATGACAGCGTAATCTGAAAATATCTTTCAATTTTTAGAATGGCTACAAGTTCTTAAAATATGTATACCATTTTGTACACACTACTAAATAATTTTAGGACTTGTACCTGCTGTTTCTGCTTTCTGTCAAACGCCTCTCTTTCTTTAGGTGTCATTTTTTCACGTTTGTCTTCGTCTTCCATTTCACTTGCAAGCGTCTTTCCCTCTTTTTGCTGTTTTTGCTTTCTGTCAAACGCTTGTTTTTCTTTAGGTGTCATTTTCTTGTATTTTTCTTCTGCCTCTTCTTGTTCTTCCCTGTCCTTGCGCTGTTTCTGCTTTTTATCAAACGCCTCTTTTTGTTTAGGTGGCATTCTTTCACGTTCTTCTTCTTTTTCACTTGCAGGTGACTTTCCTCCTTTTTGTTTTGTCTGCTTACTGTCATACTCTTCTTTTTCTTTAGATGTCATTTTTTCTCGTTTTTCCTCATCTATTTCTCTTGCAGGCGACCTTCCTCCCTTTTCCTTTGTCTGCTTACTGTCAGACTCTTCTTTTTCTTTGGATGTTATTTTTCCACGTCTTTCTTCTGTTTCAGTCGCTGACTCTTTTAATGTTTTCTGATCTTCTTTTCCTTTTGCCTTAGAATCCTTACCTTCTTTAGACCTTTTGTCATACTCCTTCTTTTCTTTAGGTGTCGTTGTCTCACGTTTTGCTTCTGTTTCAGTTGATGACCCTTTTGCTGATTTCTGATCTTTTCCTGATCCTTTAGGTCTTTTGTCTTCTTTTTCCTTGAAATACTTTTTCTTTTCTGCAGTCGACATTTTTTTCAGCGCGCTTAAATCTTTATCTCTATCTTTAAGATATTTCTCCTTTTCTTTGGGTGACATTTGTTCTAAATTGATTAGTTGCTCTTCTTTATCTTTAAGATAGTCTTCTTTTTCTTCCGGCGACATGTCTTTCATAATAATTTCTTCTTCTTTCATTTGCTTCATGTATGTTTCCTTTTCGGCAGGCGTCATTTTTGCTAAGAGTTCCGATTCAATCAGCTTTAACTTTTTTGCTTTCTTTTCTAAAGCCTTTCCTTCATCGCTTTCACTTTCATCGTCACTCTGCTGCTTTTCTGAACCTCCCTCCGATTTAATTTCATCTAGCATTCTGGGGGATTTTCGCTCAAATTTGTCTTTAACACTCGTATCATCATCAAATTTTGCCTTGGATTTTTTGGATTTCTTTTTACCTTCTCTAGGAATTGTTCCTTCTTCAGACGCTTCAGGCACTGCCTGTTCAGGAGAAATATCAGACATGGGCGACTCGGTGTCTCTTTTTCTTCTTTTCCTGAGAACTGGCAGCTCGGCGATTTTAATATCGACTTTGGTCTCTAGTAAGCGCATTTGACGTGCTAAGATATGTAGTATTTGTTGTAACATTTTGTAATTGACAGTGTTTTCCTGGAACAAATATTTAATACAATATCACACCACAGAATAGGCCCTATTACACATGTTAAAATATCACACTGACACACGAGTCTTTTCACAGATATAGACGTAGCAATTTATTAATTTCAAGACTAAGACTAATTTTAATACATTGGGTCACCTAGAAATTTTTAAGAGCTAATTTGTTAAAATAAGGTATTTTTCTCTGGAACTTACATACCTTGTAATAGTCCCCCATACATGTCTCATTACCTCAAAATGTGAAACATACCTACCGCCTCGCGTTATGAATTAGTAATTGTGAAATCCACATAATAAGGTATATTATTCGGTAGTATACAGGGTTATTTCTAATCAATTAGCATCCTTTTAGGGGCTTATTCTGTACATCAAAACTAACAACTTTTGTTTTTCGTAAAAACTCAAAAAAAAAAATTGTTGTTCCATAGAAAAATTTAGTTCACCCGCGACAAAATGTAAACCCTGTATAACCGCGCTCGCATTCAATAATGGTGGCTTTTCTTTGGCCCGCTATCCAAAATTAAATTGGCATCGAATATGATGAAATGAAAGAGACTTGAGCGCGAAAATCGTTTCTTTATCGTATTGGAAGCTCGGACCTACCGTTACACCACTCGCCATGTACCAGCAAGCACAGCGCAGGACAGGTGGACGTAAGGAGACGAATGTCCTCACCAAGACCGCAGGATCGCGCTGGACACGAGCCGCTTCCAAGAAGATCTTTAGATGTCCAGCTGTAGACGTCCTATGGACGAAACCAGGATAAAACGACGAGGACGTTCCACTTGACAAACGGGATGCGCGTCTCGCGATTGGTTGCGTCAGAGCATGAAACTGATGTTTTGCCTGGATTACCATGGATTTCGCCAAACCGTAGGTATACCAGCCACTAACTTAGTGGGACTAAGATACATACTGTACCAGCTTTTTTTTAGTAGTCCACTGTAGGATTTAGGCCTACCCACGAAGGGTGATTGGGCCATATCCACCACGCGGGCCCAGTGCGGGTTGGTGGATTCACATACGCCATCGAATTTCTTCTACGGACGTATGCAGGTTGCCTCACGATATTTTCCTTCACCGAAAAGCCTGTGGTGTGAAATACCGTACATAAATTACAAAGAACTCATTGGTACGGGACCGGGGATTCGAACCCACGACCTCACGATTGTAAGGCGGGTGTCACTACCTACCTCTTGACCACCACGGCTCTAAGATACATGTTCAGACTCAAATAGATA
Source organism: Hypomecis punctinalis (assembly GCA_949316475.1). Lineage (NCBI taxonomy): Eukaryota > Metazoa > Arthropoda > Insecta > Lepidoptera > Geometridae > Hypomecis > Hypomecis punctinalis. The sequence continues at coordinate 23,977,373 of OX438811.1, read as the reverse complement.
TTAGTTTTATATCGGCTGCTTCGTCTCCGCACGTACCTCTGGCGGCCCCATGGCCATGCTGATGAGGTCCTCGACGCTCACGAGGATAGTGAGGTCGCTCATGGCGGGCTCGTCCACTTTGAACCGCCGTTTCGCCATGCTCCCTGTTCTAATAACTCCGTAAAATAATAACAATATTCGCACAAGTAGAATCAAATAGAATCTTGAACAAATTCTACATAATATATTTGTCAAAATGACAGTAGAAATAATTCTTTATTCTTTGTTCGTCTTTCAAACATTTTCAAACACAGAAGAGTATAAGGCCGAATCACACTACTAAGCTGTGAAATTAGGGTTTATTCCCAGTGTTACTACCAATCTTACTACCAGTAGTAAGAAGCTACAAGCTGCGCAAATCCCCTCTTCGCCGAATATATTGCAACTGCGCAACCTCGTGTTCACAGACTTCAAGAAAGATTCGGTCTGTACCACAGAACAGCAGGTATATAATTATATACCTATACCTTATTTTTATTTTTTTTTTTTGACCCAGGAAAATCCTTTATGGATACCACCAAACCTGGGGAGGCCGGTGGTTATGTGGGAGTCTCCACCGCTAGTCGGTGGCATACCCACTAAAAACCTGGGGTGTTTCCGCCACTGCGCCATTATGTCTAGGCTACGGGCACGCTTCCGCACTCCTCCGCGGCATACCTGGCTTGGAAGAAATCGCTCTAAGCGATAAGGCCGCCTGTTGTCGCACTAATGTAACAGATTGTACTGTTTTTTTGTAACATTGTTAATTGTGTGAACAATAAAGCGTTTATCTTTCTATAATATACCTAACTTACACTGAAGCAAGTTTGGATTAGGTACTCATGTACCAGCCAGAGAAGGTTGCTACACGTATAAGCGGGCTGGCCCAGTCGGTTCCGGTGTTTTCCACTGGTCAGATTGTCGGCTGAATTTGTCTAAGGACAAATCAGACCCGAGGCAGCTAGGTACTATCTGATATTTCCATAGAATTAATACTTTAGGTGGGTACTAATTCTATGGGTACTTATTTCCTTCGGGTCCAATTCCGTTTTCATTCGAACGTCGCATTCCATCATTCCCGAAAATTCATATCCATAGTTCCGGGTTTACCGCTCGGCTTTGCCGAACGTTCCGGCTCGCGGTCGCCCGGCCTAACGAAAGCCGATCGATTTTTTTTCATCTACCCATATCCGATTTTACCGCCCGGCAGTGCCGATCGAGGCCGGCCCTATTATATATGTAGCAAGCCTAACAAGTACCTACATACAAGTTTTAGATAGTAATAGTAATCGGCTTAAAAATGCCTTTAGACTACAACAAAATACTACTTTTTTACTAAGGAAATTAACGTGGTTTTCACACATTTTATACTATGTATAACGGGACTGAACTCTCCGCTAGCGCTGGCTCCGCGTGCTAGCACTCACAAACTTGAGAAAGGTCGCCGAATGCGACCGAAACTATAGTCGTTACGACTATCCCCACACGTGAGTTCAGAGTCCCGTTATATATAGTATAAAAATACTACTTTATAAGCCATTTGGATTGTCTGGATTGATTGATTGTCATTTGTAGATGATGCTATTGCTTTTTATGTAGTTTTAGCATAGGTTTTAGTGTATGTAGTTTTAGCTTAAAAAATAACTATCAATAACACGCATCAAATAATACAATGATTCGTTTAAATATTATTTATTCATAATATTTCTCTCCTCACGCGTCACAAAGTTCAAACAGCAAATATATATCGCGTATGATTTCTACAGTACACACAAACCTTACTCCTACAGGTTACGTGCGCGGCGCGGTCGATACATAATACTGAGCTCTTACATTATTTCATTTATTACCACCATTTTATTGTACTGCATCGAGACTTGAAAAGCGTAAAAAAAGCATGATTTTTCAATAATTTCAATACACTTGTAGTCTAATCGACTCTAATATTAACGTGGAATGCAAGAGGGGACTCGATACACGTTTAACTGTTAGTGTATATAAATAGTGTATATTATATAATTTAATATAAATAACAACTAACGGGGGCGCGTTACCACCACGGCATATAGACTGACTTTATATACATTGGGGATCAAATCGCGGTTGTAACGCGCGTCTCTATACCAGATATATAATAACAAAATGGAATCACGAAATAGATGATTTTTTTTATTATTTTAAACACGAGTAACATAATTAACCCTATACACACTACTCGACACATTTAACTTTATAACAATTAGGTACTGCACTGACGAACTTGCTTTGAAACGATAGTCCCGATTCTGCTTCAATACACTAATTTGACTGGACTAAAATTATCGGCATCTCTTTCCATGTTTACATGTCAAAAAAGGATGACGATAGTTTCAGATCTGTCAAATTTAGTTTAGTTTAGAGAACACAGAATCGAAATATCATTCCAACCCACCCCAAAACTACACTGAAGTGCCTTAGGTACATTCAGCATACGATTTATTAAAACTTTTATATTCACCGTGAAACAATTCCCGATTTCATGTCAATAATTTCTTAAATAAATTTAAAAATATAATAACACATTTTCTTCGCTATCAAAGCATTAAATTAGGATAACAATTGCAACATTTATTTATAATAATATCTCGTCTGATGTTAAGTAACGATGTCGTGTGACGAAGACATGTCATAACAATAATTATCTTAGCTATTTTCACAAACGAAAATTTCTCAGTGAATACAAGAGCTTTCCAGGTAGGTTTCCGGGTATTGTCCGAGTATTTGTGACGGTCCACCGGCAGTGCTAGGCCTCTCCCGTCGCTCGGTCCGTGGTCTTAATCCTCGAGGTTACGGAAGGCCGCCGCCATGTCTTCGAGCAGCTGGTCGAAGTCCGCCTTGATCTTAGCCTCGCCGTCTTTTACGGGGTCCTGGGGACGACAGTTATTTGGTTAGTGCGAGGTGATAATGGAAGTCAATGTGATTTTTCTTATTCCCACACACTTTTTACTTATCTAAAAATATCAGAGCTAACTAATGACAACGCAAAACCTAAACGCCTGGACACTTGGCTAGATACAAATTAGCAAATATTTTATCATACTACTAAGTAACCACTATGAAATGATTCTTAGATATTCACCCCATAATGGGGTAAAAAGGAGGACCTTCTTTTTTAAAAATGGTAAAGATTTAGAATTTAAAGATGGTAAAGATAAAAAATGAAAAAGATGAAAGTATTGGCATTTGACGCCGTGGCAATTCAACTCCTAAAAAGGGCAAAAAGGTAGTTTGTATGAAAATTTAAACTATACCTTAATTTCATAGAAAACAGCCGGCAGTACATTGCCCATGGCGTCACAGATAACGTTTCACAAGACCTTGTTGATTCTAGTTTTTTAGTTAGAGCAGTCTAAGGGGATAAAAAGGATTCCAAGTTTGTATGTAATTCAAAATATTACTTGGAATTTTATAGAAGACAATTGGTAGAACACATTGCCCATGCCGTCGCGGATAATGGCATCACAGATAACGTTTCACATGACCTTGTTGATTCTAGTTTTTTTAAGAGCAGTCTAAGGGGGCAAATAGGAATTCCAAGTTTGTATGTAATTCAAAATATTACCTGGAATTTCATAGAAGACAGTTGGTAGAGCACATTGCCCATGCCGTCGCGGATAACGTTTCACATAACCGTGCTGATTCTAGTTTAGTTTTAGAGCTGTCTAAGGGGCCTAATAGGAATTCCAAGTTTGTATGAAAGCATCGTACCTTGAACTTCATGAAAGACAGCTGATAGAGGACATTGCCCATGGCAACACAGACTTCGTTTCACGTGACCTTGTGATAACGTGTCATCACGTCTAGATTTGTTTAAGGTTTCCAAGTTTGTATGAAAGTACCTTGAACTTCATAGAAGACAGCTGGTAGAGCACATTGCCCATGCCGTCGCGGATAACGTTTCACATAACCGTGCTGATTCTAGTTTTGTTTTAGAGCTGTCTAAGGGGGCAAATAGGAATTCCAAGTTTGTATGAAAGCATCGTACCTTGAACTTCATGGAAGACAGCTGGTAGAGCACATTGCCCATGGCGTCGCGGATGACGTTCCACGTGACCTTGTTGTCGGACTGCGCGGTGGACTCGACGGCGTGTCGCGACATGTCGAAGAAGGCGATGATGTTCTTCAACATGCCCACCGTCTTGTAGAACGGACAGAAACGATCGTAGTTCGAGTAGCTGTGAAGAGAGAACATCGGTCAAATTATATTCAGCCAAAATAACAGACTCCATGCGGGACGTCAGTCATTTATCGCCGCCATATCGAATAAGAATAGATTTAAACTCGGGTCACACAGAGGCGGGAACCGCGACAAAGCGATCCGATAGCGGTCCAGTGCAAAGCGAAAGCGGCCGATCGCGCCCGCTTGTTACGTGTCAGGTTGCATACAAATTCGAATATTATAAAAAAATCCCGTCCCGGATTGCGATCGCTTTCCCGCACTTCCCGCCTCTGTGTGACGAGAACTTAAAGCTCTCGTCAGCAAGTTCCTATTGGTCGGATGGTTAATAGAGTTTTTAAGCGGCCTGAAGTTCTGACATGGCTTAACGGTTAATACAACCGGAGTCTGCAATCTAATATGTCATCTAAACCACGGTAGCGCTCAGTTATAAATGGCACTTACAATCTCCTATCCAAAGACTGACCGTGCTGAACGTTGCTTAATTTTGGTGATCCGTGACAGACAAATAGTCAAACTACGCCACAAGCGCTACATTTAAAAAGCACTTTCCAATTCAAACGTCACAGTTGAAAGACAGATATTTAGACATAAGTCGATAATTGATAATAGATTCTGGAGGATAATGAAATAATGACCTGTTCTGCTGCAGGAAGTCGTCTTTGAGCAGCTTGGCGACCTCGAGGGTGATCTTGTCGGTCTCGGCGAGCGACGCCTTACCGACCAACTGTACGATTTCCGACAAGTCTTCCTCTTCTTGCAGGATCTCCTTTACCTATGAAACAAATATCATTTCATTACATTTATTTCATTTACACTCATCGATTTCAAATTCAAGAACAAGGCTCTTTTTTTGGGGGACAATACCACTGAGTCCTCCTCCTATCATCACCTGTATGTTTGTTTGCTTGCTTGTAACCAACCCCTTTGAGCTCGATTTTGACCTACTTTGAGCGATCAGATTTTCTTTAAACTTTGCACATCTATCAAAGACTGATGAAAACGCATTAATAAAAAAAATTAAGCGTGTTTTTTTTTATTTATTTTACTTTGTTTATATTATTAGCTATTTTTTTAATAAATGTATTTAGTTATGTTACCTTAGTCCTGAGGGGCACGAACTCGGGGTAGTTCTTCTCATAGAAGTCATCCAGCGCGCGCATGTACTTGCTGAAATATAAAAAAGCATTAAATTATAGTTTTATGCACCAAGGAATGTAACAAATACATAAAATGTTATTGAATAAGATGGACAGCTAGCACAACTTTGAAATTAATTTAAGGAAAGAAAGAAACAATTATTCTTTTGTTTATTTTTATTCCTTTAATTCATTTAATGTATCTGTTTCCTTGATTAAATGTATCTAAAGTAGACAGTGTGAGAATTTATGAAGTATGCAATTATGAAGGTTGTGTGTAAACACTCTCTCTCTCTCTCTTTCTCTCGCATCGATATGGCTCCGAAGTATAGACAAGAGAAATAGCAGGGATCAAGTGTGAATGTAGTATAAGTAACGAAATAAAGTTGGAAATATACTTTTTTTACTGGCATACTTATGATTTAAAACAAATTAGTTCTTATAGAAAAAGTAAAAGATATTTTTTATTTCTAACAATACAATTTAAAAAAATGTCAAAGCATACAAAAGGTCAATAATAATACGCACCTGTAAGAGATAAGCCAGTTGATGGAGGGGAAGTGCTTCCTCTGCGCGAGTTTCTTGTCCAACCCCCAGAACACCTGCACGATACCCAGCGTGGCCGCGGTTACAGGGTCCGAGAAGTCACCACCAGGGGGCGATACGGCGCCGACGATGGATACGGAACCTGGGGGGAATGGCAGCATCATGAGGATACGTCGATATAGTGCACATGTGACACACACGGCCGACACTTTCGATATGACCTGATTATGATCGAGATTTCGAAACTCACGACTGACAACATTTTATGGACAACCAGATTAGGGAGCGCCTTTTATGTGAAGAAAATTTTGGCAGTTTTTGTAAACCGCAAGATCCGGACCGGAGATTTCCCGAACCGCCTCGGCCCAATGAGATTTGATTTATCTTACCAGTGGGTTAGCCAGAGTCCAGACATTTGACCCTTCCAGTGGATACCCGGAATATCAGCCAAAAGATTGGAAATTTATCAAAGAATTTTACCAAACGGGAAATCAAGTACCAGTGTACATAAGTTGCTTTCACTCTTCTTCTTTGTCAGGGTTACCAAGCCGAACAAGTCTGAACCGGAGCCAAACGACCGGAATTTTCTCAAAGAATCTTGACCTAATGGGAAGTCAAATACCAGGAGTACATAAGTTGATCTCACCTTCCCTGTCAGGGTTCCCGAGACACTTGATGCGTCCAGCGCGCTCGTAGAAGGAAGCTAGACAGACTAAGTAAGCCATGTAACCAGATCTGCAGGCATCTCAGAGTCTGACTGGAAAATTCTCTAAACGCCTTAACTTACCAGGAAGGGTGTGTTCAGATTACCCAGAGTTTAGACACTTGACTCTTTCAGTGGATAGCCGGAATTTCAGCCAAAAAGACTGGAAATTTCTCGAAGAATCTTGATTTAGTAAGAAATCAAAGACCAGGAGTACATAAGTTGATTTCACTTTTTTTTTTCAAAATTACCAGGAAAGATAGGTTTGGATGGTTACTTAGAGTCCTGACATTTGACACCAGGGAATAATCAGCCAAAAGGCTGGAAATTTCATGAAGAATTTAGACCTAAAATAAAGACAGGTATATTTTGATGTTACCTTCCCTGTCAGGGTTGCCCAGACACTTGACGCGTCCAGCGCGCTCGTAGAAGGAGGCCAGGCGCGCGCCCAGGTAGGCCGGGTAGCCGGAGTCGGCGGGCATCTCGGCCAGACGACCGGAGATTTCTCGGAGAGCCTCGGCCCAACGGGACGTGGAGTCGGCCATCATGGACACGTTGTAACCCATGTCACGGAAGTACTCGGACAGGGTGATACCTGGGGAAAGTTATTAGGTTTAAACTATGCGCAATGTCCTCATTACGCAGTACAAGTCTCCAGCAACGAAACATAGCGCAGCAGAGGCGGATCAAATATACCAGTGAGCCAACACCGCGCTCTGTTGTTTCTAGGATCTCGGCTAGTTGGAGTCAGGTGGCAAATGTGGGAATACACAATACACTCCAAGTGGGATATTAGTCCTGGGGCTTTATTGTGCAAGCCGCACGTCAGAGCGCTTACACAATAAGGCCCCAGGTCTGGAATTAGAATGATGCGCAATGTCATTTTTAAAACTATTTCAAGTATGTACTTCTAGATTAACATAAATATACAAAACTAGTGTTTACCCGCGGCTTCGCCCGCATACGCAATATATAATTATAATTTATAGCCTATGTGTTATTCTGATATATAAGCTATATTATTGCAAAGTTTCATCTCAATCCGTTCAGTGGCTTTTGCGTGAAAGAGTAACAAACATCCATACATCCATCCTCACAATCTTTCGCGTTTATAATATTAGTAGGATATCCTACTAATATTATAAACGCGAAAGTTTGTGAGGATGGATGGATGGATGGATGGATGGATGGATGTATGGATGTTTGTTACTCTTTCACGCAAAAACTACTGAACGGATTAAGATGAAACTTTGCAATAATATAGCTTATATATCAGAATAACACATAGGCTATAAATTATAATGATATATTGCGTATGCGGGCGAAGCCGCGGGTAAAAACTAGTATTAAATAAATTCTGTGATTCTGAAAATTAAGTAAGTAATTACTTTTCTCAGAATCTCCTCTTTTTTGGAAGTTGGTTATAAATAAAGGAGAAGTGTAGACCGAATCATACAAGTCGGCGGATGTGTAGTTAGCACAGTTGTTAGAAGCTGCGCGAAACCCAATCAACGCGCAGCTTTATGTGAGCTTCAGTCTGGATTGGATATTGCGCAGCTTGTAGTTAACTTCACATCCGCCAACTTGTATGATTCGGCCTACACTTTTCAATATTTAACTTACCAGTGTAAATGGAGGCCTCTCGGGCAGCCACAGGCATGTTGGAGGTGTTGGCGACCAGGGCGGTACGCTTCATGATGGATTCCGTCACGCCTTCAATTTCTACCGTCAGCTCGGGGAAGTCCCGCAGTACTTCAGACATCTCGTTACCTGGACAACAGAATACATCATTATTTTTAAACAAAATTAGCACCACCGAACTGTGGCCTGATTCTCTATCGACAAAACGTAACGTAACGCGGTAAGTATTTTTTTTTATTCACTTGAATTTCATTTGGAGAACTGTTTGATATATGTATTTATTTTATGTAATGTATTTAATTACGTTAAAACAAATTATAAACCGAGTTTAAGTTATGCTATTTGAAAAATAAGTAATTTTCATACTAATTTCCTTAATAACATAGAGCACGTTAGAGCGCGTTACGAGCTTGTTTTCATACAGAATCACCCGCCCGGTGTTATACACCAACATTGTTTATTGGCTTTTTTCGTTCTCCATCGAAATCCGTCTCCAGTACAGACAGAAAAATAATTATTTTTTGCCAAAAATGACAACCGATTTCAACCGTTTACAATATTCAAACAGTTCGCACGGATTGATGTATCACCCGATGGGGCAGTAAAGTTCTCGAATGGAGACCACGCACCGGCAAGCAAAGCGTAGGATGTCCACCGACCAGGTGGACCGACGATATTTTTAAGACCGCAGGAACGCGCTGGATGGAGGCTGCTTCCGTGCTTATTGGAATCCATAGGGGAAGCTTATGTCCAGCAGTGGAAGTCTTACGGCTGTAATGATGATGATGTATCATCTATGTAGTATTTTTTATATTATTTTTGATTTTACAAAAACGACTCGATTGATTTCTAAAAAATTTAAATGGGACTACCTCGGAAGTGAACCTAGGGAAGGAAAAAGAACCTACCCTTCCGAACTAAAAAATATATTTTTTTATCAGTTCACAATTGACGAAAATTATGTATTGTTTCCTTTTTAGAAGTCGGTGAGTAAGTTCGTATAGGCGAGATGGTGAGCCTTCTTTTTAAAAGCCGCCTGAAGGCCTCTGATATGACTAACGGTTAATTATATGTTCATACCACGCTCTCCGCAACCGACGTAGATGATGACGTCAGAGTTGGAGTACTTGGACAGCGCCTGGGAGATGACAGTCTTGCCGCAACCGAAGGCTCCGGGGATGGCCGTGGTACCGCCCTGGACACAACTGCGGACCAAATTATACTATTAATTCTTTATAATTAGGTAAAAAAAAAATATTTAGTTTTTTTTAGGTTAAGTTAGCCAATATGAAAAACACTTGATAATAATATGATTGGTTTAGAAGTTTGGAAGCTACGATGTCAGATCACATGTCAAATTTAAAAATACACCCTAATGTGGCGGGTTTGGTAACGAGTGATGAGTTGGGTATCGAGTGGTGGGTTGGGTATCAAGTGGTGGGTTGGGTTTCAAGTGGAGAGTTGGGTATCAAGTGGAGAGTTGGGTATCAAGTGGTGAGTTGAGTAACAAGTGGAGAGTTGGGTATCAAGTGGAGAGTTGGGTATCAAGTGGAGAGTTGGGTATCAGGTGGAGAGTTGGGTATCAAGTGGTGAGTCGGGTATCAAGTGGTGAGTTGGGTATCAAGTGGAGAGTTGGGTATCAAGTGGAGAGTCGGGTATCAAGTGGTGAGTTGGGTATCAAGTGGAGAGTTGGGTATCAAGTGGTGAGTTGGGTATCAAGTGGAGAGTTGGGTATCAATTGGTGAATGGGGACGAGAGGTGAGTGGTGTCGAGCGGTGAGTACTCACGGGAAGAGCGAGTCGAGTACTCGCTGGCCGGTGAGCAGCGGGTGGTTGGCGGGCAGTTTCTCGGCGCACGGTCTGGGTTGACGCACGGGCCACACTTGCAACATGGTGTATTGGTTCTTTTCTCCATCGAATTCAGTCTCCAGTACTACGTCCTGTCAAATAATAACAAAAGTAATTTAGAATTTATATTTGACATTATTATAACTCGTTGTCTACATAGATATGATTATAGATGTTCCTTGGCGATCGCTGCAGTTCAGCAACATTCAGAAGGGTCAGTCTATGGATGGGTGGCCACGACTGACTTAATTACAAATGAAGGGGACCGTGGCTCGGATGACATTCTAAAAGACAAGTTAAAATGCTGGTCCCAGTTTTTCAGGCCGGAACCGGCTATGTCAGAGGCCTTTAAGCAGCCGAAAGACTTTTAATTCTAAGATTAGTCACCCAGCCTATGCTTTCTAGGACTCCTTAGAAGACTTTTTTGGTGATGTTGGGTCTCCTTGTATTACCCTCTTTTTTATCGGGATCTCATCTCCTAATGGTTTTAAAACTGAACTTCAGTTGTACTATCATATTTACTAAAGAGAAAAACTTTATTGTTATTTAACAATTATATTATTATTATTTTTAATGTATTTTAGTTGACATTCTTATATTCAAGTTTAATATTTGTCTGTCAATTATTGGCTAGATTTCTAGATAGTGATTATGTAGCTAGATTTTTATATAGTGATTATGTAAACCTATCGTATCGACATGTAAATTAAATACTTTAGGAACAAATTGAATAATGAATATATTTTTACTGTCAAAAATGAACATTGTTTGACATGTAATATTTTTATGAGTAAAATGGAATATGAATATACTTACAGTGACTTTGTAGTTGCCCGAGGGAGCGATGTAGGTGACGGTTCCCTTGGCGCGAGGCGGGATCAGCATCTTGTGCTTGACGAGCGTGTTCTCGTGGACGATACCGTAGAGATCGCCGCCGGTGATGTGGGACCCCACCTGCACAATACACGTTACATAGTGACGTATATAACTAGACAGGGCGCTAAAATAATAATAATTATAATAGTAAGAGGGCGTGATGTGCAATTATCAAAGTGTAAACAGGACGAAACATGTATCTTTTGTCTCTTTATTCTATATTTTTCGCGCCAAATCAACAGCTGAATTTTCGATGAGATTGCTTAAGTAAAACAACATATTTATGAACTATTTTCTATCACTTCTAGTAGTATTATGCAGGTTTTTACAATTATCTAGAGTCTAAATATGATTTTAACCATGTACAGAACAGTTCGCGCGAATCAACGTCTATGTAGTAATTTTTACTTCATTGTTGATTTTTCAAAAACTGCTGACCAATTTTGTTAATATTTAAATGGAACCTCTTTTGTAGTATGATCTATTTATATCTATATTATAAGGGTAATTTTGTTTTTGGTACCATAAGAAAGAACCTAGATATCACGACACAAGTCGCCCTAGTGTGGGATCTAGTGTACAACTTGCTTTATGTTAATTTTTAAGAACAATAAACATTTTATTTTTTATAATTATTATCTACCATACAAAAAGGAATCATCGCAATTGGTTCTTAATTGGCGGAGTAATCGCATAACATTCATACAAAAACTAACATACAAATGAATTGAGAACTTCCTTAATTGAAGTCGGTTAAAAAAGAGATAATGCAAAAATATATCGAGTTTAGGCCAGTTTTAGGTACAGTATTTGCTTTATTTGTTTTGGGAAATGATTTCCCTATTATTTTCTTTCATAACAATCTTCATTTAAAGGAATTTCATATTTTCGAACTTAATTATTTTTTAGAAGTTTAGACATTGCTTGTTTTTTTTATTTTTAACGCCGCTAAATTTAGCGGCGTGATGGCGGCCTTGAACAAAAATAAAATTAGTGAATATGAAATGCCATTCAAATTAAGCATTGAATACTGTTGTTTTTTGGAGTGGATTTTTTGAGCTACTGTACAGTTTGGTCCCACTATGCAAGAACTTCTTTTTGAATTTTTTGACTGACGCAGAATAAATGTATTGTGGCCTAGAGCGATGTCATCAAGGTTCTCATCAGTTACGTAATATATTCCAAGTGAAGTGCTAAATGACACGACACAATATGTTGGTATATAAAACGGTGACCTTATTAGACTCAAAGTGTTAGACTAAGATGTAGTCAACAAAGTACACAAAACCCTTACCTTAACATTAAGTGGGTTGAATTCCCAGTCAACCTCCCGGGCCAAGCTGGGAACGTTGACTCCCTTGGGGATGTAGATGGACTGCGTGAGCTCGTTGATGTCCTTCAGCGGGCGCTGGATACCGTCGAAGATGGAGCCCAGGATACCAGGACCAAGTTCCACGGAGAGGGGCTTGCCGGTACGGAGTACGGGGTCACCCACAGTTACACCTGAAGTTTCTTCGTATACCTAGAGGAGAGAGAAAACTTGTATATTGCAGATTTGTCCAAGGTTTCCTCGTATACCTAAAGAAGAGAGAAAATTTGTATATTCTAGATTTGTCCAAAGTTTCCTCGTATACCTAGAGGAGAGAGGAAACTTGTATATTTCAGATTTGTCCAAGGTTTCCTCATATACATAGAGGAGAGAGGAAACTTCTATAGTTCAGATTTGTCCAAGGTTTCCTCGTATACATAGAGGAGAGAGGAAACTTGTATAGTTCAGATTTGTCCAAGGTTTCCTCATATACATAGAGGAGAGAGAAAACTTGTATATTTCAGATTTGTCCAAGGTTTCCTCGTGTACATAGAGGAGAGAGAAAACTTGTATATTTCAGATTTGTCCAAGGTTTCCTCGTGTACATAGAGGTGAGAGAAAACTTGTATATTTCAGATTTGTCCAAGGTTTCCTCGTGTACATAGAGGTGAGAGAAAACTTGTATATTTCAGATTTGTCCAAGGTTTCCTCGTGTACATAGAGGAGAGAGAAAACTTGTATATTTCAGATTTGTCCAAGGTTTCCTCGTGTACATAGAGGTGAGAGAAAACTTGTATATTTCAGATTTGTCCAAAGTTTCCTCGTATACATAGAGGAGAGAGAAAACTTGTATATTTCAGATTTGTCCAAAGTTTCCTCGTATACCTAGAGGAGAGAGGAAACTTGTATATTTCAGATTTGTCCAAGGTTTCCTCATATACATAGAGGAGAGAGGAAACTTCTATAGTTCAGATTTGTCCAAGGTTTCCTCGTATACATAGAGGAGAGAGGAAACTTGTATAGTTCAGATTTGTCCAAGGTTTCCTCATATACATAGAGGAGAGAGAAAACTTGTATATTTCAGATTTGTCCAAGGTTTCCTCGTGTACATAGAGGAGAGAGAAAACTTGTATATTTCAGATTTGTCCAAGGTTTCCTCGTGTACATAGAGGTGAGAGAAAACTTGTATATTTCAGATTTGTCCAAGGTTTCCTCGTGTACATAGAGGTGAGAGAAAACTTGTATATTTCAGATTTGTCCAAGGTTTCCTCGTGTACATAGAGGAGAGAGAAAACTTGTATATTTCAGATTTGTCCAAGGTTTCCTCGTGTACATAGAGGAGAGAGAAAACTTGTATATTTCAGATTTGTCCAAGGTTTCCTCGTGTACATAGAGGTGAGAGAAAACTTGTATATTTCAGATTTGTCCAAAGTTTCCTCGTATACATAGAGGAGAGAGAAAACTTGTATATTTCAGATTTGTCCAAGGTTTCCTCGTGTACATAGAGGTGAGAGAAAACTTGTATATTTCAGATTTGTCCAAGGTTTCCTCGTGTACATAGAGGAGAGAGAAAACTTGTATATTTCAGATTTGTCCAAGGTTTCCTCGTGTACATAGAGGAGAGAGAAAACTTGTATATTTCAGATTTGTCCAAGGTTTCCTCGTGTACATAGAGGTGAGAGAAAACTTGTATATTTCAGATTTGTCCAAGGTTTCCTCGTGTACATAGAGGAGAGAGAAAACTTGTATAATTCAGATTTGTCCAAGGTTTCCTCGTGTACATAGAGGTGAGAGAAAACTTGTATATTTCAGATTTGTCCAAAGTTTCCTCGTATACATAGAGGAGAGAGAAAACTTGTATATTTCAGATTTGTCCAAGGTTTCCTCGTGTACATAGAGGTGAGAGAAAACTTGTATATTTCAGATTTGTCCAAAGTTTCCTCGTGTACATAGAGGAGAGAGAAAACTTGTATATTTCAGATTTGTCCAAGGTTTCCTCGTGTACATAGAGGTGAGAGAAAACTTGTATATTTCAGATTTGTCCAAGGTTTCCTCGTATACCTAGAGGAGAGAGAGAAAACTTGTATAATGCAGTTTTGCCAGAGGTTTCGTCGGATACCTAGTGGAGAGAGAAAGCTTGTTTATTCAAATCATCCTGATATGTATACCTAATTCGAATTTACTCACTACCCACACCTTTAAATGTTAGATAAGGGGAATGGGGCCCTTCAAGTATTACGTAAGCAGATTTATTATATTTACCCTCCCTCCCTCCTTGTCAGCAAAAGAAAGCAAAGCTCTAAACCGGCCAACCCCCCCTCTTTATTCTTTTTTTATTGGTTTGTGAGCAGCAGATTTAATTCTAGATATAAGAAAATAAATTTAGGATTAAAGGACTTTACCACACATCAAATAAATTAATGAGTAACTATTGCTGACGTAATCACCATCTAGAACCCCCTTGTCATCAAAAATAAGCAAAGGATAAACCCGGGCGGAGGGGTTACAGTGCTTAACCCACTTGTTACTAGCGTTTGATCAATGAACAATAAAAAATATTAAACAAAACGTGGGTAGTTTCAAATTTCTTTGTTTATTGTTTGTGATAGCTGGATGATCCTTTTATCGAATAGACGTGGTTTGTTCTAGTTTGAGATGGACATGTAAAATTTATAAGTGTTCATGAATCGTGTTTATTTGTCATGAGTGTTTCGATGTAATTAGATAATATTAATTGCATTTATATTGGGTAATTCTTTGGAAAATATTAATAATTATAGTATTATAATATAAGTTTTAATATAAGTTTAATTGTTTATTGATTCTCTAACAATTTATGTCACTTATTTGTCTATAAAGTTGATGTTCCATATATCAAACGATAGTAATATGTACTGCTATAAAGCAGTTGTACCATAAATATTTAAAAAATATATTTTAGCAGTTCATATAGGTAATAAAATACAAATTACTCCACAAATAAAAAAATGTTTATATTTTTTTTCTTAGGAACACATATAGATACAGATTTAATATACAGATTAATATTAATATGTATATTAACATTAATATACAGATTTACGTAAGTAGGTAAGTAGTAAGTACCTCAAAACAATTTACTCAGCATGTGTGTGATAGGTTTCGAAACAGAATTTGGAATGTAAAGAGACATTACATTTTACACAAAAAAAAACAGCATTTTTATGGCACACAGAACATCGCAACTGTTCCGTTCTGTACTTCATTTTATGTGATCTACTTCATCACAGCGCGAAGTTTCTTGAAAATGTTTTGAAATCCGCCTGGCCTGCCTGGCTTTCAAGCTGTACCTTTACCGTAAGATTCTAATAAACATGTAGCGATGCTTCTTTGGAATCTGAGGTTGTCATACTCCCATACGTTCTTTTTGTAAAGCTGCTAAGCATTATGTTCAGCCATCTAAGCCATGGGAAATCAGGGAAAACTATAATCTTTCCGCGAACGGAAGTATGATGTAAGCCAATGTATTGGTCAGATCTACTTACGACTCTCATGTTTTCATTATAGGCATTGATAGCAGCAAGTTGATCGATTTGGATGAATCTCTTATGCTGTTGGGAGAGTTTTCTAGTCTTACATAGAAAGCGTAAATAGATCTGACCAAAACATTGGCCTATATAAATAAATGGTACTTTTCCCGGATTTCCCATTGCTAATCAAGTATAGAACAAAACAATTGCAATGTCTTGTGTGTCATAAAATGCTATATTTTTTTTTTTGTAAAATGTTATGTCTCTTTACACCCAAAAATTTACTTGGAAACCTTTCACACACATGCTGAGTAAATTATTTTGAGGTACTTACTACTTACCTACCTACGTAATTGGTGTTCTTAAAATAATTATATATATTTTTTTTATTTATAGAGTTATTTGTATTTTATTACCTACCTAAATAGCTAAAACATATTCTTTTAATGTTTACGGTACATCTGCTTTATAGCAGTACATATTACTAGCGTTCCGTATATCAAACACCATTTTCCAGCTTTTCCGTAACACTTACAATTTTTTATTTATTTCTCCTCATAATTATAGTAAGCCTATAATTAGACCGAATACAAAAAAATCAGAACAATCCTCCGAAAAAAGGGATATCCGTAACAACTGGGTTAAGTAATACTTGAACGGCCCCTAATTTTTTTTTTTTTGGGACATCTTCAGACACACGGCCTCTGACCCCAAACTAAGCAAAGCTTGTGATATGGCTGCCAAAGACTGATATACTACATAATATACTTATTTTTAAATACATACTTATATAGATAGTAACTAAATAACACCCAGACACAGAGCAAACACTTATGTTCATCACATAAATATTTTCCCTGGGTGGGGATCGAACCCACGCCTCTTTGATCCAGAACTTAGGGTCACTAACCACTGAGCCGCCGAGGCAGTCGCATTATCAACAAAAGTATAATAAAAGTGTGTATTTCCGTCAAACCTGGATGGTGGCCATGTCTCCCTCGAGTCGGATGATCTCCCCGACCAGCTCGTTGTAGCCGACGCGCACCAGCTCGTACATAGCCGACCCGGACATCTTCTCCGCGGTCACCACTGCCGGACACATGTTACGTTACTGAATAAATGAGCAGTTGAGCAGTGCCCGACGGGGCCCACAATTGTACATGTTTTAAGTAGTTTTTACCATCTTTTTATAACATTGTGGAAGCAAATAAATATGAATATAAATAAATATTAGGGGACATCTTACACACGATCTCTAACCCCAAACTAAGCAGAGCATATGGCTGCCAAAGACTTATATACTACATATTATAGGTATTTATACCAGACAAAGAGCAATTACCTATGTTCATCAAGTTTATGTGATGAATGTCATGTCAATAAAATAGTAATATTATTGGTTGAAAGACTTATCTATTTTATACATATATAAAAAAGTCTATGTAATAATAAAACATATAATATAGACTAACTTAAATTGTGCTTACACAAATTGAAGGATGGGAAGTTATGCGCAGCGTTCTGCGCAAAAGCCGAAATATGGGTACGCGCGGGAGCCAGAGAGACGAAACGCCGGGGCACACCCGCCCGCCAACCTCATGCCTCCCGCGCGCTCCCTACGCCCGACCTCACTACTTCGCCATTTATATAGGCATTGTGCACACATGCGCAATAATTAGCGAATCACGGCGAAGTGTCAACTGCGGCTAACTTCCCATCCTTCAATTTGTGTGGCGCTCAGTATACGCGCGCTGAATTCTTCTCCAGTAGCTAAATCCTCCAAGTTATAAATTATTCGAGATTTGAAAACACTTAAGTTGTACTTTAGTGAAAAGATAGACTCAGGTAATAGATATAACAAACAGAAATCGGGCATAAAATTTAAAAATAAAACTTCGACAGGCTGTTTTGCAGAGGCTGAAGAAAGTTCCGCACGACTACATGAAAATGTTAAAAAAATACGTACCAGGTCCGGATACGGCGAAGACATATCCGAACTTCCCCTCCCGCTCCTCATTAGCGATTGTCTTCAACCCCTTCGACATTGTGAATTCTTATATTCTTTATTCTGGAATGAAAAATTAAAATAATTATTACTCAATAAACATGGACAAAACAATACACAATAAAAAGAAATATTATAATAGGGAAGTTTCCCGTTTTCTAGTTTTATTTTTATTAAATTACACTAAGTCTGCAATAAATTATGGTGTTTTTATTTTTCAATTATCTTCAAAAATGACGGAGTTATGAATTTTTAAACATGACCGCACGAAATCAAAAAACCTCGCGACGGATTTACGCGTGTGACGTCATTCGGCTTCAGAGCCGCGCCGTGGGTTAGGCGGGAGTAAGGAAAAAAGGAAATAAAGTGCTTCATTCTATGTCGGGTATTTTTCTAAGCCACGAATACGTTCTACAATATCATTGTACTTATCTTTATGTTATGATCAACATTTACTATGGGACTAACCTCCCAATATAACGAATAAAAAGTCAGCATTCCCATAATTTTGTCGTGAGTAAATGAACTTTATATCTAAATGGAACAAGACTTGGTGTATGTGTTTAGTGTTCTGCAGTTTTTACATCTGTAACTATTAACTAGTAGCTCTCCAAACAGTAGACCTCGCAAGTATACATTTTCTCGTAATAAGTTCTCAAAAATGCACAACTTTCACAGGTAAATATATTCTTAATCATAAAAATGGTAAGGTTCTTTACTAAGATATTATTGTATATTATGGGACTAAGTAAGTAAGTTTGTATAGGCCGGGTGGCTAGCCCTGGTGTCAGAGTTTGGGACTGATCCCCCTATACAGGGTTAGCTAGCTAGAACTGGTGAAGCGTAACATATTTTGTTCTAATAAAATACTTTAGATAATTTTTTCAAGGCTTTTATTTTCTAGTCCCAATAAGTTGTCAAGTGCGTGTCAAGACATGCGTGTGATAGGCTTCCGTAGACGTGACGATGATTATGATGATGATAAAAACCAATTTTTAAGATTTATATTACTAGGAAAACGTAATTTAGTATGAACTCTTGGTTGCCTGGGAGAATTCGCTTAAAGCGATAAGGCCACCAGTTAGAATCCTATTAATTGTATTGTTTTGTCCCTGTAATTTTTTTATGTTATGTGGTTGTCTAATAAAGTGTTATTGTTGTTTGTTTGTATGAAATATACATGTGAGGTCGATGACCTCTAATGTTTAAAAATTTCAATTTTTTCTTTATATCTCTAAAATTTATGATTCCAGTGCTCAAAATAATTTTCAGGGAAAGTTTTTAATATGGTCTGTAAACGGCGTCCGTTCGTTACACGGATATAACGAAGTTTTAAGGGTTCCTCGTTTTACTACGAAACCCTAAAAATGACTGAACAAAGTGATGGCTGTCAAATTCTAGAATCCATATTAGGATGACATATCAGGTCTCAAAGTGACAGCTGTCAAACTTAAATGCGGTTTATTTCTGTAACTAACGATTTTTGACCATTGCTGTCTTCACAAAAGTGATAGAACTCAACAATATCTATATTTCGGATGACAGCTCTTTAAAGTAATTTATCTCAGTAACTGTCGTTTCTATACCGTTACTTTAGGCACAAAATTGATAGAGCTCAACGAGATCTACATTTCGCATGACATCTGTTATGCCACTCTAGTATGAATTCTATAATAATATGCCATATAATGGCAGATGTCACTTTCACATCTGTCATTTTCGGAACTAAAAAATAAGTCCTGAAAAACCTATTACCTACAATGACTTTATAAGAACAAATATTAGGCTGAGAAGTTTTGGATAACCCTATACAGGGGATTAGTTCTATAGTAAAAGTTGGTCATAATTTACAATGATATTTTAGGACAGAATATTGTAATTATGAATATATTTGCCTGTGCAAGTTGTGCATTTTTGAAAACTGATTACCAGAAAATGTTCACCAAAATGTAAACTTGTGAGGTCTATTATTTGGAAAACTACTAGTCAATACATACAGATGTAATAACCGCAGAACAGTAGGTACACACGTCAAGTCTTGTTCCATTTAGAAATAAAGTTCATTTACTCAGGACAAAATCATGGGAATGCTGACTTTTTATTCGTTATATTGGGGGGTTAGTCCCATAGTAAATGTTGATCATAACGTAAAGATAAGTACAATGATATTCTAGAACGTATTCGTGGCTTAGAAAAATACCCGACATAGAATGAAGCACTTTATTTCCTTTTTTCCTTACTCCCGCCTAACCCACGGCGCGGCTCTGAAGCCGAATGACGTCACACGCGTAAATCCGTCGCGAGGTTTTTTGATTTCGTGCGGTCATGTTTAGACATCCATAACTCCGTCATTTATTAAGATATTCGAGTAATTTTTTCACTGTGTCTAATATAATTCTAACGTCCTTAAATGTATATAATTATTTTTAGTTTTTATGATAAAGGAAACTTCCCTATTGGTTTGTATAAAACTGAAAAAACCACCTCTCTTCTCAAGTAGGTTCGGTTAGGTTTTTGTAAAATTACAGATCACCCAGTGACTAATAGAAAATAGAATTAAATGATAAGATATTTTCATAAATTCTGCCAGATTATTTCTAATACTAAATGTATAATTTTTCTCATTATTGTTGATGACAATGTTACAGAAGACTGAATCACATCAATATGTTTTATGAATGGCCCTGGATATGGGGTTGCCATACATCCTAGTTTCCCTGGATATGTCCTATTTTAGAGGGCATCTGGGGAGTATCCGGGCAGGGCTTCAATTGTAGTCCTGGTTTAAAAATTTAAAGTCTTGGGCCGCCTGCATCACACTCCCCGCGCCAGCACCAGCACACCACGGTTTAAAAAACTTGTCGACATGACTGAGTTCTGGGCTCTAAAATACAGGGTTTTCACGCGTCTTGTCTTGGTTGCCAAATATTTAAGCATCATAAAAATCAATCACATCTTCTTCTGACTTAGCGGAGTACTAGGATTCTCATTCTCATTTGAAGTAGGGGCGATAAGTCCTGCACTGACGTCCCACATGGGGTGTTTTGTGCATTTCCTCCTCCAGCATCTACCCGAGCCAGCCCAGCTCCTTAAAATAACGGAGCGTGGCTCTGGGCCGCTGGCATAACTGCTCCAGTGGCTTGAATGGTATACTGGAGGACTAGGATGTGTGGAAAGAGGTGGGAGGCTTTTGCCCAACACTAGAACACGATAGGCTGACAAAAAAAAGATCTTGAAAGATCAGTTTCAGATCATATTTTACATATTCGTAATGAATCCTTTCTCTGGACACTTGGCACAATTGGTCTAGTAGCTTCGATGGTGACTAAGATAATTATATTGATGATGATGCTGAAGATTCAGAAGCTTCAATATGTAATGGCGGCGGCGAATCAATTTATCAATATATTGGTTTAATAATATAATTATAAGTGTTTCATTAAACCACATGATGTTATAAAAAAAATCCACTGTATTTACTTATTGCATTAAGTTTATTATTGAATACATTTCTAAAGGAAGGTTACCAGTTAGATTTTATTTTTCCAGCTGCTCAGTTGAGATTATGTAACACCACAGCAAATAAAAACTGATAATACTGTTCTGCTACAAGTTGTAACTGCTGAGATCAGCTGACTGATGGTCACTATCACTGATAATCATCATCAATCAATGTCAGATGCCAATGGAGAAATTTACACCCAAAATCATGTTTCTTGAGTACCTATTTTTGTGGTCAAAATACCGTATAAACTATTTAATATGATGTGGCTCAATATAATTATTCACTCACTATAACATAATTTAATTTGGTAGATTTACCTTCAAGTTAAATATTTGTTTAATTCACAATTTTCTGTCTTTCTTTACAGTGAAAATTCTAAACAAGATAGGTAAATACTTGGCCCTATAAAAGTTTAGACTATATTGACAACCTAGATCTTATATAAGCAATATTTGAAATTGAGACAAAACTTGCCAAATAAAAAATGGAAACGAGGTTTTTTTTTAAAACCACTGAATCTGCAAACTTTTGTTAAGCTTTTTATAACATATCATGCTTTTTTTTTTTAAATATTTTATTTAAATATGACAATACTACACTACTACTACTTACTACACCAGAATATCAATTTATTAATTTGTTAAACAGGTTCATGCTCTATTATGTATTTTTTTCAAATTTTAAGGCCTATTAAAGAAATTGGGTCATAGCAGTTGAGTATATTGTATGGAAACTCAATGTCACTTGCAATTCATCTATTACATGTCTACTTTGGTCAATTTGGACTATATACACAGCTTTGTATTCCGTATTTGTACTGACATTTTCAAATATCCTAATCAAACTCAATACAATGACCAGAGCTTTCTAAATCAAGTGTTTTATTCAATAGCCTTTCCATGAAGTAGCAGAGAAATAACAATGACTTCTTCAAAAACCATACTATCATTTTGTTGCCTTATAATGGCTCTGAATCATACAAAATATACTTCTGGTATTTTCCCTATTTAACTATTACTATATATTGGACTCGAAAAACCAAGTGCAGAGGTGACAAAAGCCTTCAAAAATTGAGCCTATTGTACCCAGTAATCATGTGTCTAAGAAATTATTTTATCTATTCAGCCTGTTGCGAGAAAGAGTGGATCTTTAGCTCCCTTCACTCTTTCTCGCAATATGTCCGACATTCACAGTACTGGAAGAGAGCAAGAACTTGATACATTTAAATTAGTTATAATTATTGCACAAACCTAAAAGATGAAGAGCTAAATATCATATTGTCATCATCAGGCTGTACGGGAAAAGCCTGTACAGCCTGACGATTTTCCTAAAGAAAAATTCAACAAATTTAAATGAAGAACGGAATTATAGTAAATCTAGGATGTGGAAGGGTTGAATTTGGCACTGACCAGCTCATAATGCAGCCTTGAAGATCAGTATTCCATTGATTTTCTACAGGCAAATAACTTCTGAATAATGAAAAGATGACATTGTAAAATATAATTGGCATTGGTAATGCATAGTCCTACATCCAGAAGTTTAATTAAGGGCTAATTTCTTGCAGTCACATGATATATGGGTGGGCACTTCAATCGATAAATTACGTTACTGAAAACGCTGTGCATAAAAGAATCTTTTAAAAATCCGATTAAAAGATTTAGAGCATCTTTTTATACAGTAATTAGGCAACAAAATACGCCGGATAAACGAATTATTGAATGACATTACATGGCATCAATAAAATTTGACTATGGCAGAATCATGAACAGTCTTACCAATTTGAGGAGCAAATACAATAATATTCACAACGAAAAACACAAGCACCAGGAAAAACTAACCAAATAATATTTCTAATTTGTATTTCCAGTAGAAAAATCAACTCACAGGTCGAGAAAGGTGGAAAAGACGAACCGAGAATGGCGGAGATTCACAACTTATCACAAGACCAATGATAAAAATGAAGTCAGCTGACCTAAGTCTCTGCTTCTTTGTCTATGGTTGCTCATTTCATTGATTTTCTGTGCAACTTGTGACAGTTTATTTTGTATTGTTACCCAATTATAGACTCTCTTTCCGCAGCATACAGTTTAATTTTACACTAAATAATGTTGAATGCTTCAATCAGTCAGTAAAGGTGCGTCTCCAAGGTAGTCTTCAATATCAACATCATTTATGCGTCTGACACGACGTCAAGCTTCACATCAAAGGTTTTATTTTAAAGGTTAAGCAAGGCGGTCAAGCCAGTTATAATTTTGTTAGAGTAGATTAATAGGTCAAAAAATCTGTAAAACATGTAAAAAAAACCGGACAAGTGCTAGTCAGGCTCGCACACCGAGGGTTCCGTACGAATCCAAAAAAATTCACAAAAATGGCAATTAAGTTGTTAAAATCTCTATACTAAACAAATAAGTTTTTTTTTCACTTTTCTCGTCATACATCGAAATCACACATTGTAAAAAAAAATAAAATTCTGTTTTTGAATGTGCCAATGAAGCTCTTTTATATGATGCCACTTTTATATGATGCGATTTTACATGACACGATTTACTCGTTTTGAATTTCGAACCCATATTTTGTAAACCTAGACCCTATTTTTTTGTGATTTAAATAAAAATTTACAGTTTATAGATTTATTCCTATATATGTGTACTCTAAGACAATGCTTCTCGCCAAATTTCATAGTTCTATGTCAAGGGGAAGTACCCTGTAGGTTTTGGTTTTTGTGAGTGTCGAAATATGCGAATTTTTACGACATAAACGGCTCTAACTTTTTTATACGATAACTGAGAAGTTTTTCATTTACACAACTACAAGAGATTATAGATATACATACATGGTTTGAATTTCAACTTGATATCTTTACGCGTTCCCGAGATAAAGAGTCTTGACATACAGATAGACGGACAGACGGACAACAAAGTGATCCTATAAAGGTTCCATTTTTTCCTTTTGAGGTAGGTACGGAACCCTAAAAATCTTTAAAAAGCAAAAATCCAAAAATATTTAAACTTCGCGGATCCTAAACGAACCTTAACCGACAAGATGGCTATAGAAGGAATGTAGCATTATGTATCTACTTAATGTAATGTAGTCACTCGAAAAGTACCTACGTGAAGATTAACAACATTTACAATGAATGAATCTGTCGATTTCAATGTAGATTACTTATACAGGGTTACAGGGTAAGTCGACCTATTCGCGTTAAGGGTGTGTAGTTTACTTTGTTTCTGACTAATTTGACTATGAAATACACTGACTGACTAATTTGACTATGAGATAAATCACTTTGAAGTTTGACAGCTGCCATCCGAAATGTAGATCTTGTTGTGCTCTTTCACTTTTGTCAAGACAGTAGTAGTCTAGAATCGATAATAACCGAGATAAATCACGTTGAAGTCTGACAGCTGTCACCCGAAATGTAGATCTCGTTGAGCTCTATCACTTTTTTGAAGACAGCAGTAGTCTAGAATCGATAATAACCGAGATAAATCACTTTGAAGTTTGACAGCTGTCATCCGAAATGTAGATCTCGTTGAGCTCTATCACTTTTGTGAAGACAGTAGTAGTCTAGAATCGATAATTACCTAGATAAATCACTTTGAAGTTTGACAGCTGTCATCCGAAATGTAGATCTTGTCGAGTTCTATCACTTTCTAGGTTACGGCCATATGGGATGTAGACTCGACGATCATTGTCCCGATAGTCGTGACGGTGAACGGTTTAATAGCGAAGAGCCTGGACCAACATCTCAAGAGGCTCTCGCTAGACGGTTGGGTCCAGGGCCAGATTCAAAAGGCAGTGATCCTGGACACGGCGCGCATAGTCAGGAGGTTCCTCAGTCTGTAACCCCCAGCCCCCACCACCGGTAGCTTGGGCCCCACCCCGCTGCCGGCGGCAACCTAGCTTAAGTTTTAATAATGTTTTTATATATGTTTTTATTAAAATATTGTAAAATTTAATTTAAGATGTTAATGAAATACCTGTGAATAATAATATAAACTTTATTTCAGAAAACACAAGATCCATAGGTATATAATGTAACATACAAACTAAAATATAGGTATGTTACATAGCTATTCTTCATAAACTAACAGTAAATATAATAAACTTAAATGAAAACAATATAGTATGAAATAGGAAACAATCACATCTTTAAGAATTACAGTTATGAAACTAATTACAGAGATCAAATTTTTATTTATAATTTTATGAGATCAAACAATTCTTTAAATTAGAGTAATTGCACAGTCACCTAATTTTGTAAACTTTATTTGTATCTGGTATTATCATTAAGTACCTAACCAAAAGGAGTCAACACACCTAAGCACCGAAGTCTGCCAAGTTAGTGGGGGGTGAAGAAACGCACACAAACCAAAATATAACCAAGTTTATACGCACACAAATGTAATTAACTAACACTAGCTGAAAATTAACGCAACACAAGCGCAATCAGACCGATATATTTATTTAAAGAGCATGACCGCTGGTCGCGTACTTTTGGCAATAGGCTACGCTTTGCAGTGTCGACTCCTTTTGGTTAGGTAATTAATGGGTATTATGGATTTAATCCAGTGTTTTAGGATCGGACAGTCGTACTTATCTCTAATTTTATTTAAAATGCTATTTGGGTTGCCTCTCACCCTGTTCATTAAGGAGATCATTTTTTTCGTAATTCATTTGTAATTAAGTAAAGAAAATTTCAAAAATAATTTCGTAGAGTAGTGATTAGGTGCACTTATTTACTAATAGCCAAAATAGATAACAATGGCACATAAGATAAGTGGCCTATACCCAGGCACACGGGCTGATGATGATGATGATTAACTCTTTATAGATACTACATTTCCTGCAGTTTTTAGCATAGGTACTGTGTTACGTTAATATGTTGACTTGATATAACATTGCTTATTGATGTCCGAAATAAAAAAATCTGGCTATACTGGCATAAATATACACGAAACAAGCTCACAAGCAGTGCTTGCTGCATTTTAACGTATACGTTCAGCCATTCTAAAGATTCAATAATAGATTTTCTTGTCAATTCTCAGTGAATATAGGGTCCCCCAGATAGCTGCGGGCAGTGAGTGGCAGTGTGAGTATGAGTATGAGTGTGGTAGCGACTACTTGCGACGTAGACATGCACCAATCACAGATCTTGGAAACCAAGCTTTGTGATAGGTGGACGACTAGATGACAGTCTCACCGGTGCCGCGGTAGCATCGCTGTCTGGTGGATACTGTTACGAGATGGGTTCTTGGATAATCAGTTAAAACGCCGATTAATCACTATGCACTTTATTGCACACAATCACTTCACAAAAACACACGACACAACTGATTCGCACAAACACTTTACACTGGCACTGATATTCACACAAACTAAGTTGTGAAGTGACTTCACAATCACTGGTATCGCACGAGATGTTTTCGCTTCGACGGTAAACGAAAAAACTGATCCCCAGGGGTCGGCCGGCGTATTTATATCCGTTATTTCCTACAGTCTCGAACCTACGAGATTTTCCGCATCATTATTCGATCTTAATAAACGCTATTGTGTTAACAAGTAAACTACTTGAAAGTTCGAGAATTCCTTATTGTTTTCAAATACGTAAACACCCAACAAATAAACTAAACAATAGACGAGATACAAAGACTGATCCCGCTCGAGTCATAAAACCATAAAACCGAATACAAAAGGCACCAATAAAAACGCAAAACAATAGAGCTTCCCAGAAGCGTAAACACCGCAGATTACATCATAGTTACTGCGTACCTACAACGGGCGCCTACTGCGTTACAATACTTTAAACTGCTACCTTCTTTGACAAACCTTGTTAATGCTGATGTTAGATGAAGACTAACTTTTAGATATTAGACTTGGAATATTTACGCAAAATTTGCGTAGCTTTTACCCACGTGACATGTCAATCCCATACATTTTGTATGATTCGATAATGGAACGGTCACTTTTACGTGTGACGGTATAGTCCCTCAGATTTTAAAGCTCATCGGCACGTCAAACAGGTGCTTTAGACAAACATGTTTGTTCGTCTACAAACCGCTTACAAAATAGCTATTGTTTTAGATTTAGTGTTTTTTTTTAACCTACTGTTACATATGTAGTCTGTGGTATTTTTTATTGCAGGTAGCACTTTATTAATATTTGTCTATGCTATTGCTACACACTATTATTGCCAGCAATTGTATATTGGTCTAACTCAAGCTATTTTTGCAATACCTCCCTTTTTTAGCCAATGAGTAAGGAGAAAAGCTTTTAGCCCATGATTTTGACTTATAAGCCGAATTATTCAAGTTGGTGGAAGTAAAGTTAGCTATAGGCTGCGCACTATCCAATCAACGCACAGCTATAATATGTCGCTCATTCGGTAGAATATTGACGAAATTACAGTTTTTGGCATAATATTAATTGAGTTAAGTATGCCAAAAGATTGCCTGTTGTTGGTTACGTATCATGTAAAAACGACGGGTCTGTAGGTCGATGAGTTTCGGGTATATGACGTATTCGTCAATATTACATTTACGCGTAATTGGAGGTTTTCTGGACCAAGAACGCCATTTTGTCAGTTGTGCGGGGCTCCCCACAAATAGTGGTCGTGGTTGAGGTGCAACAACGACAGAAAAGTAAATATGATGATTACTTATTTTCTTTTTGACGGAATAATAACGAAATAGTATTGAGGTGCAAGTAGATTCGCCGTTATTACTTCGGAAAAAAAAGATTTTGACGGAATAACGACGGTATTGTGTTGACGTGGGTAGATAAATCGTTGTTATTAAATAAATATTTTGGGACATCTTACACACGGCCTCTGACCCCAAACTAAGCAAAGTTTGTGATATTGCAGGTAAATATTTTTTTTATTGAATAACGACCTGTTAGGTCGACCTTGGATTTACGGTTTTTTTGAAAGTAAAGGCAGCGTTTCAAAGATATAACACTGTTTAATTAGACACACTTATAAATCACAAATTAAAATGTCATATTTGATAGAAATAAAGTACAGTTTAAACGTTGTTCACAATATAAATACTAGGGTCTCTAATATGGGGGTCCCGGTAAAAACTAATAACTTGGATAAAACTTTCGGAGAGCCTGGGTAATATCCCGGCTTTTGGAAATAGATTGGACGGCGACACAGTGGTAACTGACTGGGCGCTGAAGGAAAACCAATATTTATACTGATTCTAGAAACAATAGATGATTAGCTGGTTAAATCCAGATATGAATGATTTTAAAGAAAGACGGCTATTGATAATCCAGGAATGTTTATGAAAAGTGGATACAGCGGATGCAACTTGATTTTATGGATCTGATACAGGGCTGTACTCAAAGCGGGGGTGGATTGAGGAGATATATAACAGACCGCATTGTATGAAAATAATTATTTCGTTGGTATCCCTGATAAATTTTACTTATGCGTAAAGCTCGAAACATACTATCGGACGCGGCTTACGGACGCGACTGACAGCCGCGAACTAGACTATGAAAGTACACTGAGCCGTGCACACTATCGGACATAAGTCGCGGACGTCACCTTCGGACGATCTTGAGCGTTCGGACGTCCGAAAGCGATCTGGCACACCGGGTGTTTTAAAACTGTCCACATTGCTAAGTCGCGGCTGTCAGTCGCGTCCATCAGCCGCGTCCGATAGTATATTTCCGGCCTTAGAATGACAAAGTTTTTTTTTTCTTATAAATTATTGCAATTTAGGCTTAATTTAAAATTAAAGAAAACTCCTTAGCTAATGCGCTGTCTAGACACTAAATAGTCAAAGCGTGACATACACCAAAAAACCAAAATAATAGTCAATCTATATAAAAAGGTTGAGTTAACCACAATAATGACGAAATTCAACCAATTCACCGTTTCCGCTAAAATAAACCAATATAAGATTGTGGCCGATGGACATAAATTAGTGAATATAGAAGCCATTTATTGTCGCAAAAACCGTTTCGCGTGTAGCCCCTAGCGCTTCACCTAAAGTTCTTGGTCCTAACTCCTAATAATTAATTAATAAAATTATTATTGTTTAATAGCCAGTTTTGTTTCAATTCGATGACAACATCCACTTGTAACTTTCAAATAAAACACAGAGATACCATAGGAATAATGTGGTCGATCAAGAAAAGAAAGAAAGTGATGAAATGATCTAATATGACATGAGTTAGAAGGAGACATGAAATATATCTCGATTCAGTGGCGAGTTGCCGTAATTCTCTCTCAGTAGTGTCAAATTCTGATTCATATTTGACAGTTTTGACAGCCATGGGCCAGATTTTCGATACATTTTTGAGGTTGAGGTAATGAAGTTATAGGTAAACCTACAACTTCATGGTTGAGGTTGCCTCAAGCGACAACAGCGCTATCTCTCTAGTTGTAATAGCTCTGTGAAATCAAACTTCAACTCAACTTCACTCATTTTCAAACAAAGGAGGGGAAGCTCGCTGGGTTGATTTTTTTAATTTTCTTTAATTTCTCGCAAAAATAATGAATTGAACTGTACCTAAATATAGTTGTAGTAATGTTTGAACAATCACCATAAAACTAAATTCAGAGATACGCCGTATGATTTCTGCCACAAGCTTACTTTCAACCTACTAGATGTATGTAGAGTTGGTGCCTTCGATTTATTGGTATGTAGAAAGTTGCGACATTTCATGTATTCTGCTCTTTTACAGGTCTAATAAAGACATCCAACTAAGTAAATCTTTGGCTTGGCTCCTGAGGCACGGAGCGGTTCAAGAAGGCTTTCAATTGAGGTAGGTAAAGGTCAAAGAATGTGTTATGTACATACCTACAGTACTATTATTGACATATGTTTTGTTTGGCTGTAAAGTTTGTAGCTACGTGGATAGAAAGGTAGAATGCAGGTGATATTCAAGTACATAATGTTATGATCAATTACAATGTTAATTAAAGAGACCATGCACTGGTGCTGGTTACATAGTTATTTGCCATTGTTATCTTTACAGAAGCCAATGCTTTAGTCAGATTACTTAGTACACAAGTTGTATCATAATCATTACATAAACAGTAAACTCCAGTTTGGAACCTGATATAATAAATGTGTGTTTGTATGTTTTAGTCAACTTCTAAATAAATAATAACTTTATTTAATTCACAAAACTTCTTAAATATTTTTGTCATGGTAAAAATTGTGAAGTACCTACCAACCTAAGATAATTATGTGTTTTTGGTTAAATTTGTGCAATATTCCAAAAAAAATACCTGCAGAGTGATTCTCTATGAAAACATGCCAGTTACATGCCTCAAGTTTCATGTTTAATTCTATGTATTTAATGTAGTAAATCGTTCTAAAAGAAATTCGCAAATATAAAAAAAAGGCTAGTTCTGTTTCATTATTTCAATTGAGAATCAGGGCCCTGTATAAAGAAGTACTTGTATTACTCCACAGGGCTAGTTGTAACAGTAATACTAAGCCGAAAAGAGCTTGTATATACCAACTTTATACTACTAAGGCTAACCAAGCGTATTTTATGAGTGTCTTTAAAAGCAACATAGTGTAAATTATGCAACTGATTTAAAACAATCGTGTTTCAGTCCAGAAGGCTACATAGAAGTAACACAATTGCTAAACCATAAAACATTCAAAGGTAAATACACATTACCGGACATAGAACGAGTAGTAAAAATTAATGACAAGCAGCGCTTTAAACTGAGATACAATCCCTCCACCCAAGTGCTGGAGATTAAAGCAAACCAAGGGCATACCATTAGTGAAGTCTCCACTTCAGAATTAATACCCATTTTAGAGGTATTTATAATGTTTTTAGCATAATATTATCTCCAACCTAAAAACTTTGATATCATAATTATGAACTTGTTTCTATTTCAATAAAATACTAATTAATTATTGTATTCATGGTATTTCTCTAACAATATTATTGCCAGTAAAGAGTACAAGTCCATGGTATTTATTTTATCAGCAAATTAAAATATCATATCATATAAAAGCGTCAAATTTATATCTATTTTATCTACACTTTCAGCCTAAATACAAAACAGTTATCCACGGAACGTACATTAAATGCTGGCCTCAGATCAAAGCCCAAGGTCTATGTCGTATGAAACGTCAGCACATCCATCTTGCCAAGGGAACTCTCACTGACAGGACTGTGATCAGCGGTCTGAGACGTAACGCACAAATCTACATCTATGTAGACCTGGCAAAGGCCCTATCCGAAGGCATAAAGTTCTATGAATCCGATAATGGGGTTATACTTACGAGCGGGAACAAAAAAGGATATTTAGAGCCGAAATACTTTCTGAAAGTTGTCAGTGCTAGCTCCGGTATGTTGTTCAGCTTTACATTGTATCCATATACCTTATACATATATAACCATGGGCGTAGCTAAGGCAGGCTGTATGTGGGGCTAGAAACTGCCCACCTCAGTAAACTTGAATGTTTATACAGGTTATCTGCTTGCCTTGTACTAAGCCGCAAGGGGTGATTAAGACCATCATACTAATACACGGAACTGTCTCGAGTTCAACGCATCTAAATGCAAGTCTATCACGTTTACTCGTTCCCGTGCACCCATTGTGCATACTTATGATATAGGCGGTTCCCCTCTTGAACGCGTAGATCGCATTCGTGACCTTGGTTTAACTTTGGACATGGAGTTGACGTTTAATGACCACATCTTGGATGTGTGTGCTCGTGCTCATAGGTCTCTAGGATTCGTTATGAGGCAGTCGCGGCGATTTCAGGATAGACGTACGATTCTCGCCCTTTACTATGCGTTTGTGCGGAGTAAGCTAGAGTACAACTCCATTATCTGGGACCCCCATGAAATCAAGTACAAGCTCATGGTAGAGAAGGTGCAGAAACGGTTCGCTCGTGCTTTATATGCCAGAGAGTACGGTTACTATCCGTATTTGTATCCGTCCCTTTTTGTAGCGGGAATGGTAGGTCTCGATACGTTGGAGCTCAGGCGCAAGTGCGCTATTATGGTACATTTTTACCTGGTGCTCCGCAATAAGATCGACAACCCGGAAAGTCTATCGCGCCTTGCGCTCGTCGTACCGGGGCGGGAGCGGCGGCCGCACGTGCGGCGCCTGCTCGCGGCCCCGCGCTCGCGCACGTGCACGTCTCAGCACGCTCCTACGGCCCAAGCTATCTCTCTGATTAACGGCTTTCTTGCTCACCACTCTGATCTAGACATCTTTAACATTAAATATAACTCATATGTAAGAATTTGTATGAATTATTTAAGTTTTTTTTAATTATTATTGTATGAACGTTACTGACATTAGTTTGCCCGTTTTTGTTTGTTTGTGTCCATTTTGCTTTATTATTCTTTGTGACATTTTATTGAAATTATTTTTACATTTATTTTGACATTTATTTAGATTATTTGACATTTATTTAGATTATTTGACATTTATTTTGATTATTTGACATTTATCTTGATTATTTGACATTTATTTAGATTATTTTGACATGTATTATCTCTATACTAAATGAAAATTGTAAAATACCCAATGACTCGTCATGCGCTTTGGCGTTGCTGTAAGCATGATGAGGAAATGAAATAAATAAATAAATAAATAAAAAAATCATTACAAACAACTTTTACTATGAGCTTAACCTTAAATTCTAGAAATAACATCAGTTGTCCCATACAAAATTGCAACTCGCAATTGACAAAATGTAAATTTCCGAGTCAAATGGGTTGGCTCTTTGTAAAAAAAAAATCATAATGATGCAGATGGTCTGAATCACCTCTTTCCAGCTTAGTACACCAGTTCTGGATTACCCTGTATATTCTATTATTATAAAGCCCTCATACACCCTGCAACATCACAAAGCAACACTGCACACCTCATTCTTAGCAACAGAGTTTACAATCGGGACTGGTTGCAAAAGGATGTAATCTCAGCAAAGAATAAACAAAGAAAAAAAATAAAAATTGCCATGACAGAGAAATTTCAATTATTGGACACTGCTTGATATAGGCACATCAGCATAATGGCTTGTTAACCAAAAAAATATAATTAGTCCGTCAAATAGATTGTCAAAAAATATTAGACACGTATATTTTCTCTTGTCAATTTAACACAAATTGATGAAGATATATCCCGTTAAAGTTCCGCGTGACGTCATTGACCGCTATGAAATGTACCGGCTAGTGCCGTCACGAGCCCCCACTCTCACACTTTGACAAGGTTTATCTTTGTCACTGATTGTTTATTGACAAAAGAAATAATATGACGAATGAAATACTGAGGGACTTATTATAATAATTAATGATTTTTATACCTAGTAAACATCCCTATTATGAGGCTTGCCTGTAAATAAATAAAAATAAAAATTGCAGTGGGCTATGTCAATGTAAATACCTAATCTGCTTTAAAAATTGTCAATAAAGTGTGAATAAGCATTTGTGAGGCTATCGCTGCTATGGGATATCCATAATGTACTATTAGATTATTACCTTCCATTTTAAAATTGATTGAATCCATGACTCAATAACAAGAATCAAAATTAACAAAGGAAATAACCATAATTCTAAAAATAAGCTATCATGGAAATACCTAATCTTAAAACTAATCTCATGTTCATATGCCAGTACCTACATAATAACGTATTTAATTACATCCTGGCATAGCTACTAACTTATCAAATGACTGGCACATAACTGTTTATGTATAACATGCCTGACTAGAGGTGACTAGAGTGTCTAATTCAAATTTTGCTTAAGCTTATTGCTATACATGTTGGCTATTGATATAGACCAAATCAAAATATGTAGCTATATATAAAGCCCGATTACAGAAGCGCCAGCGTTTTAATAACAACGTAAAGAGTGTTCTCTCTATCGAATGCCTAAAGTGAAAAAGAAACAGAACTATGCTATTTAGCTAATATAGTTACGCTGGCGCTTCCGTAATCGGGCTTATATTCATACTAGCTTTTGCCCGCGGCTTCCCCTGCGTGGTATTTTAATTTTTGTGTTATACCAAAGACGATAATATATACTTTAATCGTCTTTGGTTATACTTAACATTTTATTTTTCTGGGATAAAAAGTAGTCTACTTATATCACTTTCTGTCTTTCAAACCATTTCTATGACAAAAATCAAGCCAATCCGTTGCTCCGTTGCTACGTGTAAGAGGAACAAACACACTTTCGGATTTATAATATTAGTAAGGAAGTCAGTGGCCTAAGAAGAAGGGATTTGCGCAGCTTGTAAGTTTTATTGGGCCTATTATTTACGCACAACATTTTAAATGCGGCGTTAATTTGTCAAGATGAACAACATTTACCTACCATGGGAACAACCCTAAAATCTAAAAATAAATCTGTTATTCCATTTATTCTTCTTTGGATCAACCTCATCAGTAATCATGAATTGTCGATTCTGAATGAAGTTCATTCAGAATCGACAAAGTGCTAGTTGCAAAGTTTTGAAAATACTTTTTTCTAGACTAAATAAAGGAGAATGGCCAAAAATATATTGACGTTGGTTCGCCCGCAGGGTTGACACTATTACCAATTTTTAGGGTTCCGTACCCAAAGGGAAAAACATAACTTAGTAATATAAGACTCCGCTGTCCGTCCGGTTGTCTGTCTGTCTGTCACCAGGCTGTATCTCATGAACCGTTATAGCTAGACAGTTGAAATTTTCAGATTATGTGTTTCTGTTGCCGCTATGCCGTGGTGGCGTAGAGGTAGTGACACCCGCCTTGCAATCGTGAGGTCGTGGGTTCGAATCCCGGTCCCGTACCAATGAGTTCTTTTTGAATTTATGTACGGAATTTCACACCACTGGCTTTTCGGTGAAGGAAAACATCGTGAGGCAACCTGCATACTTCCGTATAAGAAATTCGATGGCTTATGCGAATCCACCAACCCGCACTGGGCCAGCGTGGTGGATATGGCCCAATCACCCTTCGTGGGTAGGCCTACGTCCTGCAGTGGACTATTGAAAGGCTGATACAGTACAGTACAGTACAGTTGCCGCTATAACAACAAATACTAAAAATAAAATAAATATTAAAGGGCATACAACAAACCTGATTTGTTTGCCGTTTTTCGCTCGATATTGATAACAGTAACAGACAGACGCTTGACATTTTCACAGTATAAATTTAGTTGTATATTTAATTTAAAAATAAATAATTAAATTGAAATAAATATTTAATGGGGGCTACATTACAACAAATATGATTTTTTACTCGATATTTATAACGGCAACAGGTAGACGCTTTAAACATTTACGGAATATTTAATTAATTATAATAATGAATTAAATTAATTATTAAAGTAATTCAAAAATAACTCACTGTCTTTTACAGGTATAATACACACTTATTTCTCCCAAAAAATCAAAAACAAGTACGTCAGTGTCGCTTATATAGTGGAAATATTATACATTCATATTTCACTATTAAAGTAAAATATATCGGTTTCTATAGGTTGAAATTTACGGCTGTTGTACTTTTTTATTTCATAAAATAATCTACCAAATGCGCCATGTGCCATCCCTGCGGACAAACTAATATTTTTGAACCACTTTGCCCATTCTCCTTTCCTGTTTGACCACGTCTTGCTTGGTCTCAGTAGGTATGTGTTTCAGGTATATATGTATGTATACCATACTTACCTAGACATACATATACCTAACTTTGCAGTTAGGTCTTTACAGTACAATAAATAACAGTCTATTGTCCATTGTCAGTATAATCTGTGCTAATATTTCTGGGAATCCCCTTATAGTGTGGGGACAAAAGAACAAAGTATTATATGAAATTATTTACTTTGTCATCAGTAGTCTGTTTATGAAGACTGCAGTGATTTTTACAATCATATCTTTATTAGTCAAATCTGCAACAATCAAAGAAGTTGTAAGTGACAATTAATTACAATGTTTAACCATTGATAACAAAGTTTCTTTTAATTATACTACAGTACTATTGTAGCTTCAAGTTAGTTGCCACAAAGAGTTATTTTAGACCAACGAAACGGAGGAGGTAACTTACTTCGA
The DNA here is from genome assembly GCA_949316475.1 of Hypomecis punctinalis. Taxonomy (NCBI): domain Eukaryota; kingdom Metazoa; phylum Arthropoda; class Insecta; order Lepidoptera; family Geometridae; genus Hypomecis; species Hypomecis punctinalis. Next base: position 23,941,025 of record OX438811.1, on the reverse strand, counting down.
AGTTTGTCCCATTTAAATTTTATCAAAATCGGCTGATCAAAAAGAGGAAGAGGCGGCTCAAAAAGAGGTGGGATATTTTTGATAAGGATTAATAATTAATGATCCATAAATTAAATGGGCTTGCTCCGCTGGGAGCTGCACCATGAACGCCAAAAAGAACAGAACTTATCTGCTTATAGTCTTAAAGACTGATTGCATGATCAAAACACACAAAAAAAAATCTGCTGATCCATTTTTGATAAATAATGTGATATTGCTACATCGATCCGTGCGTACTTTTCGCGAATTCTGTACACGGGTGAAGTCGGTCATGCTATTTTTTGCGGAAAATAATTATTGTGAATACATTTCAATTTGTCGCGATTAGCGATTGCAGGACTTGAACCTGCATCTTTCGCATCTCTGTTTTTGTTAACATTTATTTTATGTAGTAATATTTATTTATCTTTTCTTTCCTAGTGTGGGAAGCACTATAAAAATAGAAGAAAATGAAAATGTTTGAAATGAATGAAAATACTTAATAAAACAAATTAATGTCGATTGCCCTACTAGGCTGAGCCTGTACAGTTAATTGTGACTATTTTTCTTTTTTTTTTGTGTGTTTTGATCGAGCAATCAGTCTTTGAGACTATAAGCAGATGAGTTGCATTCTTTTTTGGTTCAATTTTTCTAAAAAACAATTTTTATTCCAAGTAAGTACATAAGCACTATTTGAATTTAAAATCAATTAGTTATCTTAGAAAAATAAGGTCAACCGGGGTGATGTCGTCTACGGGGCTAAAGCATCTATTTCAAATATCTTACGAAATGCGTAATTCAGAACTTCTCACGCCATCTTTTTTTAGTCTTTGGCACTAAAAGTACAAAAGGTGATCAATTGATGTCGCAACAGAGCTCTTTTTTTTAATTGGTCCACCATCTTAAATCTGTCATTTCGTCTCGACCCTTCTTGTGTGCCAACACGTGAACTTAAATCTTTTGTAATCTCGTTTCTTTTGAGTGAATTGATGTTTTTATACCGTAAGTACTTATATTGTTTTATTGCTAACAGGTTGTTTTCATTATTTTACGTAGTTATCTCAAGACTTTCAGACAATAATGTCATTTAAAATTTGTAGGTTATGTGTTTGCTTTGAGGCTATTGCGTCTGTGCTGTTGGGGTGATTGCGTCTATTGTAACGCAATAGCCCCATTATCAGGGCTCCTAAACCTTTTAATTTTAGGATAATAATGGTAAATCTATGTATACATTTATAATAAGGGAATGATGAAAAATGTGTACCTACATTGTACCTATACTTACTTTTTTTTAAAGTTTGATTGCTATACAACTGAACCTAAAACTATAGTTTTCAGAATTTTTTTTTTGTTATGTTGACGAAACTTAGTACGATCTTAACTCATTATCCGGATCCTAAGTTAGGATACATTTTAATGTGGGATAACTCCTCATGTAAAGTGGGGTAGGTGCTTTTTCCTTTGGCGGGGATAAATTCTTTTAATTTTATATTTTAGTAATTTGCATTCATTCTGATTTTTTTTATTTTGAGATTTCCAATATGGTGCGGCACTACAAAAGAAAAACATCAACTACATACGACATTGCAACTCTAAAAAAAGCTGTGGATGAAGTAAGAACTGGTAATTTAAACTCGTACCAAGCAGCAATAAAATACAATGTTCCTCGTACAACTATATGTGATAGAGTGAACAACAGAAGAGGTGTCGTAAAGGAGTGTCGTGGACCACCTACCGTGATTGACAAAGAAAATGAGCTCAAACTTGTAAAAAAAAATAATGTTTGGCACCTCTGGAATCTAGGATGGGGCGAATGCGTCTACGAGAAACGACGAAAATTAGACGCCATAGCCCCGAATATTTTTGTTTGACTACTTTCCCTAAACTAAGGCCAGAATTTGGCGTACAAGATAAAAATGTACTATAAAACTAATATTTCTACAAATTATCGTGATTATAATTGTTATTAGCTCTTCCAATTACAAAATACTGGTGAAAGACGCTTTTGCCCCATCTAGGGCTATTGCGTCTAAAAATCCCAGCTTTCATAGAAACGTCATTTACACGTAGAAGTTATTCAAAATGTCGTTATATAGTATTAAAAGATGAAATTAGATAAAATTTTCTAACGTCTACCATAACTTACATCTAAAAATAATACACAATATGTTTGTTATAATCTTATGAATATGCCGTTCAAAGTATTGTGACGCATTAGCCCCGGTTGACCTTACAGTGTTTAACCTCAGTCGGTCATTACTATCATTAATTAATCACCATTTATACAGTCATCAGCAAACTAAATTAGATAGTTCATAAATTATGTATTTTCTCTTTAACTTGCTTGAGTGTCGTCTCTATCGTTTAACTGTTGTGTGTTGTGGTGTGTTTTATTATAGAAATTAAAATTGTTATTATGTGCCGAATAAAACCTTCTTGGCGGCTGTTATACTGCTGATAAACCAATCCTCGCGTAGGCAGCTGTTAAGTGAGCTTCGGTGAGGATTGGTTTATTCGCCGCTTGTAGCTAACATCGCACTCGCCTATAAGTTTGCTTCGGCCTATAAAAAGATTGTGTTGGTGTTTTCCAGGTGATCAGCTATTCCCCTAAACTATGGAAGCCACAGTGGCCGCTCCCGTGCCGGGGCAATCCACCGCGCTGTCTGGTCAGACGACACCAAACAAAAACACGGCCTCTCAACCCCCTCCTAGAAATATCAAAACACAAGATTCACAAAAAGCTGTATCGCCCACTCCTTCAATTGACATCGCGAGAACCGCCCAGAACTGTGTAGAAAGAGCTACATCATCCTCCCCGCAAGTGACATCTAGAATTTTCGTAAAGCAAAACTCACAAGAGAATGCAGTTGGCAACCATCTCTATAAATCTATGGAGCTGGCAGCGGCCAGTGCAAAAATGTCTCCTGTTCAGTTTCCTATATCTCAACCGATAAATTCAATACAGAATTCCGTAATGAATGCTCAACGCTCGCTAGAAAGAGCTATATCTAACCACGTAACCGGGCAAACTGCAACAGTTATACAGAGTAAGGCTATTGTACCTCCACGGGGGCCTTGGCAGAATGTGTCGACGCCGCAGGACACATTGCCGGCCGTTCAAAATTTTCTCCAAGTGGCGTTCGAGACCGTCCAGCGGTCGAAGCACTCCGCCATGGCAGCAGCGCAAAACTCTTTGCAAAATGCCACCAACCAACCGACGCCACTGATCGCCACAGCCATGGTTCAGCGACCGATTCCTCCTTTCATAGCTTCCCCGCTGTCACCACAAACGTCTTTACCTGCCCCTTTTCAGTCTTTGCAAAAATCGGCCTCGCAGCCTATCTCCGTTGAAACTTCAAAGCCCCAAAATGTTTCTTTGGCAGAGAAAGTTCCGTTTAAAATCAATCCGAGAGAATCAACAAAAACGGAAGCGTCTACGAGCATAGAATCGAAACCGAGCACGAGTGAAATTAAAAGATCGTTGAGTCAAACCGGAATGCCTTCCAAAAGTCAGTCGTACCCCGGATACACTTTCTATAACACGCGACTCGTAAACTCTAAACAGACGCCGTCGCCCTCCAAACGGTCTGTTCTGGTCGCAAAACGACAGAACCCTGAAGCGAAAATGGTGTCAGAAACGGGGGATTCTGCGCAAAATTCCACCACTTCTGAAGTGTTAACGCAGGGTACTCCGAAAGAGGAGAAATCGACTTCATCTGAGAAAAGTAACAGTGGTGAGGGTCCAAGAGATAGTCCGGTGTCACAGAATTCGTCTCGAGTGGCGCAGACGTACAAAGAGACCAGGGAGCGCGCCTCGAACGGCCAGCACTCAGATAAGGGCGGCAACAGAGGGCATTCTAACGCGGGCGGCTATAATCGCGGCTGGCGTCGCCCTAAGGCCAACGAAGGCGAAGAGGTTGAAGAAATAGATCCCAAAAGAAGAGTGCTAGTATCAGGTAAATTGCTTAGAAGTCTTACTGACATTTTATTGACATGTTTTTGTAATAGTTTCCCTGTTTGAGGTTTTAGTGGTTTGAGGATAATCATGGCGTCATGGTGAGCTTATAATCTTTCTAGAAAAAAAATCTCACTGCGGTTTAGGAGTAAGTTCAAGATATATAATGTGCTGGGGAGAGGGCTATGCTCGGAGTCTCTCTGCGAGATCGAAACAGGAATGTAGAGATCTCAAAAAGAACCAGTACCGACATAGCCCATCGGCAAGTTGATATAGATAGCAGTAGGCATGGCCGTTCTTCTAACTACATGGTGTAGTTCGATTGAGGCCGTAAAGTTATCTAATGGAAACCATGTACGGCCAAGCGTAGCGTAGGGCGTCTGATAATGATGATAATAAACTAAACTTCTCTTTGAGTTATCTTTGTGATAAGCATATCAAAAATCTGAAGCGAACGCAGGATTTGAACCTGCCCCTTCGGATCACTAGCCCGACGCTCTAACCAACTGAGCCAGCTCGCCTCCTACGCAAACGCCAAATTTTTGAAGTGCTTATCATTACCACCGACTTATAGCGTTGGCGGCGCCACCTATGATACCCGTATTAGACAGGTTATCACTCAAATAGAAATCATTAGATCTTCTGAAGATTGACGAGAGATGGCGCATTGTTAAATCAATGTTATGATTTTATTTTGAGTGCTTTCCCCACTAGATTTTATCTCAAAGAGTTTGTGATAAGCATTTCAAAAATCTGAAGCGAACACAGGATTTGAACCTGCCCCTTCGGATCACTAGCCCGACGAACTAAACTTCTCTTCTTCTTAATTGCCTTTCATTTCCAGGTTTTCCAGCGTACACGCAGTCACAAGATCTCATTCGAGTCCTGTCACGTTTCGGCTTCTGTCAAGTCGACAGCTGTCGGAACAGACTGGCTGTCGTGACATTTGACAGGGAGGCAGATGCGGAGGGTGCCATTAGATCTATGGACGACATAAACATTTACGGAGAATTCGTGGAGATTAAGCCTTATACTAACCCCAAGCATGTAGACGAATTGTATAGGGCGTATAAAAAAGTCATATCAACTCAAAAAGGTGAGCATTGCAGTGTATAGCTATTTTCATAACTACCTAAACGTATTAGGTCCAGTTATGAAGGTAATTATAATAGCTAATTAGAATACTTCTGTTCTTTTTTCACTTTAGGCACTCGATAGAGAGAACACTTTACGTTGCTAATAAATTTAACGATGGCGCCTTCATAATTGGGCCTATTGTCCTTGTTAATATTATAAATCCGAAAGTATGTGTGTTACTTTTTTTACACAGCTATGGATTAACTTGATTATTGGTATGGGTTTAGGTTAAAAATTAGTGTCATAGGATACTTTTTATCTAAGAAAAGTTTAATGATCCTGTGACAAGCTAAAGGTAAAGTTAGCAGGGGGGTTAGGTGACCCTCTATAGAGGTACCTTCGGCTGTGTCTAGGCATCGATATCCCGAGCAAGACATTGACAGAATTACGCGTAAGACTAGGATTCCACGGAGAGATTTTTAGCCGCGGTTGCAGAACCGGTTTTTTGTTTTTATACTTACGGAACGTGAACGTGACACTTTTTTTCGTGCAGCCGTCGTTCATCGATTTATAAGATGTTATCACGTCAAAAAAGTCGTAAATAAAGAGTTGTCTGTTCATTCCAGGCGTAGACATAACGATGCCGGACAAGATCGACCTGTCGGGCGGCTTCTTCCAGCAGCTGGAGAGCGTGCAGAGCGCCATCCGGCTCAGCCGCGAGCAGGTGCAGGCCGTCACCTCGCTGTACGTGGACCTCGAGCGCGTGCTGCAGAAGGAGTGGCCGGGTACGTAACAAGAACAAGAAAAATGGGTTTGAACATTTTTGTATGGAACCTGGCATATCCACCCGCCGCCATTTTGTTTTTAGGGTTCCGTACCTCAAAAGGAAAAAACGGAACCCTTATAGGATCACTTTGTTGTCCGTCTGTCTGTCTGTATGTATGTCAAGACTCATTATCTCGGGAACGCGTAAAGATATCGAGTTGAAATTTAAACTGTATACGTATATCTATGGTTTCTTGAAGTTGTGTAAAAGAAACACTTTTCAGTTATCGTTTAAAAAAGTTAGAGCCGTTTATGTCGTAAAAAACCGCATATTTCGACACTCAAAATCAAAACCTACAGGGTACTTCCCGTTGACATAGAACTGTGAAATTTGGCGAGAAGCATTGTCTTAGAGTACACATATATAGGAATAAATCTGAAAACTGTACATTTTTATTTAAATCACAAAAAAATAGGGCCTCAAAATTCCCAAAATATGGGTTCAAAATTCAAAGTAAGTAAATCGTATCATTTAAGGTATCGTATAAAAGAACTTCATTAACACATGCTTAAACAGGTTTTAATTATTTTGTCAATGTGTTTGTACGGAACCCTAGATGTGCGAGCGTGACTCGCACTTGTCCGGTTTATTTTTTATTTTTCATAGTTGCAAACGCAGGAATCGAACCTGCCTCTCGGATCACTAGCCCGACGCTCTCTCAACTGAGCTAGTTCGCAGTACTGATCCGTACTAGTGGTCTGAGAGAGGCGGGGACAGTGAAGGCAGGGTAAATGTGGACCTCGAGCGAGTGCTGCAGAAGGAATAGCCAGATATCTTTGTGATAAGCATTTCAAAAATCTGAAGCGAACGGAGGATTTGAACCTGCCCCTTCGAATCACTAGCCCGACGCTCTAACCAACTTTATTTACCTTGGATTTTAACAAAACAGAAAATATACTCAAAATAGTAAAGTAAATAAATTAATTTTGAATAAAGGCCTTATTGGGTTAATCAATTGTTTAAATATGTAGCTATACAATATTATTATTCATATAATTCTCTTTGCAAGATATACTATTTCTACACATGGGTAAAATACTTAACACAGAAATACTATTGAATACATGTAAATATGAATATATGTAATGTAAATATTTGTATGTATGGTTGTATATAAATGCATATTATATATTATTTAAGACCCATGTTGTTAATTATTCTCAGAACATACCTAAGTACAAATACAAGCTATACTATAAAATATATAACTTTATAACTCTTATTTAATACTTAACCTACTTCTTACATTTACACTACACCACACATTCCACTACAATCGCGCACCTTCGGCAAAATACGGACTTAGCCCACATGATCGCTAGGTAAACACATACACTCAACACTCGCACACCAATAGACTACTACACACACTCAGTAGTATCACATCACGAGAATGACTTGCTCAGCGGCTCTGCTCCTGGTACTTCTACCCACTACACACATTATTGTAGTTGTTTACATCCATCCATCCATCCATCAGCCGAAGGACGTCCACTGCTGGACATAGGCCTCCTCTATGGATCTCCAATAAGACCGGTTGGAAGCGGCTTGCATCCAGCGCGATCCTGCGGTCTTAATGAGGTCATCCGTCCACCTTGTGGGTGGACGTCCTACGCTGCGCTTGCCGGTACGTGGTCTCCACTCGAGAACTTTTCGACCCCATCGGTCATCAGCCCTCCGCGCTATGTGCCCCGCCCATTGCCATTTCAACTTGCCAATCCGTTGGGCTATGTCGGTAACTTTGGTTCGTCTACGGATCTCCTCATTTCTGATTCGATCTCGCAGAGAGACTCCGAGCATAGCCCTCTCCATAGCTCGTTGGGCTACTTGGAGCTTACTAATAAGGCCCATAGTGAGAGACCACGTTTCTGTGCCATAAGTCATCACTGGCAACACACACTGGTCGAAAACTTTCGACTTGAGGCACTGAGGTATGTCGGACGAGAAGACACTACGCAATTTTCCGAACGCTGCCCAGCCGAGTTGGATTCGGCGATTGGCCTCTTTGTTGAAGTCGGGCCTACCTAACTGGACTACTTGTCCTAGGTAGATGTACGAGTCAACGACTTCAAGAACCGAGTTTCCAACAGAAATCGAGGTGGGTAAAACATGGGAATTACACATGACTTTCGTCTTGTCCATGTTCATCTTAAGACCCACCTGTTGAGAAACCCGATTGAGGCCTTCGAGCATCGTGCTGAGCTCTTCCATCGATTTTGCCATGACTACTATATCGTCGGCAAACCGAAGGTGAGTGAGGTATTCGCCATTGATGTTGATGCCGAATCCTTTCCATTCCAGGAGCTTGAAGGCGTTCTCCAAAGTAGTTGTAAACAGTTTCGGAGAAATTACGTCTCCCTGTCTAACGCCTCTTTTTAAAGGGATCGCCTTGGAGCTCTCTTCCTGTACTCGGACCGACATAGTGGCTTTATTATACAAGCACTTCAACACTTCGATATACCGATAGTCAATTCGGCATCGTTGGAGAGACTCGAGCACAGCCCATGTCTCGACCGAATCAAAGGCTTTTTCATAGTCCACAAATGCTAAGCAAAGTGGCAGATTATACTCTTCGGTCTTCTGTATAACCTGCCGCAGCGTATGAATGTGGTCCATGGTGCTAAAGCCTTTTCGGAAACCGGCTTGTTCGCAAGGCTGGAAGTCATCAAGCCTGCGCTCGAGACGGTTCGTAATGACCCTTGAAAACAGCTTATAAACATGGCTCAGAAGTGAGATGGGTCTGTAGTTCTTCAATAAGGTGTTGTCGCCTTTCTTGAAAAACAACACCACCACGCTTCTGTTCCATGCTTCTGGCGTGATGCCCTCGAGGACGACGGTGTTGAAAAGCTTCTGGAGGACTTTTAGTACCGGTGTTCCACCCGCTCTCAGCAGCTCTGATGTGATACCGTCATCACCCGGCGCCTTGTTGTTCTTAAGCTGATTCAGGGCCATTCTAATCTCGTACAGGCTGATGTCCGGGATATCTTCGGTGAAGTGTCGGGTCAGCTTGGCTCTTGGATCTTTGGCCGCGCTGCTAACAGGCTTAGCGACCGAAGCATATAGCTGTCCATAGAACCTTTCGATCTCCTCTAATACCTCTGCCTTGGTCGACGCTACACTGCCATCTTCTCTCTTCAGCTTTGTCAATTGGCTTTGTCCAATAGACAAATCTCTTGCGAACACTTTGGAGCCTTTGTTCCGCTCTATTGTCTTTTTAATATGTTTAGTATTAAAAAGACGGATGTCGTGTCGCAAGGATTTTGAAATTTGTCTATTAAGCCGCCTGTATGACTTTGCATCATCGGAAGACTGCAGTCTTAGCGAGCGTCGTTCGGCCATGAGATTTAGAGTATGATCGGAGAATTTCTGAGGTTTATTTGAACGTCGGGGTCTAAAGAACTTAGCACCCACCGTTTGGACAGTTTCTACGAGCCCGTTGTTGATCTCATCCACCGACGCAATGTTCTCTAGGCAAGTAAAACGGTTTGAGAGCTCGAGCTGAAAGTCCTCGGGGTTTTGGATATGTTCAAGAGTGGGTCGGAGCGTGGACTTCATCAGGCGAGACCTTTCGAGCTTAACATTAATATTTAATGTGCCTCGTACAATTCTGTGATCGCTGCCGGTTTTCACCCTGTGGATCACAGAGACATCATTAAATATACGTCTCTCGGTGGTCATGATGAAAACTATCTCGTTTCTCGTGGAACCATCAGGGCTCATCCAGGTCCATTTCCTGTGAGGCGGCTTCTGGAAGAAAGAGTTCATCATAAAGAGTTCCTCTCTCTCGAGAAAGTCAGCCAGCCTCTGGCCCCTAGGGTTCCGTTGCCCATATCCAAATTTCCCCACCCTCAGCTCATCATCGTTTTTTCTGCCCAACTTTGCGTTAAAATCCCCCATAACAACAGTGAAGTGGGTCTTAGACATATGAATGGCCCGACTTACGTCCTCATACATAGTCTCCACTTCATCATCTGGGTGTGCCGAGGTCGGTGCGTATACCTGAATGACCTTCAACGAATACCTCTTGGATATTCTAAGTATTAGGTATACCACCCTGTTCGACACACTTTCGATGGTAATAATGTTGTTGGTGAGGGACTTGTTAACGAGAAAGCCAACACCACCTTGGGACCGTTGGTCACCTTCCCGGTAGTAAAGCAGGTTGCCGGATTTTAAGGTTATCGTGTCCTCCCCCTCTCTACGGACTTCAGACAACCCCACAATATCCCAACGCAACCTACTCAACTCTTCTTCCAACTCAGCAATCTTCTCGTCAGTCCTCAACGTGCGTACGTTGTGTGTTACCAGGGCCAGTCGTCTTTTGCAGGAGTGGTAGCCGGGCGTCTGCCAGCGATTCTTAGCACCCCCTTCTCCGCCGTTACCGGGGCCGCTACCGTAGCCCCGGGCTAGCGGAGCTGCTGGGGACTGGGGGCCTGGTCTTTTTTGTTGTTCCATATTGGGTATTTGCCCGTAATCGCCGCGCTGGGCAGGCGTGGTGGCGATCGCAGAAACGTAGCTTCGCGACAGAGATGCTGCTCCCCATCCCTGCCCTGTGCCATTTTAGCTACGTTTTTATTTGAATGGTTATACCGCCATTAGTCGGTTCCGCTGTACCTCAGTCGGCTCTTACGACACCTGGTACTAGAGGGAGGTGCTATTCTACTCTGCCGGCACCCCACGGATGCCGTCAGTTGTTTACAGTGGTATCTATAACATGTAGCAAGTAATTAAAATTTTGGTTATGGGCGTAGTTTCTGATATTACAGTTATTATTAAGCGGTTTGTAGCATGAAATAAATATGTAGGTATTACCTTCCCTTCTGGCAAGGAGCCTGGATCCTACGACACAGGTCGCCCTAGTGTGGGATCCAGTGCACTATGAGTGTAATTAATCTAATTTAAGTTTGTTTACAATAAGGATAATTTAGTTTTTTGTAAGTACCTACCATAAGGAAGAGCCTAGATCCCACGACACAGGTCGCCCTAGTGTGGGATCTAGTGTACAACTTACTTTGTGTTAATTTTTAAGATCAATAAACGTTTTTATTTTTTTTATAACTTATCACAAAGATAAAGCCGGAAACATATTATCGGACGCGGCTGACGGACGCGACTGACAGCCGCGACTTAGCAATGTGCACAGTCTTTAAATATCCAGTGTGCCAGATCGCTCTCGGACGTCGGAACGCTCAAGGTCGTCCGAAGGTGACGTCCGCGACTTTGTCCAATAGTGTACTTTCATAGTCTAGACTATGTATCCGCGACTTTGTCCAATAGTGTACTTTCATAGTCTAGACTATGTATACCTGTCAGTCGCGTCCGTAAGCCGCGTCCGATAGTATGTTTCCAGCTTAACTCTTGAGATATAATTTAGTGTGGAAAGCACTCAAAATAAAATCATAACATTGATTTAGCAGTGCGCCATCTCTCGTCAACCTTCAGAAGTTCTAATTATTTACAGTAAAATATAGCTTTCAGATTACACGAAATCCAATACGCTACAATACAATACGCTACTAATGACTTCTAGTTGAGCGATAACCTGTCTATAACCTTAAATGCGAAAATAGAAATGTAAATGCGCGTTCACACTGCGCTTCTTAAAAGTTCGCTTAGTTTATACCTGCGGTTTCATCTGTCGTATTTGAGAGCCATGTATTTGGTAAGATTTTTTTTAATATGTAATTTTAAAACTCATATGAAGGAAAGCAATAAAATCGAGTAAATGTGGCAAAGTTGCGAAATAAGAGCCTGTATTTCACTAGAGTCGAGTAAAATGCAGTAACTATTGCTCATTTGAGTATATTCTTTCGCAGGTTGCGTGGCGATACCGTTCGGGTCGATACCCACCGGGCTGGGGATCAAATCCTCAGACGCTGACTGCTACGTGGAGCTGCCTACAGCCTTACGTGCGAGAGGCGCGGCCGGCGGCGCCGCGGCCTTCGTCACCCGCGCGCGCAGGCTTCTGCAATACTACCCCAACGTGTTCACCCATCTCGTGGCCATCCCCCGAGCCAACACCCCCATCGTCAAGTTCCGCCACGTGCCCTCCGGCTTCCACTGCGACGTCAGCGCCAAAACGCCCCTCGGCGCGCAAAACTCCAAACTCATCAAGCATCTGCTAGATCACGACTCCCGCCTCTCTCACGTCGCTATCGCTATCAAATACTGGGCGAAAGTTCACGACTTGTCCGGCACGGGACGGCTCACCAACTACGCCTTAACCATGATGGTGATATTCTATCTCCAGCAGCCGAATGTCGGCTTGGTGCCGGCCGTGGAGAAACTACAGCGCGACCAGTCTTCTAGGTTTATCGTCGACCACTGGAATGCAGGGTTCTCGTCTCGGAAAATACCCGGAAAGGAGAACACCGCGTCGCTGCCTGAGTTGTTGGGTGGATTCTTCGAGTTCTACTCGACGTTCGATTTCGAGAAGCTCGTCGTTTGCCCGTATCTAGGGACGACGGTCCAGAAAATCGCCTTCGGTGCGCCGCACACGTTGCCGCTGGAGTTAGCCCGGTACGTGGGCAACGTCCGAGACAACCTCGTTGGTCCGATCCGACACGGGACCCCGTTCTGCGTTCAGGATCCCTTCGAGCAGAGTCACAACGTCGCTTCGTCCGTTTGTGCTAAACTCGCCGCCGAAATACGGACGTTTATCAAGTTTGCCGCCGACGCGTATACCGCGGACCGAGTTAACGAATACCGGAACTTCTTCCGCACGATCTTGCTCACGCGGCCGAAATTGAAGCCGGAGCGAGTGACTCCCTCCACTAACGTGGCGCTGATCCCGCGCGTCCGAGGCTTTATCGCGGACACGGACTGGCGCGCCACGCTAAGGGAAATAGTTCTCGAAATGATATTCGAGAAAATTCTCAAGCTCCCGTTGAAAAAAGTAGAGGATGAAGAAAAGAAGGAGCGCGGGCGGCGTAAGTTCGATAAAGAGAGGTACACCGGGTCGGCGAAAAAGCCCGTGTGGCGTCGGAAAAGAGCCTGCAACGCGACGTCCGCCCTCAGCCCCGAACAGCTGGTGAGCCAGCAGGCGGCCTTCACGGACGGGATCCTCGCCGCTCCGAACGTGGCCTTTCTAGAATTCGAGCTGGTGCTCTGGTTCCGCGAGGAGCCGAGGAGCTCCAGCGTCAGCTTCAAAATGATCAAAGGAGACATGGACGCTTTCCGACAGTTCGTCACTTTCCTGCACACTTTCATGCTGGACTGGTTCCGAGTGCTTTTAAAGCCGCATCTAGCTCCTTCAAAGGAGGATTCGAACGAGACAGTGCTGGCGGACGCGGAAGAACGCGCGGCGGCTGAATCGGAATGTACGATCAATTTTGAGACGGAACCCGCACGGCCGCCTTCACCCCCTCAGCTAGTTTTGGATCCTGCAGACTTATCTGAGCAGTTGGAAGCGGTGTTACTCGACACGGACACCGATACTAGCTCCGATAGCTCTAAGAAAGAAGCTCGCTGACGAACATTGCGCCGCATTCATCTTGTTTCTCGTATAGCGTGCGCACACGACAGTAAAACTACGTCTGTTGGGCTAAAGATACGGATCAGGTGCTTGTGAATGCGTTTTATTCAGTTTTATTTCCTGCAGATGAAGAAATTTGCGTGTCTGTTTGGTCTGGACGCGCCAGCGCTATGCGAAGTGTTCAAAATGACTTGCCACAGAATCGTGCACAAGGCCTCATTGGTTGCTACATTGACGCGCAAAGTGCACTTATTTGTAAGAATTTAGGGTAAATAATAATCATGTATATTGACATGGCACAGTGGTTTTTGAACCAGAGTTTGCATCTGCAAAGACGAGTGACTTTTGATCCCCATACCTCATCGACTGCAACATCACTTACTATCGAGTGTGGGCTTTAGGACCAATTTCATGAAGAAAAGCTGAAAGAACTAACTCCAGAAACTTTCCAAAACAATAAGAAAGAACATTTTTCACTGAAAATTTTTTACCATGAATTTGTAAACCTTAAACATACAAACAGACGTAGAGGTTTGAAAACTAGTGTTATAGATCATAGAAAATCGTAATGTCCATTTTGAGTAAATTATCACACAAATTGTACCAGCACTTGGAAGATGCCATTCACACTAGTTTTTCACGAAAGGGTGTTTTTTTATGAGCCCTGCAACGTTTTGTGTACGTACTGGCACTTTAGGTTCACGTTTTACTGACGTACGTATCTACTTACATAGCTTTTTACGGCCATCTTGCTCCCCATGTTCTGTATTCAGCAGATAAATATTTAAAAAACGCGGTTGTAGTATGTCGTGTGCGCAGGCTATTACTCTCTAAGTATTAAGGGAACGTTTCCACACTACGTGACCCGTTCTGGGTCTTCCTTCAAAAGGTTTACTCCCAATGACCCCCACTAAAACTGCCACCACTGGGAAACGTTCGGACAAAGTATTATTTTTTGTGCCAACAGCTGCCAGTGGAAGTCGTTAGGCCCTTAAAAAATATTGGGTCTGAATGTCCCCCACTAAAATTTCGTTTGGAGTAATATTTGTTCTTAGGTCATGTAAGTTTTTATACTTTATTTAATAGCTTGCGTTTGACTACGTACGGTCTACAACTGTCCGTCGACTAAAGACATCCAATTTACAGAATCGATTTTTCTATTTCGACTTTTACTAAGGATTCCTGTTTTCTTTTATTTAACTTCATAATTGACTTAAAAACATTAATTTCGTGGGGGTCGTTAAGACGAATATTTTTTAATGGACTAACGAGCACCACTGGCGGCCGTTGGCACCAAAAATGATATTTTGTCCTAACGTCCCCCAGTGGGGGTCGTTGGGACTAAACCCCTTTAAAGGTTAAGAATTCAAAGAGGTTATACCACGCTCAATATTTTTACGCTTTCCTCATACCGCGGGTGGTCACCGACGGGGGTCCAAAGGTGTACAAATTGGTCACGTAGCATGTTACTTTCCCAAAAACAATCTCGCCCTTCGCGGGATAAAATTGTCTGTTACTATAAAATGAAACTCTTTAAATTGTATTTTAATTTAGATGATTTTAGATTTTAAGAGAAAAAAGTAAAAGTGCACGTTCGTAGTTCTCACGACTCGTCTCTCAATTGATATTTTGGTTAACAAAAATGTGAAAAGGGAGTTGAATATTGATTTTTTTAATTTAAGTGACATCAATCAATAACATTTATTTTTTGTAGTTATTCTTGCATTTTCTTTTACCTTCATAATACCTATATGACGAATTGAACTTCTTGGCGGATGTGTACCCAATCCTGAGTGAAGCTCACAACAGCTGCAAAGATTGGGATATACATGTTACTATACAATGGTTATACTCTCGTTTTTGCACATTTTGGGTGTCATCCGCCCCGGACGGGACTTGTAGACTTCGGCGAAATATCCAGATATATCGATGACGGAAATTACAATTGGCGTAAGGGACATTTTGTCGAAAATGAGTTATGAATGCCACTGTACTCAGTTTTTTGCGCTCTTTCGAATGGTATATTTGAAATCGCTCTAGCTAAAAAAAAATGTCCGTTACTCCTTAACTTTATTTCGGCCTAGCACAATTTTTTTCTCAAAAAATGCTTTAAGGTACATATTGGTTTTAATGTTTGTCGTAGGGTCTTTCTAAAAAAAAAAAAAATCGTGCTGGATTCATAGCTCATGGGGGAGGCATTTTTTTTGATGTCCTTTATAACCTGAAATAGAAGTCAAAATTTTCGAAATCAAAGTAGACCTATATTAGACCTACTTTTGAATTAATAACCGCAATTTGGGCCAACTGTCGTCATTTTGATTAAAAAATACCGCGTACGCACTGATTTTGATACTGCGGAAAAACTGGCCAAGCTATAGGTTGCTCGTTTTTGAACAGGTAATGTTAATTTCGCGGGTCGTTTGCCAATGTAATTGTAATAATGACATCTATGGCGGAACAAACTAAAAAAAATTGTCGGTGCCTAACATAGAGTATTTTACAGATATCTGTGGTGCCTAAGTATACTGAGCGCCACACAAATTGAAGGATGGGAAGTTACCCGCAGAGAGCTGCGCAAACGCCAAAATATAGACGTTAGCGGGTGCCAGAGACGAGACGCCGGCGCACACCCGCCCGCTAACCTCGTGCCTCCCGCGCGCTCCCTACGCCCGAGCTCACTACTTCGACATTTGTATAGGCATTGTGCACACATGCGCAATAGTTAGCGAATCACGGAGAAGTGTCATCTGCGGCTAACTTCCCATCTTTCAATTTGTGTGGCGCTCAGTAGGTATACAAAGATTTAAGGCGAAAATTGTTCATTCCAAAGCAATTCCACAAATATTTTTTAGAAATTCAGTTCATGTGTAGTGCACGAGATCAATTACCTACCTGAAACTGATGAGGAATACAATATTGACAACAATATATTTGTTTTAAATATAGATTTATACCTACTAAGGAGATTTAAAGAATGTTGTTTAAAATGATTATTCTAATTCAAAACTTACGAAGATTATGCTAGAGTTCATACTTTTCAGCAGAACAAAGGCTCCAAGATGTTTGCAAGAAATATATCTATTGGACAAAGCCAGCTGACCAAGTTGAAGAAAGAAGACGGAAGTATAAGGTCAACAAAGGCAGTAAGGTTCTATGCTAAGCCATGTTTCTACCATGCCATGGTTCTACGCCCATGCTAAGCCTGTTGACAGCACGGACAAAGACCCGAGAGCAAAGCTGACACGACACTTCATCGAAGATTTCCCGGACATCACCTGTATGAGATTAGCATGGCCTTGAATCAGCTTAAGAACAACAAGGCGCTGGGTGATGACGGAATCACTTCAGAGCTTCAGAAAGCCCTTACTTAAAGTGGCTTACCACCCGCTTTCAGAAGTTACTAAGTCCTTCAGAAGCTTTTAAACACCGTCATCCTCGAGGGCATAGCGCCAGAAACGGGGTACAGAAGCGTGGTGGTGCTATTCTTTAAAAAAGTGACAGCACCTTATTGAAGAATTTTACAGACCCATTTCTCTTCTGAGCCATGTTTATAAGCTGTTTTAAAGGGTCATTATAAATCGTCTCGACAAGCCGGGTTCCGGAAAAGCCTTGGCACTATGGACCACATCTTAGCCAGACCACGAGCTAAACTAAGTTCAGCTTAGCTCGCATAGCTGGCGCAATTTTACGTAGATCGTATCGCAGTCTACACAGATCTATGGAAAACTGTTTCAGCTATGCGAGCTAAAGCTGGAAACATACTATCGGACGCGGCTTACGGACGCGACTGATAGGTATCTAGATAAATAATGTACACTGAGCCGTGTACACTATCGGACATCAGTCGCGGACGTCACCTTGGGCTGACCTTGAGCGTTCGGACGTCCGAGAGTGATCTGGCGCGGCGGATGTTTTATGACGTGCACACTGCTAAGTCGCGGCTGTCAGTCGCGTCCGTTAGTATGTTTCCAGCTTAACCCTGAACTAACTTAGCTTTTGGTCTGCAACTTGCATACGCTGCGGCAAGTTATACAGAAGACCAAAGAGTAAGAGTATAACTGGACTATGAGAAAGCCTTCAATTCAGTCTAGACATCCATCCAGTTATGCTGTATTGACTATCGGTGTATCGAAGTGTTTGTATAAAACGCTTCTATGTCGATCTGAGTACAGGAAGAGAGCTCTAAAGTGTCCATTTGAAAAGAAGCGTGAGACAGGGAGATGTATGACTTACAAGTGGGACTTACAATATTGTAAAATTATACAAATTTTAGAGAAAATATTTTACTTGACACAGATACACATGAAGTAAATGTAGTTCAAAAATTTGTTTTTACCCTATTAATACTTTATACTAATAATTATGTGATAGCTGGTAACTTTTACTTGTAATGTAACAATGCAATTTTGAGAATTTTGTAATTCTTGCAAGATATAGCTAAAACATCTGATGTCTCGCTCTATCTATGGTCTTACTTTATAAACTAAGACCATTAGTATGAATGCTATTAAGGTTAGGCAGACTGCATCACAAAGTAAAACTGTAGTCCTCAGCACTTACTGCTGGGATGCTACAAATTATGTATAAAAATGTTGAGTATGTCAATCATGCTTACAGATATACTTGAAGTTGTCTGCCCATTATAACGCACCTACACATGCTAGAAACGAATCAGGCACGGAAACACGATATCTACTAAGCCCACTACAACGTACCATCAACATACCTACGTCAACAATAGTCGTCGAGAATGCGTCGGTGCTGCGAGGTGACGGAACGGTTTAATGGGCATAGTCTTATGACTCAATACAAAGAATATTTTTGCCTTTTACTTTCCTAACACGGTCATAATATGGTACGTTATAGTGCGCAGACACCTCAAAGCTTGATTGTTACAATTACAACTGCTCTCAGTGTGTCATCACCTAACAAAACAATCAGACGGTAATTTCACTTCATTGAAACTACCGTGAGTATTCATCATATCTATAACAGAATACGGCTAAAACTCACGTTATAATTATACGGTCGATCCGCAAGGAATCCAACCAGTTTCGGAGTATTTAGAACTCCATCCTCAGGGAATACGCGCACCCCCGTCGCGCGGATGGAGTTTTAAATACTCCGTAACTGGTTGGATTCCTCGCGGATCGACCGTATAATTATAACGTGAGTTTTAGCCGTATTCTGTTATAGTTAAGACGGTAATTTATCTATCGAAAAATCGTGAATTTGAATAACCTTGAAACCGTTTATGTTTCATCCATTGTGTTTCGTAAAATCTTCGCATCTGTTCTTTGTTGAACTGATTTGCGTTTTTGCCTTTACGTTTGCCTTTTTTATTCTTCTTTATCACCAGGGGGTTAGCTTTTCTGGGTAATTGGAATTCTTTTGGTACGTCCATAGTGAATAGTTCACTTAAAAACTCATCACTAGGTTTCTCATGAAACATTCTGCAAGCCACCTTAATGTGAGTTAAAATCTTGCTAAATAATTTTGCAGAAACTGCCATGCAACAGTTCCTGCTATGCTCAAATGGATCCTGGATGCATATCGCTGTGTCTAGCCTGATCACTTGGCATTTGGTTTTCAGCACATTATTTTTATACAAACTGTACGCATTTGGTAGTTTATTCACATCAGCTACTATTTCTTTCTTCACAGGATATCCCAAATAGGGGGATATTACTAACTGGGCAAAGTCAAAACTCTGGTAGAAGTTAAAGAAGCCACCCAATAAGTCGTACAGAGATTGTGTATTATCAGATACGTATGTAAAGTCATCATCAAACGCTGTATTCCATCCGTCCACCCAATAGCCTTGCATATATCGCTGTAACTCTGCCACTGAGGGCAGCACAGACTTTACTTGCAAATAGAATATTACCATTACAGTTAAAGCATAGTTCGGCATCAGGTTTGTCCCAGTAAAATTGTATACTTTCGACCAATATTTGATCATAATTGCTAACTTCAATGCCCTCAGATCCAGACTCAATAGAAATGCTATTAATTTACTATTTCTTACGCCATTTGAACTGCTGAAATTGATGTCACAGTTAAATCCCGTTGGTATATGAACAAATTTCACAATGGGCACTTTGGCTGTGAGGATAGCAAATATCTGGGTGTATTTGGATTGATCTCTGTAAAGCGCACTTTTGGCGCGAACAACTGAACTCCGAGTCTGTTGGTTGTCAAATGGCAGCTCGATATAGCAGTCTATGTCGCTTGATCTGATTCCGAGGCCAGTAACTATGGAGCCAAATGGATGGACTTGAATACCTGGAAATTTGAGAAGAAATCTATATTAGGTAACAATTTTATAATGCGCATTTAATTTTTTTAACAATATATCATATATGCACTGTTTTTGCAAAGCTGCAGAAGAAACTAGGATCGCTTGCGGGTTCCATGATGCTACTGATTTGTCATCAGCATCTACATCTTCATCGCACTCTCATAAATCATATAAGCCATTTGAGGAGTTATGCCAGCGGCCCAGAGTCACACTCCATTAGGTATTTCAAGAAGCTGGGCTGGGTAGAATAAACGCTGGAGGGGGAAATGCACAATACACCCCATGCGGGACGTCAGTGCAGGACTTATTGCCCCCACATAGAATAAAAATGCACTGTGTCATAAAATATGTAAATCAATTTTAGAAAAAAATAATTAAATGTAACTTTTCAAGATAGAGCGGCAGCTTAGGTGTCTTAGAAGTCGATCCAGTCGTTCTTCTTTCTAATTTTCTCTTTGTCAGTGACTAATCAAGTTTTTACCAGTCATTTTTCAGCCACAACTAGGTCATTTGTGGACAGTCCCTTAAAGGCCCACATTAAATAATCGCCCAAGAGCGAGCCGGACTCGGTTCGACACAGTATGGAAGCCCCCTTTAATATATTTCAATTTAATCATTTAATTTTTTAAGTGAATATACAACTTAATATTCTCTGAATATTTCAAGCATCTTCCTGTTGCTGTTTTTAATATCGAGCAAAAAAAAACACGTTATTTGTGTGGGAGCCTCCCCTTAAATATTCATTATATTTTACTCAGAGCAAATAAAAAAATCAAGAGAGAATGTTGTGAACAAACAAGTGAAGCCAATCAAAACTACGCCTCGTCGTGTACAGACAATTACACACACATCCAGGTAACTATGAAACTACGCCTTGGCTTGTCAGACAAACTATGGTAGCGACGCACTCACACATGTATGAAAAACCGGCTTCACTTGACTGTTCAACGACGTTCCCTCTGGATTTTTTTATTTGCTCTGAGATATTTTAACTAAACTATTTATTTTTGAAGTGAATATTTAACTAAATATTCTGTGAATATTTCAAGCATCTTCCTGTCACTGTTATTAATATTGAGCAAAAATACGGCTTAAAGTTCAAGTTTGTTGTATGGGAGCCCATAGCCATATTAGTAATAGGGTCCCTTTTTTACCCTTTGGGTATGGAACCCTAAAATGTAAAAATTAATACTATATGGACTCCACTGATGGACTTTTTACCCATAAACTGGGACTGTCTTGTGAGTGAGTTGTGGTGGCAGTGCTTACAACATTTCAGCCACAGGACGTCCACTGCTGGACATAGGCCTCCCCTAATGATTTCCAATAAGACCGGTTGATAGTGGCTTCCATCCAGCGCGATCCTGCGGTCCTAATGAGGTCATCCGTCCACCTTGTGGGTGGACGCCCTACGCTGCGCTTGCCGGTACGTGGTCTCCACTCGAGAACTTTCCGATGGGGTCGAAAATCATCAGTGCCCTGCCCATTGCCACTTCAACCTGGCTATGTCGGTAACCTTGGTTCTTCTACGGATCTCCTGATTCCTGATTCGATCTCGCAGAGAAACTCCAAGCATAGCCCTCTCTATGGCTCGTTGGGCTACTTGGAGCTTACTAATGAGGCCCATAGTGAGAGACCACGTTTCTGTGCCATAAGTCATCACTGGCAACACACACTGGTCGAAAACTTTCGACTTGAGGCACTGAGGTATGTCAGGCGAGAAGACGTTACGCAAATTTCCGAACGCTGCCCAACCGAGTTGGATTCGGCTATTGGCCTCTATCTTGAAATCGCACCTACCTAACTGTACTACTTGTCCTAGGTAGACGTACGAGTCCAAGACTTCAAGAACTGAGTTCCCAACTGAAATAGGGGTACCCACCCCTATTTCAGTTGGGAATTACACATAACCTTTGTCTTGTCCATGTTCATTTTAAGACCCACCTGTTGAGAGACTCGATTGAGGCCTTCGAGCATCGAGCTGAGTTCTTCCAACGACTTTGCCATGATCACGATATCGTCGGCAAATCGAAGGTGAGTGATGTATTCGCCATTGATGTTGATGCCGAATCCTTCCCATTCCAGGAGCTAAAGGCGTTCTCCAGAGTAGCAGTAAACAGTTTCGGAGATATTACATCTCCCTGTCTTACGCCTCTCTTCAAAGGGATCGCCTTGGAGCTCTCTGCCTGTACTCGGACTGACATAGTGGCGTTGTTATACAAACACTTCAACACTTCGATTTACCGATAGTCAATACGGCATCGTTGAAGAGACTCAAGCACAGCTTTCTCATAGTCCACAAATGCTAAGCAAAGTGGCAGGTTGTACTCCTTGGTCTTCTGTATAACCTGCCGCAGCGTATGTATGTGGTCCATGGTCCGGCTTGTTCGGAAGGCTGGAAGTCATCAAGCCTGCGTTTGAGACGATTTGTAATGACCCTTGAAAACTACTTATAAACATGGCTCAGAAGCGAGATGGGTCTATAGTTTTTCAATAAGGTGTTGTCACCTTTTTTGAAGAACAACGCCACCACGCTCCTGTTCCACGCTTCTGGGCTCTGTCGTTATGCCCTCGAGGACAACGTTGTTAAAGAGCTTCTGAAGGGCTTTTAGTACCGGTGTTCCATCCGCTTTCAGAAGCTCTGATGTAATTCCATCGTCACCCTGCGCCTTGTTATTCTTAAGTTGATTCAGAGCCATTCTAATCTCGTACAGGCTGTACCTATAACAATCAGATAATAAATAATCTGAGGGATATCTTCGGTAAAGTGTCGGGTCAGCTTGGCTCTTGGGTCTTTGGCCGCGCTGTTTACAGGCTTTGCTACCGAGGCGTATAACTGTCCCTAGAACCTTTCGATCTCCTCCAACACCTCTGCCTTTGTCGACTGCCATCTTCTCTCTTCAGCTTTATCAACTGGCTTTGCCCAATAGACAAATCCCTCGCGAACACTTTGGAGCCTTTGTTCCGCTCTATATGTTTAGTATTAAAGAGACGAATGTAGCACCGCACCGATTTCGAAATTTGTCTATTGAGCCGCCTGTATGACTTGGCAATTGGCATCATCGGAAGACTGCAGTCTTAATGCGCGTCGTTCGGCCATCAGATTTAGAGTATGATCGGAGAATTTCTGAGGTCTATCTGAACGGCGGGGTCTAAAGAACTTAGAACCCACCGTTTAGACAGTTTCTACGAGCCTGTTATTTATCTCGTCTACCGACGCAAAGTTCTCCAGGCAAGCAAAACGATTTGAGAGCTCGAGCTGAAAGCTCTCGAGATTTTGAATAAGGGCATGAGTAGGTCGGAGCGTAGGCTTCATCACGGGACCTTTCCAGTTTAACGTTAATATTCAGTTTGCCTCGCACAATTCTGTGAACTAATTCATAGAGTATAACTATAAATAGTAAGTAGCAAATGTAATCAGAGCGACATATTCGTTCCAGAAAACTTAAAAGCTCTTTAAAATTGATTAAAAATAAAAAATAAAACATAGTTATCAACAACTTTTACTCTATAGGGCCAACCCAGAACACGAAAAACAAAAATTGGCAGTTTTAGTCAAAATTATTGTAACTCTGAAGCGACAAAATGTAAGGATCAGCTGGTTTTCTTTTCCAATTACACTTTTACTATAGAGATAGTAAAAGTTATTCATAATGATGGTCTCAATTACCTTTCAGCTTAGTACACCAGTTCTGAATAGCCCTATATAGTACCTGTAGTTTCATCGGCAAGAGTAAATATGAGGTTTACCTGGCCAGCAGCAGTTTAAAGTGTCGGTCAGGTCATTGAGCAAGTGCTGCAGGTTCTCCACTTCGCTTCGTGTGAGACGGACTCGAGACAATAACTCTTCCACTTGTTGGCTAAAGTCTCCTTCAAATGGCAATACACTGGCGCCCAGGATGTCATCTGTAAGTTTTAGATTATTTATTATCTGATTGTTAGGTCTTCTTCTTTGTCGTGTCAATGGTTCTTTACCTATTGTAAGAATAAGAATATATTTATTTGCCATAACAACATTTGACAAAAACATGCACAAAAGATAGAATAATTCAAAATTAAAATTCATAAGATAGCTCAGTGTAGAAAGGTATTTTGTTGACAATTTTAGTTGGTAACACATAGTATGTACTATTCATCTTCTTGTCGAGTCAATCTTGCGTGCAAAAAATTTTATATTCCAGCTTTTGACCGAAAATTGGCCAACTCAAATGGCGTTTTCTGTTGCCTCATTTAGGTCCTGAGTGGTGCAGGTTTTAGGGCATGCTGCACAGTTGGTCAGATGAGACATTCGATGTTGGATAGTCTATCCCCATTTTGTCAGATTGTCTCGGCTTCTGCCCACTTTGGAACGGAGGCAGTTTAGGGTTTTCCAGGTGGGCCAAGGCTCTTTATAGCCAGGTGGTAGCTCTTCAGCTGCTTTAATGTAGTAGTAGTAGTAATATGTACTATTAATATTATAAAATACTAGCTATTGCCCGCAGCTCTGCCCGCATTGTATTTTGATTTATTTTATTTTATTTAATTATTAAAATCAACAGCCCTTAAAAAACATTACATTAACTTAACAACTAAACTTAAGGCCAGTAACTGATTTATACTATGTTACCAAACAAATTTTTATGCAGTTTCACAACATAATAAACATTATACTTATTATACAGTTGCGCTGTTTGTGTGTGTGTGTGTGTGTGTATGTTATTTACATTTACATAATTATATTATAATAAATCTATTCAAACATACAAATATAATATTATAAATTTATGCTTTAACTGTGTCATGTAATATTTGAAACACCTCTTTTTTAAATCTTTCTTTTTGATTATGAAAAATGTCAATTAAATTATTAAATCTTATGTTATATGTTCTATGTAAGCGATTGACAATTGAATTTTGTGCATAGTTCGTGCTAGTTATTTATTTTTGTGTTATCCCACAGGAACCTTTTATTTTTTGGGATAAAAAGTAGCATATGTCACTTTCCGGCCTTTGAACTATATCCTTGCCAAAAATCAAGTTAATCTGTTGCTCCATAGCTGCGTGATAGAAGAACAAACCAACAAACTTTTCAGAATATTAGCAAAATGAAAAATAAATCACAGTACATCATTAGTTCTTCTACACTTTGTTGGCGAGTACTTGTAAAACAAATAGGTACTTAATATGAACATTTACCAATGTTGCGCGGTGCCAGTGGGCCCTAAACTAGGTGATGCATGTATCTTGGTGGCCCAGTGAAATATGAATCAAAAGAATTTGTGCGGCTTTGTTATTGAGTTTACATTGCTTGCAATAACATGCCAGTTTGTAAAAACAGGATACATTGGGAGGACATGTGTTTCGAGTGTGTGTATGATTATGTCAGTGAAGGATTGTGAGTAACACCGCAATTCCGCATATATACGGAAATAAAAAAAAAAGTTCACCCAGTGAACAGGTGGTCGGACACTGGGGGCAGGACAAAAAGAAGGAAGAAGGGTGTTGTTAGGTCTGTAAGTAACCATAGGCTTTCTAGTACCTACATAAAGGGACACAAGATTAACAATTTGTTGCTCTATCCATGACCTAAGCCAAGTAAACATAATTTTGGACACATTGTCCATGAAGAAAAATAACCAAGTTTAGGTTTGAGAAAAACTTTACCCTGAGCGATGTCCATGGTTGTTCACAATGGCTATAGGTACTGTCACTGTAACATTGGACAGATTTTCTGGTTGCTGGAGAATTTCACTAAATCTCGATAACTAAAAAATAATACAATTTACACAGCACAACAAAACCATCACAGCATTCAGCCATTCGCCATTCACAGCACAGCTGTGAACAGTGTTGCAACTCCCGAAAAGTAAAAAACCAGCAGCTTTCCAAAAAAATACTTATTATTTAAACAATTATATTTTACAGAAGACATCTGTGTTATGATAACTGTTATCATTAAACATCATTGCTGTTATCTAACATTATTTTAAGTAATAAAAAACAAACTCAAAGTAATAGAAGATTATGTTACAAGCATTGAGGAAGGACCTTTTCAATGGTAACGAGAGAACCAAGTGGTGTCTTTCGTCACGGGCGAATAAATCCTTAAGCCGGAAACATATTATCGGACGCGGCTGACATCCGGTGTGCCAGATCGCTCTCAGACGTCCGAACGCCCAAGGTCGTCCGAAGGTGACGTCCGCGACTTAAGCTCGAAACATACTACGGACGCGGCTGACGGACGCGACTGACAGCCGCGACTTAGCAATGTGCACAGTCTTATAACATCCGGTGTGCCAGATCGCTCTCGGACGTCCGAACGCTCCAGGTCGTCCGAAGGTGACGTCCGCGACTTATGTCCGATAGTGTGCAGCTCAGTGTACTTTCATAGTGTAGGTCGCGGCTGTCAGTCGCGTCCGATATTATGTTTCCGGCTTTAGAATGCCTGTTGCCGTAATGCAAGAGGTTGAATTCGGTTATAGAAAATAAAACCTCTTTACGATGTCCCCAAATGTTCTAAGTGACGAATTAGACGTTACAAAGGACATGTCCACAAAATGTATAGAGGCTGGTATACTAATAATCAAAAATTCTAACCACAACACTTGTTACATTTCGACAAAGTTCAAATTTTTCTGAGTCTATACAACAATTAAAAACAAAACAGAGCCCTCCGATTTTTTTAAAATTAATTAAACAAATTCAAAAATCATGTCCTTTGAATTACATAATTTTTATACAATATAATCTTTCTACTAAAAGCTGTGTTTTAACCGTTTAGCCATGTCAGAGGCCTTCAGGCGGCCTAAAAACTCTGACACCAGGGCTAGCCACCCGGCCTACACGAACTTACTTACTTACTTACTAAAAGCTTTGATTATTTATTGTCTAGATATCTAGTAACGCACCAAAAGCGCCCAAAAAAATAGAGTATAACTGTTACACTCTAACCCCGCCCGCGCCCATTAGTGACGCCACAGACACCGCGCGGATAACACCTAGTATTATTCTCTGTTTCGCGGCGAAAATATGACGTACTGTGTTATCAATCTGTGCCGCAACTACAAGAGACGTTTGAAAACACTTAAAACGATTTCTTATCACAGGTAAGTACATTTCAAACAACTATTATCTTGTATAATTAGAGAAAATCAGTGATAGAACTATCGCTATACATACTACTGTGATATCTGTGTCATTAGTTGCCAGCTTTCAAATTGAATATTACCCAAATTTTGTTCACATATTTTGTACCAGTTTTTATAAGAAGATTAGGAGGTGAAATATTTATATTTTTTCTTTATATTTTTAGGGTTCCGTGAGAAATCCGTATCCTTGTATATTTGTATTTTTTTTAGTACACTACATTGTATGTAGTTGTGTATGTATGCCCTGAACCAATGTGTCCCTGTGCCTAAGGTGGAGGCGTATACTCGCAGAATACGTTTCTTTTAATTATTAACCGACTTCTAAACAAGGAGGTTATCAGTTCTTCTGAAATATTTTTATGGGTGTTTTACGCGAATACTCCGCTATTGATGAACCGATTAAATTTTTTTTTACTAGTGTTTCAAGGTTGGTCCCATATAATAATATATTTTTTTCATTTGGATCAGAATTTTTTGAGAAAAATAACAATAATCCAACAAATTAAAGATAAAGTTTAGGCAAACCAATTTTACTTTTTTTTTTCTTAATTTCCAAAATTACTAGTCCTATTTTGATGCGGTCTTCTGTGATGGGTTGAAGTTTGATTGGTGCACGCTTGGTGCGATATTACCATGAAACTAAAAAAAATAACATAAGCCACGATGTTAAATCGAAACGCAATTTATTTAAAAAACAAATACAAAGAGAAGGTCATTAAAGTTCACCAAATATTAATTTGGTAAACTTTGATGACCTTTGCTAAGTACTAGTTTCTCTTTTGTGTGGATACAGATACCGATGTAGCTAAATCTTAATAGACAAAATAGTATCTTTGCAGTTAGTAATCGCAATAAGTAAATTTAAATTTAATTGTCCTTATAACAAATGCGTAGCTATACGAAAACCTAAATACCGTGGTTTCATATTTGTGTCGTCAGTTTTGTATAAATACTCGTATGTACCTGTTACATGAAAATAAATAATTTGTAAAAAAAATGTATTTAAATAAATTGTAACAAAATATGTTTTATTTTTAACATTATATTATAACCCTATAACCAGTATAAATCTACTTATAACCAATCAAAGCGCGGATAAAGCGCTTTGATGGTACGAAAGTTTACGGAACCCTTCATGCGCGAGTCTGTCTCGCACTTGGCCGGTTATTCAAATTATTTCACATCACAGCATATTTGTCAACTTTGTGGAAATTATTTAAAAGCTAGCAACATTACGCACACAAACATGGGACTCGGCGCGCTTGTAATTACAGTGTAAGGCAATTCATCTGTGTGCGTGAACACTCCTACATGCGTGCCTAGCCTGGCCACCTATTCTTATTACCGTTGCAGCGCTACACTCCATCTTGACAATAATTTATCTAAGACTAAAAGCTTAGAGTATATAAATAACTATAGAGCGCGCACGACGAAGTGGGAACATTAGGTACAAGTGAGAACAAAACGACGTTCCCGCTGCGAGCGCTTGTAGTCGTAGCAGAGTACTAGGAACGTGCGTTTCTCGAGCAACTTTTTTCAAATTGATGTATTAAAATGGTGAAATGTGCAGTTCGACCTTGTAAAAACGATACTAGAAAACACACGAAATTGAAATCCAGTATCACATTTCATCGGTAAGTCGATTATAATACTTATTTTTATGAAAATAAATCCGGAATCGCGGGGGTGAAGAAGACGTGGGAGGCGGGCACGCACAGGCTCGCCCGTGCACCGCACCACACCGCACTCCCCAAGTTAGCGATAACCAGTCCAACCTCTATAACCTGAATCGTAAATTGACCCAAGCCAAAGTTGCAGTCTGTCCACTTTTAGATAGTACTGGGAAGCGTCACTACTTAGCATTGGAAAGAGCTGAACTCCTGGCGGACCATTTGTCCCAACAGTTCCAACTTCACGATACTCCCTCGAATGCGGAACCAGCTGTATACAGCCACCATGCTCAAGTCACTAGTGAGGTCCGGGACTTTTTAAGCCATCCAGTCCCGCCACTGGAAGGTAAAGATTTCATCTCGCCAGCTGAAGTTGTAAGAGCAGTTAGAGGACTCAAAATAAAAAAGGCGCCTGGACAAGATGGCATTACAAATGCCGTCTTGAAGCAGCTACCATCCAGGGGACTAGTCTGTCTAACAAGGCTCTTTAATGGCATATTACGTTCCGGACACTTTCCTTCAGAATGGAAGACGGGAAAAGTTATCGTGCTTCCAAAACCAGGCAAAGACCGTCGGCTTCCAGCCAGCTACCGACCTATCACACTCCTGCCTAACATCGCTAAATTATTTGAGCGGCTACTGTTGAGGAGGCTACGACCACACCTCACCCCCCGAGATGAACAGTATGGCTTCCGAAGTCAGCACTCGACTACGTTGCAACTTACAAGAGTACTTCATCAACTTGCGGACGAGCATAATAAAGGATGGCGCACTGTCGGAGTTTTCCTCGACATAGAAAAGGCATTCGACCGAGTGTGGCATGAAGGACTCATTTACAAAATCATAAAATCCACGACGCCACCCGCCATCATAAAAGTCATAGCATCGTCATTGGCTGAAAGAAAATTTTTCGTAACTGTCGAAGGCGCTGACTCCTCGCTAAAGCAAATTAAGGCTGGGGTGCCCCAGGGCAGTTGCATGTCACCAGCCTATTATGCCAAATATACTGACGACATCCCAATTCTAGAAGAGAAACACCGTCTTCCCGGAGAACGTGGAGTG
Organism: Hypomecis punctinalis; assembly: GCA_949316475.1. Classification (NCBI taxonomy): domain Eukaryota; kingdom Metazoa; phylum Arthropoda; class Insecta; order Lepidoptera; family Geometridae; genus Hypomecis; species Hypomecis punctinalis. Next base: position 23,911,515 of record OX438811.1, on the reverse strand, counting down.
ACTCTTGCTTTGTTTGCTGACGATAGTGCTTATTTCGCCTCCTCTCGGAACGCTACTGTTGCAGCAGGCAGAGTACAACGCGTCTTAAACTTACTGCCAGAATGGCTCGATAAATGGCGCATGGCAGTTAACGTTGGTAAAACGGCTGCACTTCTAACCGGTGGTCAACGTGTACTACCTTCCCCCCTTAAGTTAAGAGGGGAAGAGATCAAATGGGAAAGTACGATAAAGTACTTAGGAGTCCATATCGATCGGACGTTGAGGATGTGTCCTCATGTAGACCACGCTGTAAGGCAGGCAAAAGCTGCAAGGTCACTCCTCCGCCCAGTCCTTAAATCAAAACTTCCACTACGTACTAAAGTTGGAATTTATAAAACATATATAAGAACTAGACTCACCTACGCAGCACCAGCCTGGTACGCGCTGTGCTCAGAATCTCAAAAAAGACGATTACAAGTTGTACAAAACGTCACACTACGCATGTGCACGGGAGCCGGGCGATATGTACGAAACGATGTTATCGCCCGGGACCTGAAAATCGAATCTGTGAGGGAATTTGTGGGTCGCTTCCCAGGTAGCAAAGTGACGTCAGTGACGCATAAACGACGTCACTCTTAGGTCATAATAGGGTCGGTCGTTAATGCGTCGTCGATGACGTCATAATGTACGTCAATTAAAAGTCATTATTTCGACGTCTCATATTCACCATAAAATTGACGTTTTATTGACGTCCATTTAGGGTCAATATCAGGACGTACTATATTCGCCACAAAGTAGACGTTTTACTGACGTCCATGTAGGGTCAATATCAGGACGTACCATATTCGCCTCAAAGTGTACGTTTTACTGACGTCCATCTAGGGTCAATATCAGGACGTACCATATTCGTCACAAAGTGGACGTTTTACTGACGTCAATTTAGAGTCAAAGTCAGGACGTACCATATTCACCACAAAGTGGACGATTTACTGACGTCTATTCAGGGTTATTATTAGGACGTATCATATTCGTCTCTGGTGGACGTTTTACTGACGTCCATCTAGGGTCAATATCAGGACGTACCATATTCGTCACAAAGTGGACGTTTTATTGACCTCTATTTAGGGTCAATATTAGAACGTACCATATTCCCCACAAAGTGGATGATTTACTGACGTCTATTCAGGGTCATTATTAGGACGTATCATATTCGTCTCTGGTGGACGTTTTACTGACGTCCATTTAGGGTCAATATCAGGACGTACCATATTCGCCACAAAGGGGACGTTTTATTGACCTCTATTTAGGGTCAATATTAGGACGTACCATATTGTACCATATTGTTTGCACGCGCGCTCGCATCGGTGCGGACGTGTTTACTTTTTGTCGCAGCAATTATTTCTATTTAGTTCGATCGCAATGTTTACGTTTTTCCGGGCTTGTATAAAAGACGTTTCCGGTGAACTTATAATTAAGTGTACACTATCAAACTGTGAAAAAGTGTATCATATATTGTGTCTCGGTATTAAAAGACGAGATTTCGAGTCTTTTTCTACGGACTATGTGCGCCAATGGATTTGCCCGATGTGTGACAGCACAAAAAGAAAACGTGCTGGGAATGACACGCCAGTTCGCACTCCAGAACATAGGAAGTTACCAACAATAGCGAGCCCTAATTATGTCAATAACCAACGGGGTAGCAAGTGCAGTCAAATGGAAGTTTCCGTGCTGGAGAATGACGGCGGTTTGTAATCAGAATTCCAAGAATTTCGTCGGGAACTTAGAAAAAGATTACATACGCAATACCAACATATTTTACAAATTCAAAATGTATGTTCAGCTACTAATGACGAAATTCAGGTACTAAAGACCGTTATAAAAGATAGGCGATGTTCGTGCGATTTGACCTCAATAGATACCTACTTAAAATGCTTTGCGACCGCAACCAGCGCATCGAGTCATTGTAATGTAATGCACAAACAAATCAAATAATTTCAAGTGTCAGCAAAAGTCCGATGCAGGTGCAGAAACAAGTTAACACCAACCTGATTAGTGATAACAGTGCATTAGTAATTTCTCCAAGAGAGAATAAATAGTTAATCTAAATGTGCCATGGTCATAAAATTGCTATGGGATCGACATTGTAATTTTAAGACTATGGATTCATAACAATTATTGATTATATATAACAGTCTATGTATGTATATACTTCTTGAATATAAATCTATTATGCTACTTACATTGTTTTGTTTGATTTCATCCATAGTCCTAAGAGTCTGTTCAGGGTACGTGTATAATATAGGATGCCTGCTATCGCAAACTAAATTCTAAATTCTTTTCGTCATTTACTTTGTTCACAGGAAAGTGACTGGGCTGTACATATTAGGGCAGCCATCGTCGTTGGAGTATCGTCATTTACTTAGTTCACAGGGACTGGGCCATACATACAAAGGCAGCCGCCGACATAGTAGTGACGTCATACACAGGATTCACAGTAACGTCACTATGAATACTGGTTTTGACGTCACTCCAACGTTAGTGTCTACCTTAATATGTACGGCCCAGTAACGTCCCTATGAGTACAGTAAATGACGTCTCTCCAACGTAAGTGGCTGCCCTAATATGTGCGGCTTAGTGACGTCTTTATGAATACAGTAAATGACGTCGCTCCAACGTCAGTGGCTGCTCTAATATGTACGGCCTAGTGACGTCCTTATGAATACACTGAATAACGTCGCTCCAACGTCAGTGGCTGCTCTAATATGTACGGCCTAGTGACGTCCTTATGAATACAGTGAATAACGTCGCTCTAACGTCAGTGGCTGCCCTAATATTTACGGCCTAGTGACGTCCTTATGAATATAGTGAATGACGTCGCTCCAACGTCAGTATATGGCGTCACTCCAACGTCAGCATATGACGTCACTCCAACGTCAGTATATGACGTCACTCCAATGTCAGTATATGGCGTCACTCCAACGTCAGCATATGACGTCACTCCAACGTCAGTATATGGCGTCACTCCAACGTCAGTATATGGCGTCACTCCAACGTCAGCATATGACGTCACTCCAACGTCAGTATATGGCGTCACTCCAACGTCCTCCAACTTACGTCATGAGGCTGTGACAAATTGTCGTCATCTGAAGAAACTACCGACGTCATGACAATGACGTCTCTTACGTCGAGCAGTACCGTAAACGGACGTCATAATAACGTATAAATGCTACCTGGGTTAGCGCGCAAAATGTATGATCGTGCAGATAATGGGCCACACCCTCACCTGAGAAGCATTGCGCCATTACATGCACGATCCCCGGACGTTAAATCACGACGAGCACTTCCCCGTGAAATAGCTGTGGATACGGAGGAAGAATCTCCTGAACAGATGGTCACAGTCAGCTAACAGCTCATGCAGTCTGGCCTAGATCGTCAAGACCACAACGCCGCTGTGGAGTGACTTCCTGTCCAGACTAGGAAACGTCACCAGCGGCACAACAGATTCCCCAGGGGTTATGGCCTCTGGCGCCCAGCCTTGGCAAAGGGGAGTATTCCCCGAGGCCAATTCTCACCACGCCTAAGGAGGTGGTGGAAGGACCGACACCGCACTCCCGCCGCGTGATTTAGAGATGGAACGTGACCAACGCTGTAGTCGATATAATGTTTACTAGAAGTACTGCATATTACATATAAACAGATTTTTGTAACTTTAATACTTAAAATCTTATTATAATTTATTATAAATAATTGTATAGTGTGTTTTGTGCGATATACTTTCTAATATTTTTAATGTCAAATTATTATAGCGATACATAATTATGTAATGTTACGATATCACGTCTACACTGCTAAATTGATTTTGAAGATTTTAGTGGTTTAATTTAATTTAATGGACTTAAATTAAATTTAAAAAAATGATAGTGAGAGATACATTTTTGTAATAAGTAAGTATGTGGCTGGTGGCTAGCCCTGGTGTCAGCGTTATTAGGCCGCGTGAATGCCTCTGACATAGCTAAACGGGACCTACAATATATTGTGTCATCTAAGCAACGGTAGCGTTCAGTTGGAAAATGCCACCCACAGTCGCCGATCCACATAATACCTGACTGTATTTTTGTAATGAAAATATAGGCTCCTACAAATATAGTATAAAATATGTAACGGACAAACTTACCCAAAATACTGAACAACATTCCAAAAAAAGGTCGAAATTTATAAAAATATCTTTTGTTTCCTTTTTTTTCAGATTTCCAAAAGACCAAAATTTGCTGAACAAATGGATTATCGCTTTAAAACAAACTAATTTTGAGCCAAACATATGGAATAAAGTTTGTTCAGTACACTTTCTTGATTTTTTTTGACGTACATATCCAATAAATACTTAATTTTTCTGAATAAATGTCGTAAGTAACATGTAGAAAAACTTATTTTATTTTTATTTTTTTTTTATTTATTGGTTTGCAAACTGGTTGATACAGTCAAAATTATAAATTAATACAAAACAATAGAACATGTTAGGCTGTCCAACCTTCTAGGTGCAAACACAGCATGCATATAAATGGAGCACTAGAAGTTTCGCAAGTAAAAATAAAACTAATTAAAATAAGAAAAAAAAAATAACAACAATAGAGAGTTTAAAAATTTACAGTACATGTTACTTAGGATAAACAAAAAAAGTAATTTTTGATTTTGTTGACCGACGTGTTGAAAATGTCAACATCATGACACACACTGTTGTATGTACGACACAAGCGATTTATTGGTGAATTTTGAGCATAATTGGTTCGACAAGTAGGCAGAGAAAAAGTCTTGGTTCCCCGGCGTGAACCTACTTCGCGAGGTACAGAAAAGTTAATATTTTGGATCAAGTCCGGGATGTCTATTAAACCGTGTATAATTTTATAGAGAAAAACAACATCAGCTGCTTTACACCGAAAACTAAGTGAAGTGGCTCGATAGTGGTCGAGTCTGGAATCGTAATCTTTAAGACTGCGGCATTTGTTGTTGGCATACGTGAGGTGATAGAAAAACTTTTTTTGTAAGCCTTCAATTCTTTTAGCATGAACTGCGTAGAAAGGGTTCCATATGGGACTACAATATTCTAAAATGCTTCGTACGTAGCAGTTAAAAAGAATGATAGGGATTTCGGGACTCCCAAATGACTTTGTTTGTCTTAGGACAAATCCCGCCAATCTACCACCCTTCCTAACGATGTGATCCATATGCTCTCTAAAATCCATCTTTTGATCCACGATAACTCCCAAGTCTAAATGAATCGAATGAATCAGTCTAAAAAAAACAGTTTATGTAACAAACGTAACAAAAATAAAAATCAATCAGTATTAAATAAATAAATATGTAGTGTAACAATATCATGCAGTGAAATGGCTCCAACATTGTCGAAATTTCAAAAAGTGGCTTTGGTTTAGCAGTTTTGTCCACAATTGACGACTAAAAACCAAAAAAAGAGAATATGGATGAACCGTTTGTTAAAAGAACGGTCGATTCTCAGCCATTCAAACTTATTGGAGTTATTGGACTTCAATGGTCAATAATAATTTCCACGATAACTCCCAAGTCACGGGTACTCAGTACTTCCTTAACCAGCGTTCCATTTATATGGTAGGATGCAGCAAGTGGATTTCTATACTCATATTATTCTCTTAGATGTTATCGCACGAAATATATTTGTAGGTACTTGTTTGTACCGCGCTGAACCTGCATCTATTGACAACAAAATGAGTTTACGTTGCCCGCGTGCCCATCCCTAGTAATCGCCAACATACATATATAAGTAGCTATACTTCATCTGCCTACGACGCGCACTGTACTATTACATTCTCTTTGGCGCACTGGGCGTCTAGTGCGGTACTAGCGCTCTATAGTTACTATACTCTAAGACTAAAAGTAAATAAGGTACCTTATTTTATCTTTAGGGAAAGAATCAAATGATATCTTGTCGTGCATTGTTGTCATACAGTCATAAACAGCACACGTCTTCCACATAGAAGGTAGTAGTTAAAATCCAGTTAAATCCACGATTAAAATCCAAGATTTTGAAATAAAAAAACTAGCAGTGTAGCCATACATTTCTAGCTTCTACTCCCCAAAAAATGTCGAAATAGTTGGCACAGCGTGTTTTATAGCTTTTATAGGTGTTCTATAGTCACAAAAGAAAATTGAAAATTCAAACAAAAGTCACAATCTAACTAAAACAAATAGAATTAGAATTTATATTAAAATGAAGAACAATGAGATTTTTTTATAGGTGCGTTCGGTTTGGGCTCGGTGGCGTTTTTGGCGTTTGCAAAATTAGCGTTGATGTAAAGCGTTCGGTTTGGGATTTTTGTTCCTTTCGCCAACAATGCTACTTTTGCTCACTTCCCAAAACGAACGCAAAAGGAACAAACTGCGGTGCGTCAAATGTCAAACAACATAATTATGGCGACAATACTTCGAAAATACAGAAATTCGCGAGATGTGATTTTTGTTTTGCAAACTTACATGTTCTTTCTTTTGCTATTCGTTCTGATTTAAACATCTGCTTTTGACGGTCATTCACCCACGTGTCACTCGTAGCAGTAGTAACATTGTGAAACATCAAATCACAGGACATTACACTACACAATTAAATATAAACATTAAATTACACAATTTTATCCGATTTTAGCAATACGCAATTTGCTGGTAGTATTTACATTATCTTTGCTTCGCTGTTCTGCCTTAAACACCATCTATTATTAATTGTACACCGTACAAATTATTAAAAAGCTTGAAACTTTAGATTACGCGCAAAATTTTATCAACAATAAAACATCAAACTCTTAAATGTCAGAAAACGATCGCAAAGAACCCACCTCCTCACGTGGGTCAAAATTAACAGTTCACGATGGCGTTTTTAACTGTTTTCAAGCTATCCGAACGGTGAATGAAAACATATAAAAATGCAACTTTTGCTCACACATTCCCAAACCGAACGCTGAATGTGATCGTTTTTAGCGTTTTGAACTGTTATTTTTGCCACCAGTAGGCTATCCGAACGCACCTTATGTATGGTATCTAGTTGCCAAAACATTAACAAAAAAAAAGGTTTCATTTTGGTTTGGAAATTCCCCTCAAACTCTCACACAAGAATGTTGCCAACTTACACCATTTATCGCCATTTAGGCTACTTGAAGCTGTGGAATAGCGATAAATGTCGTGATTGGTAAAGAACTGGATGTCAGTTGAATTTTTTTCACCGTCCCGTCCTCGACCGTCCTATTGTCATAGTAACTATTGTTAATTTTTAGTGAACAAAGAATAAATCACCGTCGCACGTCGTCAGTGCAGCCCGAGCGCAGAATATCGATCGGGTCGTGGTAATCGCGCGCGGTGCGGGGTCGAAGTGAGGTATACTCAAACGGGTGGGCAATGAATGTTCTTTCTATATTTAATATTTGTATATTTTCTTTGCCCTCACTTAATCCACTTATTCCTATATTTGGCAGGCTACTAGTATAGTCCGCGCCACACAAGTCGGCGGATGGGAAGTGAGGCGCAGAATGCTGCTCAAAAGACAGTATTGTATTGGTATATAGGTAGTATAGTATTGGTATATAAGTATGCGCGGGAGCCAGAGATATGAGACGCTCGTGCTCACCACCATGCCACGCGGCGTTGTCGGCATTGTGCACACATTCGCAATTAGCGAATTTCGACGTAGTGTCATTTACGGCTAAACGTTCCAGACGGATGTAATCCAGTGTTCCAACAGGAGTGCCCTTGGAGGGAACTTGGGGAACGTATCATTTCAAATTTCAAATTTATTTATTTACAATAAACATAGCTTGACAGACTTACATCCAATACTCTACATTTATAGAGTTGAAAACCTATATACAATTATGCTAAAACAGAAGCAAGGAAACAAAACGAGACATAATATATCTTAAATCATAATTAGGTACAACGAATGAATCAGTCTAAAAAAAACAGTTTATGTAACAAACGTAACAAAAATAAAAATCAGTCAGTCTTAAATAAATAAATATGTAGTGTAACAATATCATGCAGTGAAATGGCTCCAACATTGTCGAAATTTCAAAAAGTGGCTTTGGTTTAGCAGTTTTGTCCACAATTGACGACTAAAAACAAAAAAAAGAGAATATGGATGAACCGTTTGTTAAAAGAACGGTCGATTCTCAGCCATTCAAACTTATTGGAGTTATTGGACTTCAATGGTCAATAATAATTTCGATTAAAATATTGCTTTCGAAGATCTGGCGGATAATTCCGTTAACTGATCTCTTTACTGAAGTGATACGTTCTTGAACTTCTCTCGTTTTTCTGACAGCTCAAAACTGTCAGAAAAACGAGAGAAGTTCAAGGACGTGTCACCTCAGCAACGAGATCGGTTATCAGAATTGTCCCGCTGGTCCTCGGATGACATTTAGGACTATCGCATACGCGTGCACTCGCTGCCTGTCACAGCGCAACAGTCATTGGTACTTGGTTGGATGTAAACAGCCGGCTACACGGATTATTATTTATATCACATATTCATTTATTATCTTAAATCTAAGTTTTTTTATAATATTTATATAAAAGAACAAAATACTACAAAAAAACCTAAACCTAGAGTGCCGCCGGCAGCGGGGCGGGGCTCAAGCTACCGGTGGTTGGGCCTACAGAGAGAGGAACCTTCTGACAATGCGCGCTGTGTCCAGAACGACCGCCTTCTGTATCTGACCCTTGACCCAACCGTCTAGCGAGAGCCTCTTAAGGTGGTGGTCGAGACTCTTCGCTATTAAGCCGTTTACCGAAACGACTATCGGGACAATGATCGTCGAGTCCACATCCCACATGGCAGTAACCTCGTGAGCCAAGTCAAGGTACTTGCTGAGCTTGTCCTTCTCGGCCTTCACGAGGTTCTCGTCATGTGGAATGGTGACGTCGACGAGCACTGCCCGGCGTTGGGACCGGTCGATATTATTATTAGATATGCGGTCTAGGTTGTAGCACGCTTACCTAGATGATACCTATTTACTCGAGATTTGAAGACACCTACATTGTACTTTAGCGGAAAGACAGACTCAGGCAAAGCATTTTCTCTCTTTCTCTAGCTCTTTCAAATGTCGAAAAACTGCTACACATAATAATCTAGCTACGCAGCGTCGCGCTCGTGTCGTGGCTTTTCTGGTTACTAAAAACCAAACTGTTTCGTTACAATCCGCGCGACATCGACGGCTACGCGGCGACAGTCCAGAACTAATCACGGCTACATACACAGTTAGTGAAGAATTACCTTTAATACTCTGTAGAGAAATTCCAATTTAGCTTGCCATAAGACAAGCAGTTTTTCTCTGGTTAGGGCGCCATGATAATTCAATTTCACCGTTATTTCGACTAATTAAGATTTATTTTTCCCTGGCAAGGAAAAAGTAGCACCATTTTCAGTTTCATCGCAACCCGCGCGACCCCCACGGCTACACGGCGAAGATCCGAACTAATCACGGCTACATTTAGTGACGATCGAGTTTTAATTATTATTGCTCTTTACTTAAAGGTTCAATTTTGCTTGCTCTGCGAAATGCAGTTTTTCCATGGCTTTGCCGCCATGATAATTTGACCTTTATTGCGACTACTTAAGATTTATTTTTACTGAGCAAGGAAAAAGCAACCGGCTATTTTGAATAACTAGTTTTGCGAAAGGCTTTTCAATCAAAAGAAGCGGCTGCGTTTGGCTACGCAAAAATCTAGCTTCTACCCACAGAGTTACAAGAGGGATAATGTGGTCGATCGAGAAATGAAAGAAAGAGATGCATTGATTTAATATGGGATGAGTTAGTCACGTACATGAGACAATCCTGAACCACAAAAATGTATGGCAATCTGGCTCAGCGCTGTCAAAACTGTCAAATATGTATTGGAATTTGACACTACTGAGAGAAAAACACGGCAACTAGCCACTATATCCAGAAACTTATTACATCTCTTTCTAACTCATGCAATATAAAATCATTGCATCTCTTTCTTTCTTTTCTTGATCGACCAAGTTATCCCTCTGGTATCTCTGTGACCACAAGCGACAACAGCGCCATCTCTCTTGTTGTACTAGCTCTGTGCTTCTACCCGTGTGGCGCGGATTATAACTCTATTGCGCCAGAAGTTTTCACGTTTTGGATATATTCAAATTTGAATGCGTTGGCAACACAACACTGTTTATTTCTCTGGTATGGGAGTTTATTTTATTTTCATTGTGATTTTTGCACAGGGTTTTTGCGATAAAACTAAAAGTAAACAACAGATAGAAATTATAAGCAATGAATACTTAGAAAGAAAGAAATGATATAATCAAATGGAATCTCATAACTTCTGCAACAAGAGAAAGTAGGTTTCCACGGATCACAACACCACGGTTGGTATAATATACTACCTACTATTTTAATATTGGACTCATTAACAGTTGTTATCCAAACATATTTTTTTACACATTAATAATAGCCGTAGGACGTCCATTGCTGGACATGGGCCTCCCCTATGGATTTCCATTAAGAAGAGTTGTTCTCCATCTGCGGTCTTAATTACATCGTCCACTTAGTCGGTGGACGTCCTACGCTACGCTTGCTGGTATGTCATTTCCATTCGAGAACTACGGCCCTATCGAGCATCTGTTCTTCGAAGTATGTGTTCTGTTCACTGCCATTTTATCCACTGTTTCAAACCCAAAATAAGCTAAGTTGTTTTCTATGCTCCAAACAGGTTATCACCAACATGGTTTCAAAAAATCGCATAACATATATTGAAACTGGAGACTGACATCATATTCTCTGTACAACAAAGAGAGAAGTTATTTATTGTCTTCATTGAAACCCATGATTTATCCGCAGCTTCAAAACTAAAGAAATCAAAGAATTGTTAGATTGCAAGGACTAGTCATGTCAGAGAAACTACCTGTTAAAATGCAGAGTATTTTTCATCAAGCCAAGCGATATGCAGAACGATATAATTACAAATACTGTGGTATTAGTTGTAATACTGTTTATTTGAAAAAAGACCATGACACCTTACCCGTCAGAATTACATCTAAAGCAGACCTTTTAAAACTGTTGGAAGGTTAGTGATCATTTTACCTATTCCATTACAGACCGATACAAATTTCTTAGAAGCTGTTAAGTTAGCTTTAGCCGAGTTGCATCGGCCGTGGCCACGGGTAGGTCTACCCGTCCGATGCAACTCGGTCGAAACGTCGGGATGATGAGGTATTTATTTATCTCGCAATTTTAGTGCGCGATTAGTCCCGTAGTTTATAATAATAATGTGCTCAAATCACGAAAGTTTAAAAATAACAATTGAATGGATATCATATTTTCTAATTTAATTTTTGTTCAATTACGCCTTCACTTCACATCGCCATATTTTACAACCAATGTCAAAAGATAAAGATTGTTAGGAAAGAAAATAATAGGAAAATCATTTCCCAAAACAAATAAAGCAAATAATTATACTGTACAAGGTAATGGCATAATCTCGATATTATATTTTTGCATTATTTCTTTTCTAGATGATTTCCTGAATGTCAACTGTCTTCCCCTTGAAGGCGATTTCGAAGTCCAGTTATTTAAGATAGTGGAAAGAGTGCGGCTCACTGACGCACAGATATTTAATCGTGACAGGTTGATAGATGATCTGACGAATGCCTTGGAAACAATCTGGACAGGTAATATTAAATTTATTCATCGACCAAAGCCATAGATCAAGGAAAACTAATGAATTAACTAATTATACTAATTAATCTATGCCGAAGCGAAGTTTATGATTCCACACGACGATTTTTTTCCAGATACTTTCGTCGGTCTGGATGTTGATTTTGTCTACAGGTCGCATTTTTCATCGTATCTCAACGAAACTTGGGACACAAGTTCTATAATTATATTAATAGGTTTTGTTTGTCGTCGGCAATTTTTGATTGGGGGTTATTTCCTTCGAAAGAGAAATTTGCTGTATTTCGTATTTATTAGCCGATTATAATATTTGGCTAGATAGTACCCATATAAATCTCAAGATTTGCGAGTACGCACCATCGCGCCGTATTCCTCACGCGGACGCATGGTTTACGCTTACCTACACGCACCCAAACAAAGAGCATTACATTAAGTTGTATAAGAGTTGTACGCAACGTCGGACACCTGTCCGCACTGCTCGACACATTTCCGCCAATGTGTAAGCGATTCCAGCGTGGCTCCTTCGGCGCGTGAGCGTTCAACATAGTTGCCTTTTTTATTTGAAAGCAAAATCTATGAACAGCGGTAGTAAACTTTTTAGACTTCTTGTTAATCTTTTCTTTAGTTATTTTATTAACCTAACTGACCTGCCTATCAATTTCAAAATATAAATATAACTTATCATTATGTAAGTAAAAACAAATTATATCTTGCTTAAAATAACTAATTGCATAAACAAGAGAATTCTGTTTAATTGCAATGAGATTGAATATAATTACTTATTTTTCGCAAAAAGTGGCAAAACCGCCTTCCATCGCTGCATCGTGTACAGAATTCGAATATTTCGCTCGAATTATTTACTTTATTGTTGATTTTTAAAAATGACTCAGCCGATTTCTGTAAAATTTCAATGGGGCCATTTAAATTTTACAGAAATCGGCTCGGGAGTATACCCCTACGAATTAAAAAATAATTTTTCGATTTTGTTCACAATTGGCGAAATTATCGACGAACATACACAAAAAAATACATACAGACGTTTCCTTTTCGAAGTAGAGTTGTAAAACTGAGTGCGCTTTATATTCTAATTATTCTTTATACCTCCCTATTCTGATCTAATCTGATACAGTAACCAAAAGCGCGTATCCTACCCAAAACAGTCGCAATTCGCGTTCGCCTGATGTAATTCCAGTTAATTTCTTATTGTACTAAATAAAACACCTCAAATAAAACAAATTTCTTATTAGTCAACTTTTTCCTCTGGCTCTACTGGGACACGAGTGATAAGAATGTCATGCCAATGTAAAAGGTCATCAGCAAAAAACTTGCACCGATACGAGTATCTGTAAAAAGCGTCACTGTTTCTAGCGAATTCGCGGACTCGGAGCCAAAGCGTATACTCGTGCAGGATTTATATTTTGGATTCGCTAGGAATACTCGGCGATTCGATTGTAGAATTGGCTTACAGTAGAGCTCTGTAAAACATGTGGGGTCTACTAGTGGCACTCGGGGCTGCGTGCGCCGCCGTTTGCGCTGACCCGGACGTGGTGAGGACATTCATCGATCATTCAGTGACCTGTCCTAGCTTGCTATTCCACCATCTTGTCGTCGACCGTAACACAGGCGACGTTTACGTTGGCGCCGTCAACGGAATCTACCAGCTCTCCTCTGACTTGTCTCTCGTTCGATCGATCGTCACCGGCCCCGTCAACGACTCCACCCAATGTCCCCCCGACTGCTCCGCCGGCGTCATGAAGCCCACGGACAACGTTAACAAGGTGCTCGTCATCGATTACGCGACTGGCCGGTTGATCTCTTGCGGGTCGGTCTTCCAAGGGCTGTGCTCGACACACTCCTTGAACGACATCTTTCGAGGTATACGCGACGTCCGAGAACCGGTGGTGTCGAACGATGCCACGTCGTCGACGGTGGCGTTCATCGCTCCTGGACCCCCGAACCCGCCGATGACGCAAGTCATGTATGTGGGGGTCACGTTCACGGGCAACTCTCCCTATCGTGCCGATGTTCCCGCTGTGAGCAGCCGCTCTCTCGAGGATGGCCGACTATTTAAGATAGCCAAAAAGGCCGGTACGATTGGTACTAAAATTTACGTTAATTCATTATCGCGTGATCGCTATCCTATAAATTATGTTCACGGATTTAGCTCAGAAGGTTTCAGCTATTTTCTGACTACACAGCTGAGAGGAGTAGGATCGGAGACATACTACAGCAAACTGGTTCGAGTGTGTCACAACGACGAGGACTATTACTCGTATACTGAGATACCGATAACGTGCGAGGGAGAAGCAGGAGAATACAATCTGGCACAGGCAGCTTTTGTAGGAAAAGCCGGAACTGTTTTATCTCGAAAGCTCGGCATTACGGCTCAAGACGATGTTCTCTTCGCAGCATTCAGTCAAAGCGATTCAATAAACAGCAACAAGCCTTCGAATTTATCTGCTCTTTGTGTTTATTCTTTAAAAGCGATTCGCCAAAAATTCATGAAGAATATCAGAACTTGCTTCAGCGGGAAAGGGTCTAGAGGGTTGGATTTCATAAGTCCATCAACCGCGTGTTTGGAAGCGAAATATCTGCCGATCGGAGAAGATTTTTGCGGGCTCGATGTGAATACCCCCTTGGGCGGCGAGGAGCCGGTGGAAGCCGCGCCGGCCGCCGTCTTCACGGAGAGACTGACGGCGGTAGCGGCCACGGCCACTGGTGGGGACACTGTGGTATTCGCGGGCACTGCCGATGGGCACCTGAAGAAAATCGTCGTCGAGAGCGCCTCTTCCGCCGTCGAGTATGGAGACATGGAAGTCAACAAAGGCTCGCCAGTGAATAAAGATCTATTCTTCGATACTCAATCGGCGAATTTATATGTGATGACTGAACACATATTGTTCAAGGTTACCATTGAAGACTGGCCAAAACGCAACTAAATATCTCTTGCTCATCTTTCTGGACGTCTTATCTTAGCAGAAACGGTTGCCACGAACTACAGCGAGCTTTTATATTTATTTATGGAAAGCTTGCAGACTCTTATCGGACAATTCTACTATACATTTATATAGGTATAGCTTTAGATCGTACCTATTCTTATAATCAAATGATTTACACGCAAAAGTGGCAAAGGTGCAAAAGATGCAATAGGTATACTCATACTCTTTATTAATACTCGTAACAACTAGTTACAGGTCATTTGTAGTACATGCTAACATATTTCAGCAAACGTTACCTATTGTGTGATTCCTTATTAATAAAATAAAAAAGTGCATTTAACAAAATCCAATAAAAAATCAGTAATAAATAAATTAAATCATAAATCAATTAAAATCAAAATATACTTACTATTTGGTGTACGGTTTTCTTTTATTTTGCATATGCATGTCATGAGTTAAATAAATAATTATCAGGGGACATCTTACACATGGTCTCTGACCCCAAACTAAGCAAAGCTTGTGATATGGCTGCCAGAGACTGATATACTACATATACATATTTTAAATACATACCTATATATATATAGTACCTAAATAACATCCAGACACAGAGCAAACACTTATGTGCATCACACAAATACTTGCCCTGGGTGGGGATCGAACCTACACCTCTTTGATCCAGAAGTCAGGTTCACTAACCACTGAGCCACCGAGGATGCCGAGGCAGCGTACGATTATTCGCCATTTGTAGACCCACTCGTTTGCTTCTTTGTCAATTTGTGGAAGTTCGTAAAATGAAATGTAATACCATTGTTGCATATTGTTAAATTTTTCTCAATAAATATAATCAATTGAAATATATATTTCACTTTTATTCGTACATCATCCAAACGCATTATAGTTCTCAATATTACACCCATATATGGGGCCATTAACAAATATGCTACGTCGCCACACTTTAAGGATTTACTGCTAGAGAAGGATACGAGAAAATTATATTGACTTAATAATTTATGAAGGGCTCATTAATCTATCCTGTACAGATTTCTTTTCCTGTTTCAGATTTTGAAGTTCGTCCCTTTGGCTCGACAGTGTCTGGTGTGGGGCTAAGAACGAGTGACGTGGACTGCTACGTTCACTTACTGCCTGAGTACCGCAACAACGCACTCCTAAAAGCCCGGATTGTCCTCAGAAAAAACACCTCGACATTCGCACAACTATTTGCCATCACCCACGCCAAAGTACCAATATTAAAGTTCATCCACGTACCCACAGGATTTAAGTGCGATGTCAACTTCAGCAATCCAAGCGGCGTCCGGAATAGCAAACTGGTCGCATTTTTATTACGCCTGAACCTAAAAGCTGAGATGATAACGATACTACTCAAGTACTGGTCTAAAGTATATGATTTTACCGGTACAAATTTAATGTCATGTTACGCTCTGGTGTTGATGGTAATATTCTACCTTCAAGTGAAGACTGTGCTGCCATCAGTAGCGGAGCTGCAGCAGGACGTGTCAATGCAGCTGGTGAACGGATGGAACACGGCATTTGATGAAGACTATGACTTCATATCTCACAACAACCAATCTCTATACGAGTTGTTGGGCGGTTTTTTTCAATTCTACCAAAGTTTTGATTACGCGCGTTTTGCAATATGTCCATATTTGGGGTATCCCGTGGAGAGGCAACGATTGAGGGATTTAAATGCTCTACCAAGAGAATATTGGTTGTACAGAGAAAATGTAGTTCTTAGTCATTGCGATGTTATTAACTTGAATACAGCTATATGCATTCAAGACCCTTTCGATCATAGTAAGAATTGCGCTGGATCAGTGTATGGGACGTTGGTCGGTAAGATTCGAGGGCACATCGCAATTGTACATAGACAGTTTTGCGAAAAGCCCCGGGATGGTTTCTTGAGAAGTATGTTCACACATAAGCTCGTCTATGAGCCTGTGACGCACCACACTTTCTCTCAAGAAAATGCCCTTCCTGCAGAGTCTGGTGTAGTACCCAGACATAATAATATAATTTCGAACAATAGAAATCCAATGATGATAAACAGAGGACTACAACAACAACACACACAAAAATATACACAAATGCAAGGATATTCACAAAATGGCGGACTTGGGCAATATGTAACACTACAACAACAAAACACACAAAAATATACACAAATGCAAGGATATCAACAAAATGGCGGACTTAGGCAAAATGGAGGACTACAACAACAAAACACACAAAAATATACACAAATACAAGGATATCAACAAAATGGCAGACTTAGGCAAAATGGAGGACTACAACAACAAAACACACATAAATATACACAAATACAAGGATATCAACAAAATGGCGGACTTGGGCAAAATGGAGAACTACAACAACAAAACACACAAAAATATACACAAATGCAAGGAGGATATCAACGATATGGCGGGCTTAGGAATAATATAACTCGCACAGAGTTCGCCAAACCACCAACGTATAATGCAAATAATGAAGATGAGCCATTTGCCCAAGTTCTTATAAAATTCATACTTGCTATAATTTTTATGGTCTGGATCAATTCATCGCAGAAATGATTTAGTCTCGACCTGTAGGGATGCCGAGAGCGGCACATCCTGGTTTGAGTTTGTGTAAAAAGAGTAGCGTCGTAGGTGAGGTCGCCCGTGTGCGATTTTACTAATTTTGTTCGTTAACAACACTACTCTGTCATTCCTAGCACGACTAGTGTTTGATACTTAGCAGACACCTCGTATACGTTTGATACTTAGTAGACACCAATTCGGTTTTCATCAGTACTCGCGTCTACCAAGTATAGTCTGCACCTTGGCTGCTGATTAACATCTTATTGTTTCACCGTAACATCACAACGGTTCTCTTTTCGCACAAACTCTAGGTTCATTTGAAAAAGTGTAACTTGATAATTTTTACAACGACTATTTTATTCGATTTGAATTTGATATTTTAACTTTATTTGACTTTTGTAATAATTTATTTTAACGCCATCTTTAAATGTGGATAAATACTGGATAGTAGTTAGATTTTTCATGAGAATTATAAAATATTCTGGTAAGATAATTTCTCATGGCATGAAAGATCTGAAAAACTAATACTTAGAAAACTGATACTTAGTAAGTATATGCCATAGAAATTGATTGAAACGTGCGTAAGATTATAAGTAAACAAGAAACTTATAACAATAATGATAAGTATAAATGACAATGCACTTCTATTGTTATGATATATTTTAGTTCTCTTTTAATATGTATCTTACTATAATGTTGTATGTTTACGTTACTACTTGTACGTGAGGTACTTAGCTGGTATAATATTTTACTATAGTTGTTTTTGAAGTGAAAACTTTAGCGGCGTTGTACACTTTTTAGGGTGGGTAAAAAAATGTTAAACTCGCCTATTATAGGCGAGTTGACAATTTTTTTTGTTGTCCTCTTGTACAGACCGTTTCACTCACGACGTCGCGCCCCTCCACAGTAAATTATTGGTTTGTATTGTTACGAGATGGGTTCTTGGATAGTCAGTTAAAACGCCGATTATTCACTTTGCACTTTATTGCACACAATCACTTCACAAAAATCACAAAAACACACGACACAACTGGTTCGCACAAACACTTTACACTGGCACTGATATTCACACAAGCTAGTCACTTCACAATCACTGGTATCGCACTCTAACCCGAGTAGTTATCGTTTCGACGGTAAACGAATAAACTGATCCCCAAGGGTCGGCCGGCGTATTTATATCCGTTATTTCCTACAGTCTCGAACCTACGAGATATTTCGCAACATTACGCGATCTTAATAAACGCTATTGTGTTAACAAGTAAACAACTTGAATGTTCGAGAATCCCCTATTGTTTTTCAAATATGTAAACACCCAACAAATAAACTAAACAATAGACGAGATACAAAGACTGATCCCGCTCGAGTCATAAATCCATAAAACCGAATACAAAAGGCACCAATAAAAACGCAGAACAATAGAGCTTCCCAGAACCGGATCACGAAAACACCGCAGATTACATCATAGTTACTAAATACCTACAACGGGCGCCTACTGCGTTACAGTATTTATACGCGTAGACCTCGTTTGTACACAACGCCTCAGTGTGCGTGTAGAGGCTAATAGTACAGACAGTAAAAAAAATATGATTACTTAGGTTAGAGGGTTACACTGTCGTACAACTACATTCAATAAATATGGAGAGCCGCGCCTTCGTGAGTGAACAGATCTGTAACAGCTAACCATAAACAGAGCCGATTAACGAAAACAAAAATAAAATCAACTTTTTAATTCATTAGACAAAGAGCGCACTATGGCAGGCTATGACGTCACGGCCCGTAAGTGTCATACATTCACCATACGATGTTATGCTTTGTGGGAGAAGGACAAAGCATCCCCTCTTAATTTCTACCAAAATCTTTACAAGTTTATATCTCTGCACTTAAGTATATAGCCAATTTTATATATTTTTTCAGTTTACGAATCATAATTAATTGCAGAATTCACTAATCTTAATACTTTTAATTAATTAAATACCAGTCAAATACCCTATTCGTAAGCTGATCGAAAATTCGTAAGACGGATAAGTGAAAACTTGCTTGCGCGAGTATGCGTGTATGATATTGTATTTTACCACATAACTGATAGTACTTATTCCCTAACCATTCCAAAATATTCAAAAATGCACAACGTTAATGTTCAAGTTTTCACTTCTGCCAGCAATCCCGGAGTGCAACCCGTTGTTTTTAGGGTTTCGTACCTCAAAAGAAAAGACGGAACCCTTATAGGATCACTTTGTTGTCCGTCTGTCCGTCTGTGTATGTCAAGACTATTTATCTCGAGAACGCGTAAAGATATCGAGTTAAAATTTAAACTGTATACGTATATCGATAAACTCTTGCTGTTGTGGAAAAGACAAACTTCTCAGTTGTCGTCTAAAAAAGTTAGAGCCGTTTATGTCGTAAAAATCCGCATATTTCGACACTCACAAAAATCAAAACCTACAGGGTACTTCCCGTTGACATAGGTAGAACTATGAAATTTGGCGAGAAGCATTGTCTTAGAGTACACATATAGGAATAAATCTGAAAACTGTACATTTTTATTTATATCACAAAAAAATAGGGCCTCAAAATTCACAAAATATGGGCTCAAAATTCAAAGTGAGTAAATCGTATCATGTAAGGTGTCATATAAAATAACTTCATTAGCACATGCTAAAACAGGTTTTTAATTATTTTAACAATGTGTTTGTACGGAACCCTCGATGTGCGAGATTGTCTCACACTTGTCCGGTTTTTTTTTAATAATGAGCCCTCAAAATCATCTGCGACACTATACTCTATAAAATTTAACTTGATCTCTGCGACAGTATCCTATTGACATATTTAGGGTTGAGATAGTGGTGGAAAAAATCGATTTTCAAACAATGTTGTGATGAAATCGAATGTGTCGTTGAAGGTGAGAAATTGAATTTTATTTACTTACTATTATTTAAGATCAAGTATGTACACACGTAAATAATGTTATGATATTAATTAAATACTCATTATAATGTAACGATAGTATTTATCGACGTTTTTCACTATTATCGATGCTAATGTAACCTATGTATAATTGGGTTTAATTTAATTACACATGTAAAAAATGTTATCATATTCAAATATACAATAAAATTAATGATAAATAAAGTTTTATTTAAAATATCGTCGGTATAAACTATCGATATTTTAATTAAAACTCTATGGTCACGATCATTCGTCGCCCATCACTAATCTACATGTACATAAAGTATGACATTGACAGGTACTGTCTGTGCTATTAAGAAATTCAGGACTTCATAAACGTGATTTTTCTGACAGCTGTCGCAGAGATCAAGTTAAGTTTTATAGGGTATAAAATGTCACTTTGTCGATTGATATAACAGAGACCTTAGTAGAGGTAAAATGACAGCACGGACTGTAGTTTCCGTTACCTATACCTATATAGGTAATCTCATACCTCTTAGACCAAGTAAACTTAATAATTGTAATTTGATATTTTATAATTGTTAATTTCTGTATTTTGTAATAACATATTACATATTTTTATTCTTTTATTTTGTAATTTTTAATTACGAACATTTTTTTTATTTAAGCTTTTTTAACTAAACTGGTTATTTGGCGAGCAAATCTATTTAATCTGTGATAACAACAAGAAATTTATTGATTTTTATACGGTTTTATATATTAGGTTAGAATCGTATGTAAAATATTTTAATAAAGGGAATACAGTTAAAATATTTTGTTTTATTTGCAGTCTACAGCGCGATCAGCTTGCCTTGTACTAAGCCAAAAAGGAGTGATAAAAACCAATATTATGAACAAATTCTACTATGGGGCCAGTTCAAAATTCTCGAAGAAGAATCAGGGTTGCCTCAATAGTAAAAGTTGTTCATAACGATAGTCTGTATCCCCTTTCGGTTTAAGTACACCAGTTCTGGATAATCCTGTATTACCTGTATATCGAAGCCGTGGTGGTCTAGTGACACGCGCCTTACAATCGAGAGGTCGTGGGTTCAAATCCCGGTCCCGTACCAATGAGATCTTTGGAATTTATGTACGGAATTTACCACCGCTGGCTTTTCGGTGAAGGAAAACATCGTGAGGCAACCTGCATATGTCAGTAGAAGAAATTCGATGGCGTATGTGGATCCACCAACCCGCAATGGGCCAGCGTGGTGGATATGGCCCAAACACCCTTTATGGGTAGGCCTACGTCCTGTAGTGGACTATTAAAAAGGCTGACACAGTATATCCTATGTGGACAGCCGTGCGTGTGAGCTAAGTTAAATAAGTAACTAAAGTATATAAGTTATTTGTTTAATTGAGTAGGTACATTTAAAAATGAATTGCTGAAGTGTTATGACTGCCTCGGTGGCTCAGTGGTTAGTGACCCTAACTTCTGGGTCAAAGAGGCGTGGGTTCGATCCCCACCCAGGGCAAATATGTGATGAACACAAGTGTTTGCTCTGTGTCTGGGTGTTATTTAGTTACTATCTATATAAGTATGTATTTAAAAATAAGTATACTACTCTGTGTAAAAAGTATCGGGAATATGTCAATAAAAAGACCCGTGTAAAAGAGGTCGTTCTAATTTTTTTATTGCATGTTGGTAGCACTGTACTGATTTAGCGCGCAAAGTTTGAGCGGGATCTGTCATTTAATTTGTTTTAAACTACACTTTTTGTTGGTCATAGTTTTGAGTTCTCGGCGATTTTTACAATGGAATATATTGATGAACAAAGAGTGTGCCTTAAATTTTGTGTTTCGAATGATATTTCATGTGGTGAATCCACAGAAAAGAGAAGGAAAATTTACGTGTAAACCTGGACTAACCCCTCTGATAGTGACTAGAGGGTTGGTTTCATAGTATCAAACGAGAAGAATAATATGTGCTAGTAGAAATATCCTACGTTTATTTCTTTGAATAGCACTTTCAGTTTTAGCCCAATATGTATGTAGGTACTGTGAATGATGATGAATATTTTTTTTATGTATAGGCCGCGCCAGACAAGTTGGCGAATATGAAGTTAGCCACAAGCTGCACAATATCCAATCCTTTTTTTTTTTGTCCAGGGGAAATCTTAGATACCACCGCACCTCGGGACAGGCGGGTGGTTATGTGGGAGTCTCCGCCCATTGCTGGACGGCATACCCACCAAAACCCTTGGGTGTTCCGCCACTGCGCTTGGTGTCGGGGCTACGGGCACGCTTTCGCACTCCTCCGCGGCACCCGACGGCGCTGGCCCGAACCGGGCCCCACCTCGGAGCGTAGGCTCCCTCCTGAATGACGATGTGCCGAACACCAGACACATCGTCATCCCCCACCTGGGACCAACCAGCACTGGGCGTCGGACAGTACCCGTGCCCGACAGCCCTGGTCCCAATGCAACGGGTCGGTTGAAGTGGCCCCGCGCCTGCCACTACGGCTGCAGAAGATAGGGAGAGCGGCACAACATCCAATCCTGACTGAAGCTCACATAAAGTCGCGCGCTCATTGGCTATTGCGCAGCTTGTAGCTAACTTCACATCCGCCATAACGTGTGTGGCGCGGCCTGTACAGTACTTAAACTTACCTACCCGTTTTCTCTTTTACAAGTGTATTAAAATTGTCAAAGAAAGAAATCAACTAAACAAGGAATAATTACTCCAAATTACCTTTGGATTTATTATGAATGTAAATCATAATAGTACATTATGATATAAGTGCAGTAATTTGAAAATTACAGCCGAGGCGATATTGCTATAAGGAATCAGAGGCTGTAATTTTCAAAGCGCACGTATGTCATACGACGTTTTATATCATATTTGCGAGGAAATTAATAAAACTCTGACTTTCTTATACGACTAAATCATTCATTACTTGTTATAGTTTAAACAATATTTAAAAGTGATTGTTACGTTGCCAGTTGGCATTTTTAATGTTGTCAAGTTATTATTATTAGTTACAATTTCCCCAGTCTCTCTCTCACTCTCTTGAGTGAAAGTAAATTCATCACAGCTTGACGACATTTTCAAATAAAAACAATACAGCGAAAAGAAAAAGCGCGCGAAATAATTTATAGTGAATTTTATTCGAAAAATATTGACGACTTTTCTGACATACTTAATAACTCTTTGCTAAGATTTTAAAAAGTACTTATCGTTCATTTTTAGACGGTGTATCTTAAAAAAACCGTGCATGTTACTTTATTAAAAAAAAACTCGTGCGTTTTACCTACATTACAACAACGCACAAGTGCGTAATATACATTAAAGTAAAGTACCTAAATTTTTATTGCTTCAAATTGTGTCGGTACATAGGTGTAACCAATGGTTGGTCCCAACAGTTTGTCCTAGCGGACATGTACCTAATAGTATAATTAAGTTATATCACTCCCAACGACTTCATTACAAAGGTAACGGGATTCATACAATTTGCGTTTCTTACATCTAGTAATAATAATATAGTAATAAACTTTTCTTAGGTTTATACAACATTAGAAATATTTATATTTACACTATATTTTATACGAGATCGTCTATTTGGGAAGTATATTATTTTAAAATTCTTAATTAATTTAAATGTTACACAATCTTACTTCTATGTACAATAAAAATACTGTGATCAATTTTTCTTGAGTATTTACGACATCAGAAATACCTATTTATTTTTATCTTTAGTTAGGTACATTATATTCTATAGTTATATTATATATCTCTAGTTATATTATATATCTCTAGTTATATTATATTATCTCTTCAATTACGATATTGAAATTAGTGTAATTACAGCCACTTTCCGAGCAAATATGTTATAAAATGTTTTTACACGTATTTTATAAGAGCATCATCTATTAGCCCATTGATGAGCACTTTGTAGAGGACAAGTACAATACGTTTTTTCAGTAAATCCAATTTCTAGTAAGTAATTGTTCCGATTGACAAAACCATTGGGTATAGGAAGTGTTCAGTGACGCAGATCCACGGTAGTTGAAGCACCTTGAAGTTTTTGTGGACCATGATCACACGAGTACATCAATCTTTTCCGAGAGGGCAGCCTCCTTAGTTGCCTAGCCTACTTTAGTGAGACGAAGACATCCCTTACATACACTAGTGAAAAGCAGTGAGTGCTAATAAGCAGTGTTGTTTCTTTACTTTCTTGCTAGTCAAGCAGCGTGGTCGCATACCACGAAAAGCCACAAAAAGAACTCATTTCGACGTGTGAAAAAGTGACAAATATATAATTTGCCATAACGCTGTCTCGTTCTGATACTACGAAAGAAATAATTCGTGGCGCGCATATTAGCCCGGTTGGTGATGGAAAATATTGGAGGTAGGTGGCTTCGCGTCGAAATAGTGATATTTATGTAATTGTGTATGGTAAGCCGTGGTGGTCAAGAGGTAGTGACACCCGCCTTACAATCGTGAGGTCGTGGGTTCGAATCTTCGGTCCCGTACCAATGAGTTCTTTGGAATTTATGTACCTACGGAATTTTACACCACAGGCTTTTCGGTGAAGGAAAACATCGTGAGGCAACCTGCATACGTCCGTAGAAGAAATTCGATGGCGTATGTGAATCCACCAACCCGCACTGGGCCCGCGGTGGTGGTTATGGCCCAATCACCCTTCGTGGGTAGGCCTGCGTCCTGCAGTGGACTACTAAAAAAGCTGGTACAGTATGTGTAAGCCGTAGTGGTCTAGCTAGTGGTAGGTATCTAATGTCACCAGCCTTACAATCGTGAGGCCGTGGATTCAAATCCCGGTCCCGTACCAATGATAACGATTCCTTGGGATTTATGTAGGTACGGGATTTCACACCACTGGCATTTCGGCGAAGGCAAACATCGTGATTCGTGAGGCAACCTGCATAATGTCCCTTGAAGAAATTCGATAGCGTATGTGAATCTACCAACTCGCGCTGGGCCAGCGTAGTGGATATGGCCCAATTACCAATCGTGGGTAGGCCTACGTTCTGCAGTGACTAATTAACTCTAAAAAATGCTGGTACAGTATGTGAAGGAAATATACTCGTAACTTGGCCACTGGGATCTGCAATCTAGAAGTTGCGGGTTTTATCCCAAGGCATACGTAGTTTTTTTTTGAAGTTGAAAGAAAGAAAGTTCTTAAGATTAATGATATAGAGCGTTCGGCCATTCTGTTTAGCCATCGAAAATTACATAATAATTATTTTTCGCAAAAAATGGTAAAACCGCCTTCAGTCGTGTACAAAATTCGAATATTTCGCTCGTATTGTTTACATTATTGTTGATTTTCCAAAAACGGCTCAGCCGATTTTTGCTAACTTTAAATGGGACCATCTTGGGAGTAGTAGAACTAAAAAATAATTTTTCGATTCGGTTCACAATTGGCGAAATTATCGATGAACATGCACAAAAAAGAAACAGACGAACACAGAACCTCCTCCTTTTTGGAAGTCGGTTAAAAATTACGAACCTACCTATGTACAGGGTTATTTCTAATCAATTAGCATCCTCTTAGGGGCTTATTCTGTACATCAAAACTCAATTAGCATCCTCTTAGGGGCTTATTCTGTACATCAAAACTAACTACTTTTGTTGTTACAAACTTTTGAACCCCCAAGGAAAAAATAATGATAATTTTTGTCGTCACATTTCACGCTTCTTAACCAGAACATAGCTGGACTAGTAAATAAGTTAGACAATGTAGAGATTGCTCTTGAAGAGTTAGCCAGTAATGGCAATAATGTAGATTTTTTATGTTTTTCCGAAACAAATATAAAAAGAGGTACCGAAGCTAATATTTATTTAAATAATTATAAACTGGTATCTTCATTTTGTAGACCTAATAAAAAACGGGGAGGAACTTGTATTTTAGCGAAAAATATGTATGAATGTAAACAGGTAAATATTATAGTATAGATCCTATTTTATATGATTTTGAGTATTGTGAGGCAGAAATCCCTGTTTTGAAACTTTTTATAATTTGTATTTACCGGATCCCTAAAACATCTAACGTTGCAATTTTTCTGGAAACCTAGCTCTATTACTTCAAAAACTGTTAAAGTAAGGCAACAGAAATTTTATATTTGCGGCGATTGGAATATTAATATGCTTATTGAAAACAATCACTACAACAAGGCTTTAGCCTTGGAGCCAACCAATTTTGTTATGTTATGGTTATACTATGTTAAGGTTATGCTTTGTTATGTTATGGTTTTTGAAAAACCATACAAATCATATTAATAAACCTGCATGTAAAAACTCATGTCTTGATCTAATATCGAGCAACATAGATAAAGTTTCTGCCAACATACATATTTTGGCTCTTTCAGACCATGAAAGTGGATAAACTTTAACATTCAATATTGAATTGGAGCGATCGAAGTTGCTACTCTCACAACGTTGCTTTTGGTTTGATAAAAGAAGAGGTTATTGCAAAGAAAATACACAATTTTTTTTATCAAGTTTATCATCCCTAACATTTTCTGATAAGTACGAAACTGAAGAACTAAACAAAGCTTTTAATACATTCCATGACACATTAACACTCTTTTATAATTTCTGCTTTCCAATACTTAGAATAAAAATTACAAGTGAACCTGTTAAAAATAAATGGTTAACAAAGGGTCTTAGGAAATCATCCATTATCAAACGCAAACTATACTTAAAATATCATATCACGGGCGCAAACAAAGATCAAAAAAAGAGAGCGTACTATCGTTATAACCGTATTTATAAAAAATGTATATGTGCTGCTCAAAAAATAAATAACACGAAATATATAATAAATGCTAAAAACCGTTGTAAAGTTACATGGGAGATAATAAAAAACAGTGACATACACGATCTGGTAACAAATATAGAACCTATCCAGGGAAACGACATGATTTATGACAAGCCAGAAGAGATAGCCGATCTATTTAATAAATTTTTCATAAATGTGACTAAGATTAATAATGACGACACGTCAGAAGCAAAAAAATTTTATTATCCATATAACATACCCAATAATTCTAACACTATTTATTTGACTCCGGTAGATGAACTTGATATTTATAAGATTATTATGGCTCTCAAAAATACAAATGCGACTGGTTATGATGGTATAACCACTAGAATGATAAAAACTATATAGTTCTATAATACTAATGGGACCCTTGAGTTATTCAAATAATTTGTCTTTCACGCAAGGTATATTCCCAGACCGCTTAAAGCTGTCAATTGTTAAGCCGCTACTTAAAAAAGACGCCAAGAGTGACATGAATAACTATCGTCCTATCACACTCATACCCGTACTATCAAAAATATTTGAAAAGGTTATGTACAATAAAATGTCGTAAGTTTTTTGAAAAGAATAACATACTTGTAGCAGAACAATTTGGGTTTAGAAAAAACTAGTCAACAACATTGGCTTGTTTTTCTTTAGTTAAAATAATCACAAATTGCTTAGATAAAAAAAATACCTGTAGTCGCTATATTCCTTGATATGTCAAATTCCTTGATATGTCAAAAGCTTTTGATTGCATTAGGCATAACCTGTTACTTGACAAATTTGAAAAGTATGAAATCAGAGGCTCAGCATTAAAATAACACGAAAGTTATTTAGGTAATAGAACACAATTCGTGGAAATGTCGGCTCTCTCAGGGAAGGATAAAATAGTGTACCAGTCTCCGAATCAATTAACCGAGGTGTTCCGCAAGGGAGTACTATGGGTCCTCTTGATTTCATATATTACATCAATGATCTTACGAAAATTATTAAACACAAATGTATTTTATTTGCAGATGATATAAATATTTTAATAGAAAAATACTATGGTAATAAGAATAACATAAGCCAACTTGAAAATGACATAAATAATACTCTGAATTCTGTTATAACTTGGCTAAAACACAATGATTTATGTGTCAATCTTGCTAAAACAAAGATGATATAAGTTGAAAATAAAAGTTGGATGTACCGCGAGGGCATGTGTGTATATAGTGATAATGTTTATTGTATGGCCATTAATTTATACAACAAATTGCCAAATTGTTTTAAAGGTCTGAATTATGATACTTTAAGACACAAATTACACGAGTTCCTTATTGATAAGTGTTATTACACTATTGATGAATTTTTAGAAGACTCACTTAAGAAAATAAATGTATAAATAATGTTAAGCCAAATATTTTTTAAAATATTTGTACACCTGTAAAGTATTTGAGACGCTACTTCGTTACGATGTTCCTTTAACACCTACATTGTAAGACAATATTCTAACAAATAAACGAATTTTGATTTTTTGTTTTGATTTGATTTCGATTTTGTTGTTATGTTGAACAAAAGTTGTTAGAATAATATTGTTCAACCGCGACAAAATGTATGGAACAGCTGTTTTTTTTTAGTTTTGACAAAAGTTGTAGAACAAAAGCTATTAGTTTTGATGTACAGAATAAGCCTTTAAAAGGATGTTAATTAATTAAAAATACCCTGTATATATACCTACCTACTACCTACCTAGACTCATCTCAGGTCGAATATGACAGACGGACATAAGGACATGACCTTTGATAACGACTAAACTCGGCTTTTATAAGAGAGTTATCTTCTCTTGTGTGCTAATTCACATCGCACGCTGTTGTCTGGGCAACTTGTTGGGGAATCCTGCAAAGTTCTGGGTTACCAGGGTACCATTTCACAAATATTGAGATCTAGCGTATGTAAACCACCAACCCGCACTGGGTCAGCGGTACCGCGCACTAGTGTGGATTATTAAACAAAAGCCAAAAATACCTATGGTACTTACTAATATACCTACCGAGGTCCGTGAGAGAAGAAATATAATATTACTAGTTTTTACCCGCGGCTTCGCCCGCATACGCAATATATCATTATAATTTATAGCCTATGTGTTATTCTGATATATAAGCTATATTATTGCAAAGTTTCATCACAATCCGTTCAGTAGTTTTTGCGTGAAAGAGTAACAAACATCCATACATCCATCCATCCATCCTCACAAACTTTCACGTTTATAATATTAGTAGGAAGTAGGATAGGATATTAGTAGGATACCTACCTACATTGATATATGTATAATTAGACAATAGCCTTCTGTGTCTCAGATATGAGGAGTTCGATAGAAGAGAAGAACCAAAGACACCGTCATAACCCAGCGGATTTGCAAGTTGAAATGGCAATAGGCAGTGCACACAGCACGGAGGACTGATGATCATCCTATATATTAGGCTGAAACTATCAAGCTAGTCTTGAAATCAATTTTCCTCTTCTCCTCCAGCAGTAGACTTCCTGCACGGCGAGCATACGCAACACGAAGTAATTTTATCGACGTGTAAAAAAGTGACAGATAATATCCCTCACAATGACTGACTCGCTTTGAAATGTCGATAAAATTATGTCATGGTGCGTATGTTAGCCGTGCTGGTTCTGTAATAATGGAGGCCTACACGTCGTCCTACGATTGAAATGGTGATACAGGTAACCCTGACAAAGTTATTTTGGCTACCCTCTTAGTCACATACTAGGTACTTAGTTGCACAAGTATTTACTGTATTTATTTATAAGTGAAAGAGTAGAGTGTACAGGAGATACCGAGGCAAAGGGCCTTATTGTTTAAAATAATATTTAGCCAGTGTATGACCATATTTGCATTGCACACGCATAGCTGATCGTGATCAACACGTTTCCTCTACGAAATTGAGAAACGAGATTTGAACGCAACTTGTTAGAAAAGTTCAATTTTTTCCGAGAAAATACAATGCTGAGGGTCCGTTTAAACTTTAAAGGTAAGTTCTCTTGATTAATTCCAGCAAATGAGCATTTAATCTGTACACGGGTAGTCTGTGGTTCAGCGGTACCAAGAAGTCGCTTAACACCCTGCGTGTCCAATATAATAATGTTTTTAGCCTCAGAAATGTTCGCTCAATCCCGAACCGACGGTTTTCATGCTGTCCTTCGGAAGAAAGTCGCGTCATTGATGAGCAGGGTGCGAGGGAGCCGCAACACCATCCTAAAAGCCATATCAGAAGATCTTTATGCTCCCATGCTGCGGCATTTTGTGCGGATTATGACGGTCGAGCCGACGGCCTAATCCGTCCCGCACAATATTGACAGGGATAAATAAAATCTTTAAATAATTTTTGTGTGAACAATTTTTAGAATAAGTACTAACATAGTGTTTTAAGTAAATAATTTGTTTTACTAACCATGGACCGATGTTGTCTTGAATAAATATTTTTTGATTTTGATTTGATTTAATGCAAGCCTGAATTAAAAGGCTGTTGTCTCGCTCTTTCAACTGGATAGTATCTAGATATAGAAGCCGTGATCCACGATGCAAACTCTCTAAGGAATTTCAATCATCATTATCAGCCGTAGGACGTCCACTGCTGGACATACGCCTTCCCTATGGTCCCCCTTGTCGATGGACGTCCTACGCTTCGCATGCCAGTATGTGGTGTCCATTCGGGAACCAACTATAATAATGCCGTTTTGAAAGCTATAGGGATTCTTTATGTAATATGGTCTTCGGTTGTTAGGGTATTAGGGTAATAACCTACTGTATTTCTAGTTACCTATTAATAGGTATCCAAAACTTGACTTCACTGAACTGTCATAGACTACATCCATACGCACGATTTGGACACATTATTATTATGTACTACGTACGGAACTAATCGCGCACTAAAGTTACGAGATAAATAAATGCCTATACTTCATCATGGCGACGTTTCGACCGAGTTGCATCGATCGTAGTCACGTGTAGACTGAACTATAACATTTCAAACGCAGGG